>VXBA01003539.1:1753711-1788555 GCA_013399895.1 Serilophus lunatus
AAAAAGAAAGAAAAAGAAAGAGAAAGAAAAAAGAAACAGCCTTGGATGCAATTTCTTTTATTATTTTGTTAAAGGAGGGGGAAATAAAGCCGGAGCCTTCCTGCGCTTGAGCTCTGAGCTGTAGCAGAGGAGCTGTGAGCCCAGCTGGGCAGGCAGGGCTGGCACATGTCCCTCTGAGTGTCCCCCACCATCACCTCCAGCTCCTTTTCCCTCTCCCATCCCAGTCTGCAGTAGTGGGGCGGGACAGGGGCTGCAGAGTGTTACTGGAGGCTCCAGATAAGCCCCTGCCAATTCTGCTCGGAAGTTAATTAAAAGCCAGTGCTCCTGATCTGGGGTGGTGCCAGTTCCTGCTGTGCTACAAATATCCCCCTTTCCAAGAGCATTGTCCAGAGGGCAGCAGGGACATAGGGAAGGAGGAATGTGGATACACAGGGAGAGCATTTTCCCACCGGCATGCCCGGGAAGACGATGATCCACATCCGATAAAGCTTTTCCTTGGAAGAGCCGGTGTTTGCCAGGCTCTGTCCAACTGATGCCAGCGATAAAACCCCGATGCTGGAGTTTAATTAAAAATTATTGTTTCCTTGGCAGGGCAGGATCCACCCTTCTCTTGCAGATGGATCCGGGAGCAGGTTCAGCGGGGGGGGGGTGGGTTCTGTGTCAGTGATTAACAGAGCACGGGACAGAGGGTGGGAGCAAACTGGGAAAAGGGGAAAGGAGAAGTGGTGCCAGGCTGGCAGCATCCCTTGGGATTGCTGGGGAGATGGAAGACACTTCCAGAAGATGCTTCCAGAAGAGTGGGACTCGACTTGTGCCAAGGCAGACAAGTCAAGGAGAAAGTGCTGTCGATTATTTTTTTATTCCTTTGGGGATTTTTTTCTTTCTTTGGTTTAACCTTTCCCTCTCCTGATTCTTCGGCTGAATTTCCAGGGGTGAAGTGTCTCATGGGCGCTGAGCACCCCAGGAAAGCAAAGAGCTCAGTGCCAGCCCAGCTGCACCCACTGGGGTTTATCCAAGGGATGTTGGAAGGAAGCATCTCCTAAAAAAAATCTTATCAAGTCAGCATATTCCTCTACTCTGTAGCAACCCCAAAAATCATGGATGATTTGGATTAAAACCAGTGTCTACCAGGAGAAGTGACCAAGCCCAGGTCACCAACTGTGGATCAACAGGCTGCAAAAGGCAGCTTGAAAGCAGAGGATAACCCTGGAAACACCTGAAAATGCATGGAAACCCCCAAATCCGGAATAATTTTGTCCCATTTCATGCAAATTTGTGACCATCTCCCCAGCACTGGGTATGGGATGTCCCTGTGAACCACTAGGATGTGATGAACATCCTGGACAAGTTCATGGCATGGGGACAGCTCAGATGTGACAGGACTGTATTTAACATCTCTATCAGGCTTGTTTTTACCAGCTTTCCAAGCTGGACCAATGATTATTTTATAAAAATAGGATATTAAAGGGAAATCAGGCTCAGATGAAAAATTCAACAGCAAGTACAATTTAAGTTTTCATCTTCCAGCAACGTCCAGAGAATGGATGTCTGCTGGAAAAGGACAAACCACGAATTAAAGCCAGAGGCAGATGATAAAAACCTTCACTTAAAATATATATTCTCCCCCCTCATGTTATTAATAACATGAGAGATTAATATTTTAAACAGGATGAATTTTAAAAAATGCCATTTCCAAGCCAGATTGAAAGATTTTTGCTGAGATTACAAAGTCAATGGGGAGGACTCCTCCCTGTATTCATTGCAAGATCACTATGTATATTTTATAGATGTTAAATATAAATAGCATTTTCCTCCCCTTCCTCATCCTCACCACATTTCAATGTGTCTATTTGCACTTTGGAGTCAACACCGACCTGGCTTCTTTTAAAAGAAGCAGGGGCTTGAAGTGGGAAAGTCCTTTTTTTCCAGGAAAAATTCCAGTTTTAATGGATGTTGAAGTTCTAAAGGGCACAGGAGCATCTCAGTGCCAGGTCCTCGTGCTCTGGAGCAGAGGGAGACTCCATAACTCACTGCCAGGCCTGGGATGTATAATTTATCCCCAGCAATTCTCCATCAATTGGTTATTAAAAGTGCCCTCCCTGTGCTAAGTATGGAAGAGATAAATCTGGTTCCCAAGGTAACTAACTCCCAATTATGGAACGGAGGGAAAACTTTGCTTAGTTTGCCACAAAAGATTCATTATTTGTCCCATTTTGCAGTCGAGAATTAGTGGTTTGGTGTAAAACAGTCCAGCACCCCTATACATACCTTCCATACCCCTGTGTAACTCCCATGAAGGTCCTTGAATCCCTGGAGACCGTGGGTGTGGAAATAATCATATCTTTAAAAATAAAGTGGAGTTGGATCTTCTGCTACCCAGGGCATCGTTTTTGCAAAGCTCAAAGTGTCATTTCCCTCACCGGACTGTTGATGAGGCTCAAAGAGCTTCCCAGTGCCGCTGAGCCAAACAAAGTGGAAATAATTAAGGGGAAAAGAAGATTTCCAGAGCCAAGCACCCCCGGAGCAGCCGTTCTCTCCCTGCTAAATGCTGAGGATTGGAGCTCAGGGTCTCATCGAGGTAATGACCATGAGCTGCTGGAGAGACTCTCTGGGGTAGAAGGAAGGATTTGGGAGGATAAAACTGGGAAATATGAGAGGCTGCAGTGCTGGGGAGTGGCTTCAGCCAGGTGAAGGTGCCTGGAACCACAAGGGTGCAGGTGAGGGAGTTAAACTCCCTCATTCCAACCTCTGGGTCATTATGTGCTTTATTTTTTTCCTGATGTGTCTGTTGGACAATGGTCCACCTTCTCTTGCCCAGAAGTTCTCTTTATCCTGCAAGGTCCAGGTTTTCAGGTGCTCTTGGCTGTGATTTTGTAGAGTGAAGGTTGAACCAACTGCCTTTTATTTACAGCAGTAAGTAAAAAGTCACGAATGTCCATCATAAATAATAAATACAATTTAAAAGCCCTTGACAAATGGTCTTATTATGTCCCAACTCGACTGTTTCCCCCTGGAAATCCAAATCCAACTTCTCCGGGTGCAAAACCATGCTATGATTCATTCTAAAAGCTTTGAGTTTCTAGATCCTCGCCTTGGGGTTTATTTCTGTGCAAGATTATGGCATGTTTTTCTTATTTTCAGGTACTCCTTACTTTCAGGCATTTGGGGCCCTCAGCAATTTGAATGCCTCCATTTCCTGGTGTTCAGCTACACTGGCATGACCTGAAACTCTTCATATCCTATTGCTCTCCTTCTCCTTATCAGCATCATCTGAAAACTGGGAAAATCTTGCTCCAATACTGGTACCATAACGATGTACCACTCCCCTGCTCCCTCTGCAGAAAATAAAGGAGGAAAAATGCCAATAAAAACTACTAAAATGGGACTATTGGTGCACAAATGGTGAGAGAAATAATTTATCCCCTCCTATCCCAGGGGAGAAATTATTTAGAAATAAAGGACGAGGAGTGGCTCCGGATACATAAACATCTAAGAGGGGATGTTTAAATAATTCAGGCAGAGGAATAAAAAGGAAAAGGTTGGTCAAAGGGGGAAAAGCTCAGGATGCAGCAGGTCCAGGCACAGCCAAGCAGCGGGACGCTGGACTGGGCTCAATCCCGTGGGCAGGGGTTGGATCCTGCACAGCTCTGGATGTTTTCCTGCACCTTGGAGGGACGGCATCAATAGATGGCACTCCAGAACTGCTCCTTCCTGCTGTCGCAAATCTTGCAGGGATGGTGGAGATGTGATGGCTCAACTTCGGGAGCTCAGGAGATCTCGCAGCTCTCCTTGCATCGCTTGGAAAGGCAAAGCCTCGTGCTCGAGCATATTTCACATCTCCAGGCATGACGAGGACTGTTTAAAAATAGAATAAAAATTGTTAAAGGCTTTCCAAGGGCACACATCTATCTGATATCGGGACACACCAACATTCCTATATCCCGGTGAAAAGGTGAAAAACCCAGGGATAGGAGGGCAAAACCCCCCAACCTCCTCCACCAAACTGCTTTTCCTTAACGGCCTGGGTCAGCTTCAAGTAGGTCACAAGGATGTGTATCTTCAGAATAAAGTCTTTAATCGGCTGATGGATATGAAAAAATAAATTACAGTGGCAAAATGTAATAAACGTTAAAGGGAAAATGATGAGAGTAATATAACTACATTGATTTAACTAGGATGATATAGAGGAATTGTCTGGTTTATAGGTCTTTAGATGTCTATTAGCAGCTCTGTATTAAGGAATAGGGCTGTTCTCTTGATATACTTAAGAGCTGTCAGTAATTCCTATTTCACAGTCCACTGCTTCAATTCAGAGCGCGCCGTGCAGCCCCAGCGACCCCATCCCGGGCTCGCTGGAGGGTGACCGCCTGCCAAAGGTTTCCTTTGCAGCAGCTGCATTATTCCAAGCCAGGGCACGGGGACCAGGAGCCTCGGGAGCCCCTCCGGGGACTGCGGGGGCGTTTGTTTGAATAACGCCTTTGTCACGCCCGGCTCTTCCCCCATTGAGAGGAGGAAAAAAAACCCCCAAACTGCAATCTTCAGGGTCCAAGTCATATTTTCCTTCTGTTCAGGGTTATATCTGCATTTTTAGAGCTTTGAATGATTTTTTAGATCTACATGCATGTGCTTAATTTCTCTCGAGGGGTGGGAAATCGGTCCTGCTTTTCCGGCTGTCCTTCCCTCCCGCTAACGAGCGGCTCAGCCCAGCTCCCGGCTGCCGGCGAGGGAATAATGAGAACAGAGAAATATTACTCCGAAGCAGAGATGGAGACACGGAGTCAGGAGCAAATTCACCCTCCTGGACCTGCCTGATTGGGTTGGTCCTTGACCAGCTCCAGCAAAGCCTCGGAAAGGCTGGAAGCCTCTGGGAGCCTCTGGTGAAGCATCCACCTGAAAGGATCCTTGTAATATGGAAAATACATTTTTTAATTGAGCAAAATAAAACCCGGTTGAATTTCCTGGGTGGAAGAGGCAACTCCTGTCTATGGTAGCCCAGGACTACACAGATGGTTGTTGTTTCACTCCTCAGAGCCCACCAAAGCCAGGAGCAGCCCAGCCCAGCAGCTTCGACCATGGCTAAAGCAGCAAATTCAGCTGTCCCAAGTGAAAACAGCCATTATCATGTTTGAAGGTGAAAAAAAAAGATGGATTAGCACAGTGCCCTTCCCAGCCTGCTCATTCCAGAGAAATAATAACCCTCCTTAATGAGCCTGCAGGGTCTGTGTCCCTGGGCAGGCAAGGCTGGGATGCAGCAGGTGGAGGTGCTTGGGAAGGATGAACATCCAGTGAACAACCACCTTCTCCTCTGCTCAGTGCCCTCCCACCAAAAGATGGTTATATTGAGATAGAAATTTTTGAAGGAGAAAAAGTCAAAAGGTGGGACCAGAGCAAGGTTTGCAGACAGCCAGGGGAGTTAAAAAACTAGGGTTTGGGAATGCTGCATCTTCATCCCACCTGAAAGAAGGCAAATAATCAAGTTTATCTTCAAAATAATAGCAAAAAATGCAATAAATTCATGTTCTCTGATTCTCTGAGGCTTGTAGCTGTAGATGCCATGTTGCATCTCAGCACCAAAATCAAAAAACCCCACTGAATTAAAAAAAAATGATAGGACAGATTTGATCCCAAACTGCCTTTTCCTGCTTCTTAGCAAGATAGAAACATTTTGAAAAGTATCAGGAACATGATGGAAAGTTGTTTTTCTTGATATTTCATAACATTTTCACCTGCAGCATTTTGGCTTCTTTATCTTTTTTTTATATCGCTTACAAGTAAAGGAGGTTTTTATCAAAAATCTGTTTTTCAGGAACAAGAAAATCAATAAAAATATATCAGTCCATGCCTTTGTTAAAGAACTAAGAAAGGGTCCCCCTGTGCAAAAAAAAAAAAAAAAAAAAAAAGAAAGTCTCAATGTCTTGTTTGTGTTAGAAACTGAACTTTTAAATGTCTCATTACCGGAGATGAATCCTGCACTTAATGCAGACTTTTTCTGCATAACAGTTTGTAAAGACCCCGGTGCTGTTGTGAGCGATTCATAAACCAAATAAAACAGGGTGAAAATCATCGAATAACTGGTTTGCAATGATTTATTTGGCCAATTCCAGCCATAACCGAATTCCTGAGGCTCCAATAATCTCTTTAGCATTGTCAGGTCGGACTTTGCGTGTGACACTTTATCCGCTGCCGTTCCCTTCCCTCCTTTTTATTACCAACCCAAGCCCAGGGATGCAGTGGAATTGATCTGACGCTTCTCTGCGCAGCTCCTGCCCTCCGAGGGGGGGGTGTTTCACCTTTGGGAAGGACTCCAGAGAGCCGGGAGGGAGCTGCATCCCGGCACGTGTGCTGGACTCCTCGGGAGCCCTTACAGGGATGCGGAGATCACTTGCTCCAATAAATCAGCAGCATTTAACCCCCCCGAGCACACAGAGAGTTTTCACAATCCCTCAGTCTAAGATGCTGAAGGACAAGGTTGACTTCTGTGTTTTTAATAAATTAATCTCAGCTGCTCTTTGTTTTTTCTTCACAGGGATTTTCACTTCTACTTCCTTTTTTTTCCACTTTTTTTTTTTTTTTTCCCCCCCCCTGGACATATTCCAGCCGATTCAGGGTGTGTTTGATATTGCTGCCACCATATCAAAGCATTCAACATGCACAGATTTCAGTGAATTGTGAAGGAAAGCAGGAGATGCTTTTATCTCTCTGCCTCTCCTCAGAATCGCCCCGAGCCCAGCCTTCCCTCTGGCTCAGCCCCGTGATGCAGCTGTGGCCCCAAAGCCTCTCCCAGGTGGAGGGAGGAGGATGGTGGGATGGGTAAAGCAGCACCACACACCTCTGCAGATGGGGCCAAGCCTTTGCTCCAGCACAGCTTTTCTATATGACCTTGCAAAGGGCAGGGGCAGAGCTGTGATGTGAGAAGTTGGGATGCTCCCAAGTACTTGCATTTCGTCTAATCCCTGGTACTTACAGCTCCCTCCAGGTGTTTTCATCTCCTTCCTGGCACGAGCATCATCTCCCTGTTGGTCCTTGCATCTCATCGCTGGTGTTTGCATCTCTCAGGGTTTGCACTTCCCTCCTGGCACTCCCATTTCACCCCTGGAGTTTTCATCTCACTGTTCCTGTTTGCATCTCACTCCTGGCACTTGCCTCCTGCTCCTGGGGTTTACACCTCAACCTTGGTTTTTGTGGGTTGAGTTCCCTCCAGGTACCTGCATCATCTCCCTGTTGGGTACTTTTATCTTACCATTGATTCTGCATCTCACCTCTGCTGCTTGCACCTCCTTCCTGACACACCTTGGTCCTGGTGTTTGCATCTCAACCCTGGCACATCCATTTCCTCCCTGGACCTTGCATCTCATCATTCCTGTTTGCATCTTTCTCCCATCACAACCCTGGGGCTGATATCACCCTCCTGGTGTTTGCATCATCTCCCCATGGTCCTTGCATCCCACTCCTGGCACTTGTATCTTACCACTGATTCTGCATCTCACCTCTGGTGCTTGCACCTCACTCCTGGTGCTGATCTCTCCCTCCTGGTTCTTGAATCTCGCTCCTTATGCTCAGATCTCCCCCTCAATGCTTGCACCTCTCTCTTAGTGTTTGCATCTCACTCCTGACACTTGTATCTCCCTCCTGGTATTTGCACCTCAACCTCGGTGCTTTTATCTCCCTTCTGTTGCTTTCATGTCTCCCTTGGCCCCTATATCTCACCCCTGGTGCTTGAATCCCAATCATGACACTTGTATCTTGCTCTTGGTGTTTGTGTCTCAATCCTGGCGCTTTCATCTCCCAGTACTTTCATGTCCCTCCTGGTATTTTCATCCCACCCCTGACACTTGTACCTCACTCCTGATCCTTCCATCTCCCCCTGGTTCTTGTATCTCCCTCCTGGCACTTGCACTCTGTCCCTCTCCCAGTGGGCACAGTGGGTTCATCTGGCAGAGCTGCCCTTGAGCTCAGATTCCACCAGCCATCAGATGGACACCACAAGGTTTGTAGCCTCCTCACAGGAAGGGGAATGAAAGATGGGATACTTTGGGTTCTGTCCATCTTGGGACTCACCCAGGACCATGAGCTGAACAGCTGGAAGGGGCTTAGATGGGCTGGGCACTGCAGGGGTGGGAACAGACATCCCAGAACCTCAGGATGAAGGAAGAGGACAGGAGAGAAAAGGTGTAAAGTCACTCCTCTTCAAGAAATGACTTTTAGCTGAACAACCCGAAACATGAGTTTGCTTTACTAAAATGAGAACTCCCTGCCTTTCCTAGTATGGATGAACCCTACAGATGGAGAGTGAGGATGCTGAGGGTTTTTTCCCCAAGTGCTCTGAACTCCCAAAAGGGGGTGGCTCAAGTCTCCCCAAGCCCCCACACTCAATGTCCCCACAAGCAGGGGTCTCACTGCACCACATCTCCTGCCTCATTTTATATTTCCATCGTGGCTCTGTCAAGTGGGATAACACACACATTGTAAATAATAACATTTATTGCTGCAGCCACAGAGAAAGACAATTTTGAGGCTGTAGGAGCCATATGTGGGAAGCACATACATGTCTCCATAAGGGTTTTTCCAACAGTGCTACAGGAGAGCAAACTGAGAAATTAGGACCAAAAAAAATGGGGAGAAAAGGAAACTCCCCCAAACCCACTGTCACCAAAGGCTGAGGTGGAATTTAACATCTTGGGAACAAAATACACACGGTGTGGAGAGAAAGAGTGACATGTAAGGGACAGTATCTCTAGGAAAAAAGAAAATCCTCCGAGTCAAGCTGTTCTTGGGAAATATTTGTCATTGTTAATGTTGCCTTCAAACAAAAATAATTACCAACACAAAAAGTGATGCTTTCTGTTCAAAAACTTCACGTCCAGGATGCAAGTGCTGAGATTTGGGGTTGGACACATGGGGAGTCACTCTCAGTCCTGAGTTGGAAACAGAGCCTGTTTTTCTCTGTTAACCAAAGACAAAACACCTTCCTCATTCTGCTGGCTGCCAGTTTACCCATCACTCCAATTAAAAGGTATCCAGAGATGAGAAAACCTCCCTGGTGTTAATCACAACCTGTGCCCCAGAGCACAGTGGCGAGGTCACAGCAGGTACCAGAGTCGCCCCCTCCTCCAGTCACCCCTGTCAGCCCCTCCTCCCCAAATGCCCTTTAATTAGGAGACACTAAAGACTTTCACTGCTTGGAGCTGATCCCGAGCCTGGGTTTGTATCGGCAGCAGAAGGAGCGGGCAGGGATTTTGCGATGAGGAGAAGGAGCGAGTGGCTGCTCCGTCAGGGGACATTAAACTGGAACTCACCCTCCCCCTTCAGCTCCGTGTCCTTTTGGAGCTGCATTGGGATAAATCAAATATCAGGCTCTGCCCTGCAGGCAGAGCTGGGAGGGGCAGAGCCACCAGCAGGGTCACTTCGCAGCCCTCCCCTTCCCCGCGTGCTCAGCTGCTTCCCAGACTCTGACTAATCCATTCATTATCAGTTAATAACGAGACGTGCCCATTAATGGCAGGACTGTGTCTTCCTCTGCTTTGGGATGTGCCAAACACACGGTGAGTGAATAAATAAGGCCACGAGGAGGCAGCTCATGGGTCTCCACGGAACAGGGATGTGTCTGCTCCCAGTCCTGCTTTGCAGGACATGTCCAAGCCACTTTTTGCTCCATCCCTGGAAGTGTCCAAGGGCAGGTTGGACACATCTTGGAGCAACCTGGAATAGTGTGTCCCTGGGAAGGTGTCCCTGCCCATGCCAGGAAGTGGAACAGGATGATTTTTAAGGTCCATTATGACCCAAACCACTCTGGGCCTCCAGGATTCTATGATTCCATGATTCTGTGATTCTAGAATTCTGTAGTTCAAGCCACTGCACAGCGGTGCTGCAGATGGCCAGAGCCCTTGGGAAATTGGGGTTATGCTTCTCCATGACCAAGAAATTCTTGGACCCATTGAGGGCAGCCTTGTACTGGAAGGGGACACAGTCTTGGCTTCAGTGAAGCATAAAGAAGGACTACTGACCTCATGAGTGGGTAATGGAGATGAGGGAAGTGATGGGATGTCTCTTTACAGGGCATTTTTCCCCCTAGGGAGCTGCCTGGAATAAAATCTCTGGATATCTCAGTGCCCTTGAGGGACACACTCCTTCATTCAGGGCTTTTAGACCCAGGGACCAGCTCCATGTTGACTTCCAAGGACAAGTACCAGCCTCAAAAACATATTTCGTGGAGAAAGGAGTGGAGATGATTCTCCACAGGCTGCATGGACAGGGAGACTGCAGGGAAAGCACAACCTTTACTACACAATACAGACTTCCTACCAAGAGGAGGTGCAAGATTCAGGGGAGCTCCTAGAGGGGCTCAAACCTCCTTGAACAACCATAACCCTCAAAATCTGGAAACTTTGGGGGTGTCAACTGAGCAGTGAGGATGGGCTGGCTGCTCCCAGGAGCATTTTTGGGGCTGGTGGCATTTGTGGAGGTGGAAATACTCCCATCCAGGAGCTCCATGGGCTCATCAGACACCAGCCAGGAACCACCTGCCTTGAGGCAGCTGGAAAATTGAGTGAGCTGGAGAGAGAGACACGTCTGCAGATGAACATCTCGGGCCCCCTCTCCCTGCCAAGCTGCTTGTGAAACAGATGGCTCCAGGTTAAATGTGAATTGCAAACCTAAAAAATAAAAATGGTGTTTGTGCCCTTCCCTGCACCTTTATGATATATAAAGATACAGAAAGTGGTTTTATTTCCTTCGGAGGAAACGTGTTTAGGGTGTTTTATTATTTTGTTGGGTTTGGGTTTTTTTTCTTGCATTAGGGAAAACAGCAAGTTTCTGCTTGTCGGGAGCTGGGAGATCTCAGCTGGTTTTGAGGGTATTTCAGCTCTGGGAAGGGGCAAAACTTAGGAAAAAACTAAAGATGCAATGCAATAAATTGCATGAAATATGGAAATACTACAAGGTCTTTCTTCAGAAGACCAAGAGAGAGATGGGAGGATCCAACAACGCCAAAATGGGACCAGAGCAGGGAAAAGCCTTTGGCATCTCCCAGAGAACTCCCAGGGCCAGTTTGTATCAGGCAGAGGGTCATAAGGGCCCTCTCCTCCTTGAGCTGGGCATTACGGTGTATTTAAGGTGGCCTGTCAGAATAATTCCCTCTCCCAGCCAAGGAGCTTGTTCCTGGCTCCAATTTATTTTCCTGAAATGGAGATAGTCAGGAACTCTTTTGTATTTTAATTCAGGTTGGCTCGAAATAATCCATCAGGAAGGTAAAACCATCCCTTCAGACCCAACTTCCCCTCCTTCAGGACAGATTTATTCCCTGTGACAGTGACTCAATGCCATGTCCCAATAACAGCCCTGTCCCCAGCTTTAAATGCAGGTGGGACAATTAAATAGCAAAATAAGAGTGTGGTTATTCCATAATCTTCCACTAATGTAACGATGGTTGTTCAGGCAGAGACAAAGGAGACTGTGTGTCGTTTTGGAAAATAAATCTCCCACTGCTTATTTTTTCCCCCATGTAGAGAGAAAAGTATATTATTCATATTGAGACAAGGAGCAGCTGAAGGACTTGCAGCTGAGGCTGTGGCTGGAGCATCAGGAGTTGTGCCTGGCAGGTCTGGAGCTGGGAATACTGTGAGGGAAAAGCAGCAAAGAGACAAAACCCATCGTGGCTTCACCCCAAGTAGCAATTTCCCCTTGCAGTCAGGGAAACAGAGCGTTTCAGGTTGGTTTTGTCAATTAATTAAACTCCTGGTTCACCTTTTAAAGGAAAGGAAATGAGAAAAAAAAGCTTCTTTAGAGCTTTCGAAAAGAGTGCAGCAAAATGTTTTGGCACTTGTGAAACAAAGCCTTTCACTTCAGAGGTACCAGGATGAAGCAGCTCAGCGTTTTTCAAAGGTTTTCTGCTCTTTAATTCTTTTTTAGCCTGAAATTATTCATCTCATTAACATAATCCTGAATTCACACCGCTCTGGTCCTCCTCAGACATCATTTCCAGCAGATGCAGAAACTGATCAAACCCCCCCACCCCCCCGTCAGAGTGTATTGACTCAAGGCCATAGTTTTGCCTGGATTTACACCTTATCCCTAATTCCCTTGCCCAGATTCACATTTATTGCTCATTCTCTGATCAGTAAATGCATCTATGACCTGGTGGTGAGCAGTGCAGCCCCAGGACAAACCCATCCTGGGTTCTCTACATGCTCAGGAGAAATTGCAGGAGCCTCTGAGCAGCTTCTAGTCCTGGGAAGGATGGGCTGAGGTGGGAATACACCTCCCTCACTATGCTATAAGTAGAAATAAGGGAGTGTGGGGCTTGGTTTATTGAGAGAAATTCAAGGGAAGTTCTGCTGGCATTAAATAACATAAAGACACACAGAGAATTACACACAGAATTAACAAGGTTGGAAAAGACCATGGAGATCATCAAGTCCAACCTTTACCTAGCTTAACAACCTATCCAACACCAGTCTAACATCTAAACAATCTAACCCATCTAAGCAATCTAAACCATTTAAACCATGCCACTAAGTTCATCATCCAACCTCTCCTTAAACACATCCAGGGACGGTGACTCCACCACCTCCCTGGGAAGCCCATTCCAATGGGAAATCACTCTCGCTGTGAAAAAGTTTCTCCTGGTATCCAACCTAAGACAATGCATGTTTCCTTCTGTCATGGGTATAAATATATATAGATATGGTTCATCATGGTTTGGATGACTCCTCATCACTTTATGTACATTCCAATTAACAGCATCCCCCGAATATTTGTGGCCCAGGTGAATGTCTGTGGCCACTGAGTGCACTCCTTGAAACAACACATTCATATTTGTTTGTATTTGCATTTTCCTGTGGGACGATGAACCTGGGTCGAGAAACTTGTGGGTCTCCATAAATCTTAATTTTTAGGTGTGTGGAAATGTGGATTTTTACATGTACACACCTAAACCCATGAGTTCAACAAAGTGCTGCAGGCAGGAGGGTCTGAGGGACATTTCTTTCCTGTTCAGTTGGCCAAAGCCACTTCGTTGTCAATATAATTCCCTGGATTTCATCAGAAATCACTTCCCTGAGTGGCGGCGACACCAGCCCTAGACAATTTGGTATGAAAGATGCTGAAGGCATCTGAAGGGCTGGATTCTCATTTCCACTCCAGGCTGGAAATGCAGCTCCCAGAGCCCTTTTATGTTCGGAGCAGCTCAAGTGTAAATGAGAATCAGGCCCTCCAGTGCCATTTCTTCTCTTCCAAAGAGGAGAAAATCTCCTTGACTACAGGGATTTAAGTGGGTCAGGAAGGTTCGGGGTTGATTTAAACCTCCTCAATGCTGTGGCGGGTGGTAGCTGCCCTGCACTTGAGAGAGGAGATGCTTCAACTCTTTTTTGAGGCAAGGATGGTTTGCAAAGCAAGGCTCAGCATCTGTGGAAGGGAGAAGATGCTCCCCTCTCGTGCTGGGATTAGAGCAAAGGGGATTTCCCAGTTTCCCTGGGAGCAGAGATCTCCAAGGAGGAGCAGAGCAGCAGGCAATGGTCCAGGTCAAGGAGCTCCTCTGGACTTTACTCCCAGAGGAAGGACAGTCAAAGACATGCCTGGCAGACAGAGGTTTTCGCTGCAATGATCTTCCTGAATTTTGTGCTCCATTGCTCCCAAAGAGGACACAGTGTTTTGAGCACAGTGACATAAATCTGGGTGCACGGCTGGGTCTCTTGCTGTCAGGAATGAAAAGGTTCCCCGGAGTTGCAATGGAAAAGGACATGGGCCCTTCCCATCTCATCCCATCCCTGGGGATGGTACCAATTAGTGCAAAAGAGAGGGGGAGGAAAGTGATTTGGCTGATACACACAAGGATGTTCGTCTTCTAGGATGTGGGTAATGAGGCTGTACCAAGTTAATGTCTGGGGCTGGAATGTGTTCAGATGAGGACATGTCAATGTCTGGGAGCGAGGATTCTGGAGATGGGGCTGTCAAGGCTATCCAGGATCTCCAGAAACTCTGGGTAATGTCACTCTGACCCTACTGATGATGGCAATGAGGACACCCCCTTCCACCAAGGACCTATCCCCTTCCAGTGATGTGCCTGCCCCATCTCCCAGCACTGTCCCAGCCCCGAGGTGACCCTAGACCCCTTCTCTGGGGGTGGGGATCCCGAGGCAGCCCATCCCTGCTCCTGCTGCTCCGAGCTGCCAGAGAGGTGGGATGAGATGCACTTGCTGATTCATTGCCTCTCCTGGCGATGTTGAACAGCCCTCTCAGGAGCTTCCCTTAGCACTTAATCAGAGAAGAGCTTGTCTGTGACATCGTAAGGACTTCTCAGGTGAGACAGATCCTTCCCAGAATAAAAAAGCCAGTTAAGGGACAGGTGGAGAAAGGACAAGACTTTTTTTGACACTGCAACTGTGAAGATCAGATTGCAGCCCATTCCCATGATGGATGCAGGGAAAGGCAATGTCTGTGCTTTGATGCACAAGCTATTTACTGTCTCCTCACTGTTCTCATTTCACTGAAGCCTGAGCAGCCTCCACCTCCTGTATGCTGAGCTGGGGGCCTCCTCCCTACAGGGACCACGGGGGGATAAGTTAAGTGACTTGCTAGGGGTTGCAATGGATCTAACTCTGATTTCCCAGCAGAAATCACCCTAACAACCAACTTAAATCATCACAGAAGAGATCCAACCTCCTTATCTTTCCTTTACACTGAGGAGAAGATGCCAGAGGAATCTGAAATTCAGATTCCTCCCATTTGAATCACATGTGTTGCTATCACTTGTGGAACAGCACTTTGCAGAGCTTGGTAGAAACAACACCCCGTGTGCTGGATGCTGCCCACATGCATCCCTTCAGTTATGCTCATTGCTATTGTTATGGGATAAATCATTCCTTAAGCTTCTCTCTTTCATTGCAAATTGGCCATGAAACACTTGCAATCTCTGCAGAGAGACACCCGGCTTGACAGCCTGAATCAGATCAGTAATCAAATCCAGATCCCATCTCCCGCTACCTGGGATGAGTTATTAGTACCAGAAGGTGTTGGGGGGAAAAAAAAGGCAAGAATCTCTGCAGGAGGGGAAAAAAACTGTGTAGGAAAGGTTTCTTCTGCTTAGAGCTGAACTAGGAAGATCTGGAGCTTTCTCATATTTGTTATTTACTCTTTCTGGATATTTGAGGGCTCAGTCTCAGCAGCACTAATTCCTTTGACCTGCGGAAACCAGACCTTGGGTCAAGGAGTTCCAGTGGTGACCAGCACGAAAGAGATACAGAGCACAGGGAACAGGGCCAGCAAGGGTGGAGGAGGATGAAAGGTCCTTAAGTTACTCCTAAACTATTTGGAGTCATAGTTGTGTGAAAAACACATTTTAATGGTTTGGAAAGCTTGTCCTGAGTAGATTCCTACACCTTGCTGATGGGGCATGACCCAGATGTCCCATTTGGTGTGTTGGTTGGGGTATCCAGGAGTGAAAATTTGTCCTAAACCCACATATTTTCATTGATTTTTGTTTTCCTCTTACACATATGTTCTAATAAAAGCCTCATTTTTATCCTGCCTGTGCCCCCCTTTCCCCAGCACAGCTGAATTGATGCAGATGAAGGACCCCAGGGATCAGAGCAGACTTGGCTGCAATTGGACTCCTCGTAGAGACAGACAAAGCTGTGGGCTCCAAACTGCACTTGCACCTTCTTCTGGGATTTGTTGGCTCAAAATCGACCCTTTTGGAGACATCAGATGTTTTTGCAAAGGCTGAAGATGAGGAGAGAGCTGTGGTCCCTTCCAGCCCCAGCTATTCTATGTTGTACTCTTGCAATCCCATTTAATTATTCAGTTGTGCCAGAAAAGGATTTTTTCTTTATTTTCAAGCAAAGGTTTGAGGTTTTATTTTGTGAGATGGGCTTTTTCTGATGTATTTGTCCCATTCCCCTGGTGCTTTGCTTGGCAGAGGAGCCAGAGCTGCCTGGGCTTGCAGCCTCCTCCTTCTCACTGCTCCAAAAAGCAGCCACAGCTCCAGAGAAAGCAAATGGGAGGATGGAATTTATTTTACACCCTTTTAATAAAGCGACAGGGAAGGAGTTGGATGTGGTAGCCCTCGGTTTCACATTTGTTTCTCTACCTGACTGGATGCCAAAGCATCAGCAAAGTCTTAGAAAAGCCCTTTCACAGCAAAAATGTGGTTTCTAAAGTGGTGGAGGGAAATCAAGCACCCGATTTCTTCTTGCTAGAGAACCAGAGTCACTCGTGGATGGGTTTGATCCCTGCTCTGGAGGAGAGATCTCCACCAGCTGGATCTGTGCTGCCTCCCACTGCCTTCCCCACTCCAGCACTTCCCTGAGGATTCTGTCTAAATGGGATTTAAACTCCCCCATCCTTATCTCAGCCTGGTGACAGCTGACCGAAGCCTCAGGCTTATTCTTTCTCACTCTTGAAAAAACATGTATACACACATATATCTCCTTTTTCCCAGCTGCTGCAGCATCGACTTTATCCTCTCCTGTTTGTACTTTTTCATTCTTCCCAGGTTTTTTGCCATGTTTGGGGAGGGTCAGGCATGTTTTGAACATTGTAGTGGTGTTGGACCCCGTAAGAAGGAATAACCCTCACAGGTATCACCTGGATTTAGCCCAGGGCTTTGCAGGGGGAAGATTTAGCAGCCCCAGGGTCAGGGCACGGCCACTCTGAAGTTGTAGGAGGGTATTTACAGGGGACACATATAAGAGATTATATCCAAACAGTGGGATAAGAATCTATAAAAGGAAAAACTCTTGACTTGCCCCATGCAGTACTTACCCAGCTGTAAAAAAAATCCCTCTTTTCTTCTCTCTGTTGGTATTAAAATCTCCAGCTTAACATTCCAAAGCCTGGGTTTGGGAAGGCTCAAGTTGTGTCCTGTCTGGGTTCAGGGTGACACGGATTTGGGGATTTGGGGATGCTCAGACCTCAGATGCTCCGTGTGCTGATCCTCAAACCCTGGCAGCTTCATTCCCTCACCAGCCTCTTCCCTTTGCAATTCTCCCACTCACAGATTGGGTTTAAATCGCCTTAATGTGATAAAATTGGGGAGCAGGACATGGATTGGGGTCCCAGTGTTGTTCAGTCAGAGCTTCAGGTTTATATTACAAGGTCCTGGAGCAACAGGATAAGGGGGAATGGCTTCCCACTGCTAGAGGGAAGGGGTAAATGGGATGTTAGGAAGGAATTGTTGGCTGGGAGGGTAGGGAGGCCTAGAGAAGCTGTGGCTGCCCCATCCTTGGAAGTGTCCAAGACCAGGTTGGACAGAGCTTGGAGCAGCCTGGGATAGTGGAGGGAGTGAGATGAGCCTTAAGGTCCTTTCCAACCCAAACCATTCTGAGATCCTATGTTTTTTTAGGCAACATAATTTCCAGAATGAACCTTCTCAGGCTAAAGCCTTTTCCAAATGTCAGAGCCATCACTGGAGAGATCTGGGGGCCCCTCCCCACATCAGACCAGGGCATCTCCTTCTGGATTCTTTGCCCCCTTTCCCTGGGTGCCATCCCAGGGCTGCTGGGCTTCCCAAAGGGAGCACATGGAGACCACCTGCTCTCCAGGAGAAAAGCAACAACCAGGAATGTGCTCTGTTCCAGAGGAGATCTTCCCCAAGACACTAGGCTTTGTGGCTTTGGCTGTTCCTGTCGCATCCATGAGCACTGTGATCTCACAGCCCAGCCCTGGGCTCACGGGTTTGAGACCTTTCAGGGATTATGGCTCCACCCTCCATGGAAATCACTTCATTTCTCAGCCCCACAGCACCACAGCCCTTTCTGAGCTTATGTACAGAGACAGATATAGATGCTATGGGTGTGCTGGGTATGGATATGGATATGGATATGGACAGAGACATGGACATACATGCTGAGGGTGTAGATAAAGATTTTATGGATATGGCTGATATGGATGTGGATATGGATATCCATGCTAAGGATATAGATACAGTCATAGATTTTATGGATATGGATGGCATGGATATGGATGGCATGGATGTGGATATATAGACAGATATAGGCATAGCTATAGGTACAGATTATATGGATATAGATACAGATTGTAGGGATATGGATACAGGTTCTATGGATATGGTTATAAATCAGTGATATATGTGAATATGGGTGTGAATGACATGGATGTAGCAACAGATACAGATTATATGGATATGGAAGATATGGATATACGTGTTAAGAACATAGTGATAAAGATACAGTTGAAATGATTATGGACATGGACATGGACGTGCACGATATAGATATGGTCATAGATATTTTATGGATATGGATATATAGACAGATACAGGTCTAGGCACTGCTGTAGATATAGACTATATGGATATAGGTACAGATTGTATGGATATGGATACAGCCTGCATGGATATGGATACAAATTATGGATGTGGACCTGAAGGACATGGATGTAGCTACAGCTGCAGATACAGACATAGATTATATGGATAAAGACAATATGGATATAGATTGTAAGAATATAGATATTGATACAGATGAAATAGATATGGATATGGATATAGATGTAATTGATGTGAAGTTGAATGTGGATGTGGATATAGATGATATAAACAGAGATATAAGGATGATAGAGACAGACACAGGTACAGGTGAATCTAGAGATAAAGATGATATAGTTATGGCTACAGATACAGATAAAGATACAAACATCTCCATCTTTAGACCTTCACCTGGGTGTAGATGTATAGATAAATAGATATATAGATGGGACTATGGGTAGAGATATGGATCCAGACATGGTGCTCTGAGAAAAGGATGTTATTTGGGGCCACTCAGCCCCTGCCACGTGGGGAGAAAACCTCCCCCCTGAGCCGAGGTGAAGGCAGAGGAGGGGAGTGGAGCCGTCCCATTCCTGCAAAAGCCCCTGCTGGGACAAAGAGCATTTGTTACATTAATTGGTGCTGGAGATAGCGCCGAACAAATGAAAGTTATTAAAGGAAGGGAGATGGATGGAGCTCAAAGCATCCGTTTGTTTTGCCAGCGCCAAATTCATTTCCAGAAAAAGCCCTTATCAATTCCCAGGGAATAGTTTGCCCTGTCAGTGCCGAGCGGGTGTTAATGTTCTTTACGGCTCCGTTAGAGCTGGTGCAGTGACACCAATCTAAATAAGGGAGGAAGGAAGGCTTAATCAGCCTGTCACTGACCAGTTATTAACATTTTAGAACAAGGGCATTAAAGGAGAAAATTCTGAGAGGTCAATTTGTACTTCAGGAGAGAAGCCAAAAAGATAAGGAGGAGAGAAGCAACATCTCCAGCCAGCGGCCACGGAGCCGACCATGGGAGAAGCTGGATCCCACTGCTGGTATCCAAAAAGGGCAAAGGGACTGAGAGGGGGATGGAGCAGCACAAGACCTCAGACAAAGGGGTTTCCCTGCTCTGAGGGTCTCCAGCTGAAGCCAAGCTCCCCCCATGCCCTTGGCAGTGCTGTCCCCCCGCCCCTCGCGCTCTCTGCACCCCAGAGGCGGCTGTGAGAGCTCTGCAGAGCCCTGTGGGATGAAAGCTGTGTGCTTAGATATGGTTTATCCCTTCCAACCCCTGATGATAATCCAGGATTAGTCCTCCCAGTAAATGATTACGTTTTGCCCACTCCCTTTGAAACGACAATGTTCTGGCCCTTTTTCTTGCAGTTTGTCCCACCAACCCTTAGGAAAACAGTTTGCCAGGCTCTGATTAAACTCTGCTTGCAGCAGTCCCACCAGGATCCCAAATGCCTTGACATGCATGTCCCTCACAGTCTGCACTGAACCTCATCCCTGCTCATCCTGCTGCAGAGCCTGGCATCCTCCCAACACCCATCACCTCTCCTGTCCCATGGGGACCACACAGGCACCCAGAGGAAAATTCATATATTCCTCTCCCATAATAAATGATCAGCTCTGCCTGAGATGGTCCCTTCTGGCCCTCACTTCCACAGGCATCTGGATCTACAAAGGAACATCATCCAGGATCCTTTTGGGAGCATGGTGTCACCTGGGAAGCCGGCACTGCTGCTCCACATTAGTTTTGCTCACCCTGTGTGTTGCTGGGCCATAAAAGGAGCTGTGTGAGAACTGTCTGGCTCTTTGCAGGAGCAGCAGAGCAGCAGGAGAGACAACAGCTGTCCCTCAAGTCATTTCTCCAGGGGGAATGGAAAGGGAGGGAAACAAACAAACAAAAAAAAAAGTAAAAAAATAAAAGAGAAAATCAAATCATGGCAGAGGAGTCGGTGGGGAGGGGGGGATGTGTGAACTTTTGAAGATCTTTTTTTTTAAGAGAGGAGATTGGAATGGAATGAACTAGACTATGTTGTGTTGTGTTTTGTTGTGTTGTTCTGTTTTGTTGGAAAGGACATCCAAAGCTCATCCTGTCCCCATGTAATGAGCAGGGACCTTTTTTTTTTTGTCAAACTCACTGCTGACAGGGAACCTGACTCCCAGGTGTCTGACTCTGGAAGGACTTGGGATGCTTTTTAGGAAGGCAGTGCCTCTGGTGGCTAATGTAGGTCCTACCAAAATTACCACGGGAAGGGACTCTTGGCTGGGGGTGAGATTTGAGATGCAGCATTCCCATCACAGAGCTGCCTTCACCCCCGGTTCTGTTATACAGCCCAGTTTCTTGCATGGTACAGATGCCCTTGAATGGGATTTGAGGAGTCCAACGGGTGAAAGGATGCGCCCAGAGTCAGCCTGTGGGTGACAAACAGTCACCATATTCCAGCCTTTGGGATAGAATCTTGTCCTCCTCATTTGTCCCAGGTTTTTCCTCCCAGGTGGGGTACACAAGGATAGGACTCTCTTCAAATCCTGCCATGAGGTTTTACTCTTTCCCACTATTCTGCCAGGATATCCCTCTTTTCCCCCTTCTCCCTTTATCCCAGATGCCCAGCTCACAATAACTGACTCGGCACCATAATATAGGGAAACAGCCCTTAAATCTGGGAGGTGAAAAGCAGTTAATTAGGATTAATTTTTCTGCTGTGTAGGTAGCTGCAGCATCCAATCCCTCTGATCCAGGGCTTGTAATATCCCTGATATCCCTGGATGGGTCTTGGGGACCAAATGAGGATGCTGAATCCATAGCATCTCATTCGAGGGGGGGAAAAAATAACACTGAGACTCCAGTGCTGGTTCTCAGTTCTCTGATGGCCCCTATTGCAAGATTTGAATCCGTGAAAGATGGTTTTAATACCCGGTGTGCCGCAGGGAGATTTGTTTGGTGACAGCTTGTGTTAAAGTCAACCAACCCCAAACCACCCGAGAAATAAAGCGACGCCGAAAGTTGGGCTTCCCACGAGGGCTGGGAGGGGAGCGGGGGAGATGGATGGGGTTTATTATTGCCATTATGTCAATTATGATTATTATTATTATTTATTGGGCAAAGGGAAGGCAAAGCAATCCTTTCTGCTGGTCCCAAGGCCCAATTGGCAGGGCTGGCTCCTAATGATGGAAAAGCAGCACAATAAAGGCAAATTATAAATCACCGCCTTTTGTTTCCGACCGAACACTGGGAGTCAGGGACACGCCCTCTGTCACATTCCCATAAACGGGGTGATGTGCAGGAGGAAAACTGGGACAGCACTGCTCCCAAGTCCAGCAGGGGTGGTGTGGCCACATGTTCCCAGGGAGATCCAACTGCCCCCCACCATTCGTGGGGTGGAGGAGCTGAGCTTGGCTGCGATGAGCCAACTCAAATAGCCAATCAAAGTGTTGAATTTGGCTTTCCTTTCCTCATTAGAGCTGATTACACTAATTGACATGTTTGTTTACAGTTGGATATATTTTGTTTTCCTTTGTCTTCCTCGACTTTCTTATTTTTTGGAGCTTGAGCAACATGGTTGTTGCCAAAGGACTGGAAGAGGAAGTGTTTATAGGGGAGATCCCAGATTTTCAGGGGCAGGACACCTCATCCTGAGAAGCAGGGTGGGGGGAAGCAGAGACTTTTAGACCAAAGGCATCACGTCCTTGAACCTTTTTGGGACATTATTTCTTTTGCAAATTTTCCTGAGACTGTTTTTAAAGGATTAGCTGCCTCCTAGTGATCTAGCTGTGGCTTTCCTTGAGAAAATTTCCTTACATACCCTGGTTTCCCCCAAGGAATTGCAGGTCTTGCTTTCACCCCACAATCATTTGTGGTTATTCACTATAAAGCAGAGATGTGGGGATGTAGGAGGTTGGGGGAACATGAGATATGGTCCCCAGAGCAGCCCAGAGATGCCTGTCCCATCGCCTGGATACCAGCTCCTCTGGGATGGAGCACCTTTGCCAATGCACAGCAGCAGAACAGCTCAGGTTTTCAGCCTCTGCATCAGCAAGACACGGGCATTCACACACTTTAATCCCTTAAAACTGAAATAAATGATCCCCTTGGATTAAACAGGGACGTGGCAGTGAAGTTCATTTGAAAGCTTTCACCATCAGGAGCGTGGAAGTGCCCCCGACCTGCTGGGAACAGCCACATTACCTCCTCAATCAGCATTAAATCCCCGATCAGCCTGGCTGGGTTCGGAACATCTCCCATCTAAAGGTCGGGCAAATCATCTGCTGTGGAGGCAGAGAGAGGGAACAGCAGGGAAGCGGGAGCCAGAGCCATGGGAACAAGGGATGGACCATCCCAGGCTCTGTTTTGGGGGCTGTTTTCTGGTGCCGGCCAAGCCCAGGGATTGAAAGGTTCAAGCAAACCCCTGAGGAATTCCCAAATCCAACACATTCGGTGTTTACTTATTTAAAAAATCTCTCAGAAAAGAGGGTGTAACAGGAGTAACAGGAGTAAATGAGTAACAGGAACATTGCAGTGTCCACAGCAAAAAGCATTTTTTAAGTGGAATCTCTTATCTCTATATCTTATAGATGAAATTTTAGGGGAAATAGGGTTTATTTTGAGGCAAGAACCAAAAGCTGAAATCATCCAGCAGAAAAGCGACAGAGGCCAGCCCTGCTTCAGCCAGGCTCACCCCTCCCTCTGCCTTCCTCTTCCTCCCCCTCTCCTGGGAGCACCCAATATCCAGCCCACCCGCTCTCCACATGTTTGGTATTCCAAAGGCAACCAGCCACTCCAAACCCACAGCCCACAGCAAAGCAGCCCTGACTTGCTGCCCTCTTCCCTCCTCCCCTCCATCACTGTTCCAGAGACCCCAGCAGCTCATTGCAGCCCCCTCCCTGCTCCCTGCAGGCGGCTGGGGAAGAAGCCGGCCCGGGAGCAGATTAGTTCCATTGTGCCGGGAGGCAGCCGGGAAACCATCAGCGAGGCACTTCCAGAGTTAGGACCCGGTATTTATTCGCTTTGCGGGTGGCTGAGTGTTATTAAATTCCTCTGAGTTCAGCAACTTTATAGTCCAGCTCTTTTTTCCTCCCTGTAAAGCTCAGAGAAAAGCTCAGAGCTTTATTTGAGGTGGTTGAATCCAGCATTTCTTCCCGTGCCTCATCCGTACTCCATCCCCGTGCTCTGAAGGAAGGCCAAGACCGGGAAGCTTCATTTAGAAACCAGAGGAGGAAAACCAGAGCAAGAGCATAGACTAGAAGAATATTAATATTTAATCACAGCAGGGCAGAGGTTGCCGAGACAATCGCTGTTAAATGTTATTGAAACAAAGCATATTCAAATTCCCAATGTTGGGAGAGTTTGGAAGAGCTGCCTTTCTCCAGCCCATGCTTGAGATTGGGGTCATGAGGACTCCTCCTGTTAGGACTATTCCCCAAAGAGGGAAAGGATCCCCTGATATACGAGGGGTTCCAGGAACCAGTTCTACATCAAGGATGGCTTTGGGGACACCTGGATTTCCAGCAAGAAGCAACAACTACACTGAGGAAGAAGCGACAGCCCCACAGAATCAGAGAATCTCAGGATGGTTTGGTTGGGAATGGATCTTCAAGATCCCCTGCCATGGGCAGGGACACCTTCCACTAAACCAGGTTGCTCCAAGCCCTGTCCAACCAGGCCTAGAACATTTCCAGGGACTTGGTGTATCAGGGGATGTACATTTATATACCTTGGTGTCACAGTGGGTTAGTACAGAACGTACAGAAGGTACAGGATGTACAGAATGTACAGATGGGCCTTCTCCCCTGTTGCTGCCCTCACCCATCTCTTGATGTCCATCTCTTCTCACTCTTTACAACTCCCTGACAGGAGGGTGGAGTCAGGAGGGGGTTGGTCTATTCTCCCAGGTAACAAGTGACAGGACAAGAGAAAACAGCCCCAGATTGCACCAGGATGGCTTAGATTGGATATTAGGGAAAATTTCTTCCCGGAAAGGGTTGAAACAGGTCACCCAGAGCAGTGGTGGAGTCACCATCCCTGGAGGATTTGAAACCCTGTAGATGTGGCCCTTGAGGACATGGTTTAGAGGTGGATCTGGCAGTGCTGGGGGTCTTTTCCAGCCTCAATGACTTCATGAATCATGAACCAAGAAAGGCTTTCTCCATCCAGCTGTCCTGCCAAATGCTCTCTCCACCTTCTCTCTTCACTGTCTCCCTATTCAATACAAGATCATCTTAAACAGAAACAAAATAATTAATGAAGTGATCCATGACTGCTGGTGTTTCACTCCCCCACTGGTTTTTGGTGACAACCTGCCCACTCTTCCTGAACCTCAGGCCTTAGAAAGCCCCAAGGAGATGTTTTGGAAGGAGCTTCCAGAGATGGCATCCAAACTCAAGGTTTGGCACCGTGTCTCCAAACCCCTCTGCTTTAAATCCTGCAAGGGGTTAAGCCTGGGGCAGCAGCTCCTCACACCTGGTCTGACATGTCATTACCACCTTTGATATCCCACTTTCCTCAAAGTGGGATTTCTTCCCTGAGAATTAATTCCAATTTTTTGCCTGCACACAAATCATTAGCCCAGCTCTCCAAATGAAGTGCTAACGCTTCCTGTCACCTTCTGCTCCTCACTCCCTGCAATTCCTTAGAGCTGCTGCAATCAAGCCCATGAAAAGCTAATCAATTAAGCCCCAATGTATCAAGAGCTCATGAGCCAGTGTGAAGAACCCAACACATCATTACCAAGCTCGTGAAATTTCTGCCTAAAGAGCAGATGTGTGGAAAGCAAATACACACTGTGGCCCAAGGTCCTTTTCCTTCACCACCACCTTCAGCTCAGAGCTGTGTCAAGTCATCTCTTTTTTCTCAAGTGTTTCATGGCCAGGAGAGGACACTTGTCCTCCTGTTGGCAAAGGGGGATATAAGGTGGAGGTTGGATCACCTATTTAGAGGCGTGTTGAGGTGTTGGTTGATGATTTCATCTTTCCTCTGAGGGGTTTTTTCCCTTTGTAAAATCTCTTTGAAGAGGGTTTTTGTCCTCATTTTCAGCTGAATCCCCTCAAATCCTACAAAACACACCCCACACCAAAAAATGTCCCCTCCAAACAGGTCTAGGCCTCCAACCTCAACCACCCCTGCCCCTAAATTTAAACCCAAGCATCTGCATCAAAACACAAACTACAGAGACTTCCTGCCCTCCTATTTTAGAACAGAACACTTGTCTCCATGGAAACTCATACTTTCAAAATTTTTCTTCTTTTTTCCCTTTTTTTATTTTTTAATGCAGTTCAGAAACCAGAGCATCAAGGGATGGAGCAACCCAAAGGGTGAGGTGAAAATGTCCATCAGAGGTACCAGGATTGCAGGAGGGATGCATCTCCTCTTCAGGAGAAGAGCTGTTTCTCTCAGCTATGACTCCATGCTCTTTCCAAGCACAAGGCCTCAGTTTGGTTAAAGAAACAAGTTCTTTCCATAATACATTGGATGTGGGCTCCCAGATAGCATGAATCATGGCAGGGCAGTCCCATGTCAGCCTGGGGCATGCCTGGAATCCAGCTCTGTGCCTCCAGACTGCTTCCATTCCAGCTTTTTCCTCAAATTCCCTCAAGGACAGGCCAGCTTTCCTGCTGAGGGTGGATACCATGACCCTGGGGGAGGTTTCTTCATGTCCTCAGAGATGGTCTTAAGGTAAATGTCCCATGGAATTGGGCAGAGCTGGAAAGGTCATGCCTACAGTAAGGAAGACAATATCTCCCCCCAAAATATTTTTAGTTTCCAGTGCTAAATCTCTTTCAAAAGGGCAAAAGTCCAAATTTTACATCCAAACCACTTCAGATGCTGGAGCAAGGAAGTGACAAAGAAGCCATGGCCCGTCTCACTCAGAACCCTTCAGTGCCATTCCTCAAGGTCATCCCTCTCATCCACTGTCTCAGATCTCCATCCAAGCTCTTGGCACTTGTTGCCTCTTGGGAAAAGGCTCCCAGATTTTCATTGGTGAAGAAAAGTAGGAGTTTAGTTGGTATGCTCATGGTGCTGCATTTCTTTAGGTGAAAATACAGCTTCTGCACATTCTCTAGGTCCTTAATAAGGATGCCCTGGTGTTTGGCACCTTTGGGGGATTTATCTGGTGCTCTGGGCCAGAAATTTCTTTTCTTAACACATCCAAGATGTTTTGTCCTCCCTCAGGAACTTGTTTTAGAGGCATTATAATTAAAGTTATCCCCATATCTGAGGTGATTTCGCTGGTACAGATTGTGACCTTTGTGTTACCGTAGGAGAAATTCTGCCAACATCTGTCCCAACATCTGGAACATCTGGAGCCCTCGAGCTTGCTCAGCTTCCTGATGTTTGTCCTCAGTTTTGAGCACACGACTTTAATAGACACACACACACAACTGGTCTCTAAACCCCATGACGTTTTGTAGGCTAAAAGCTGCTCTATATTAATACCATTATCAATAGGTCTGGAATATTGCTGGACTTCCTAATTACACCTGACGACATCCTAAATGACAGGAGTGAAGTTTAAGGTCAACCACAGCAAAAAAATTAACAGCAGCCTGTGCCTCTTAAGGGGCCAGATGGAAACCACAAAATGGGTCTGAGACTTTCACCAGGCAGCCCCAGCTCTCTGTGCTGGCCCAGGCTTGGCTCCACCCTGCACAAAATGTTCTGGAGTGAGTCTCCCTCTTCTCCTGATTTAAGAAGTTTGCCGTGGTCCTTTCCTGGCAAGTGATATTTACAGGTGAAAATGCAGGGTGATATTTAGAGGTAAGTGGTATTTATAAGTACATATGCAGGGAAATGTTTACAGGCAAGATACTCATGGGTAATTATAGATCAATACTTCAAAGCAGAGTAAATAGAGAGGTAAAAGACCTTTGCTGGTACGCTACAAATAAATATTTAGATGTAGCAGATGCACAGAAGCACGTGTGGGCTATATGGGAGAGATAAAAATTGGATTTAGATGGAGCCCTTTTACTGGGAGGCAAGGCTGGACCATTAGCAGCACGTCCATAACTCAGCAGCAGAAGAGCAGCCGAGCAGCACCATCGGCCCAGCCCCACAGTCCATCAAACCCAAAAGCAGCTCCAGCAGAGACATAAGCACAGAACTGAAGGTCAAAGAGGTCTCTTTTTCCTGTGTAAGGAGCCCTGATGCCTCCCCATCCCACCGCCCCAGCACAAATCCCGGGATGGGAGCTGTGTTATGCCTTTCCAGCTCCCTCTGACTTGCTGAATCCAAATCTCCCTTGACAATCACACAGCAGCTCATGTTTGACAAAGTTCAGCCAAGCAACGAGCAGCCTGGAAGGCCCTGAGATCCCACAGAAATCCCCATCCAATTTATCAAGTCAAAAATTCAGCCGGGTGGGAGCTAAGTGGGATGAAGCTCTTGATCAAGGCAAGAGATTACAGTGGAGCCAGTAACACAAATCACGGCTCTGACTCCGAGGGGGGAACATGAGGGTGAAGGGGAGTTTTTGCAGAGCTGGGCAGAGCTGCAGATAAGAGCCTGTTGTTGGTAAATAAAAATGCTGGGGAATCTCGTGTCTGATCAGGGGCCGCTCCCATCAGGCTCCTGGCAGCATCATTTCCAGGCTTTTCACTGAGAATACTAAGGGTGTTTGGAAAGGCAAGAACAAAGCTACAACTTTATTTGAGAGCAAAACAAAAGCAAACAAATGCATACCCAGAAGACTGAGTGTTGAAAGAGAGCGATAGACTGCTCAGCCACCATCTGACGCGGCCCTTGGACACCTCTTGACTGCTAAAAAGTTTCCCGAGGAGCAAAGGCCCTTTGTTGGTTGGTTTGTTTGTTTGTTTGCAGGGAGAAAACAAAGTGAAAGGACTGCTGATGCCTTTGGTAGTAAATGAAGACAAATATCCCTCCCTTGTGAAGAGTGCTGGAATGGGAAAAAGAGTCACATCATTTTGGGAAGTGTCTGAGTGATGCTTTTGGGGTCCTCAGGCTGATTTTTCAAAGATGATCTCCTGAACCCCAAAACACACTGCAGCTCTCAGCAAGCTGGCATGTGTCCTCTCCAGAGACATCCCTCCCTGACCCAAAGACATCAAGAGCCTTGGAGATTTCTCCTCCCCTGACAGCATCACAACCTCAATATTTTGGAAAAAGATAAGTTTCTCACTTAAATTTGTTCTGTCTCTGCCTTTAAACTATTTGTTCCCATTCTGCCTTTCTCTGAGGGCTTAGAGAGCCCTTTAGTGTCTGGTATTTTCTCCCTGTGAAGCTACTTAGCCATGGTAATCAAGTCACCTCTCTGTCTCCTTTTTAATAAATTAAGCAGATGGAGCACTTTCAAGCTTTTTTTTTTGCCAGTCCTTCAATTATTTTTGGTGGCTCTTTCTCAGTCCTGTCCTTCCAACACTGGTGCTTTACCAGCACAACTCAATGAGGGCACTGCCACACCTTTCCCATCCCCATCCCACTGCTGCCCACTCCCCAGGGATCCGAGTTGGAAGGTTGTGATCAGCCTCAGTGAGGTTTTATAGTCTCAAACCTCTTGCCAGTCAGATACTTCAGACAATCCAGCTCATTAAATGAAAAGAAAGACTTCAAATTTACTGCCTCCATCAATGTATAAAGCCCTCGGCTTCCCGACCACCATTATAACGTAATAGCCTTTTGCTTTCCTTTAAAAGCAAGAGATAATAATTAAAGATTGGATTATGAGCAAGCCCAGCATCACAAAAAAGACACAACTTTATCATATTACACAGCATCAAAATTAATTAGAAGCACGTTAATCTCTAATCTAGGAAAATATTGCAGGATTTCTGGCCTCAGTATAACATCCCCCATCCTCTGTCTGCCCCTTTGAAAGCCTTGCTGCCTCAGCCCTGCAAAGAAACCTTTGCAAAACTCGGTGTAATCAATGTTGCTTTGATTAGTAAGAGCTTGCAGACTCTCTGGCAGCGCTCAGGGGCTGCTGGGGCTGCCTTTGTGTGTGTGCACTGCAGAGAATGGTTGGAACAGCAGGAATGAGGCAGGGCCACTCCCAGGCCGCTGGCAAATCATCCCTTAAAATGCTCAGGAGCACAGGCGAAGGTGTCTGAACTCACACTGATCACCCAGGGCCGTGGGGACTGGGGACGGAGAGAGCTGAGCAGGGTGGAAACGTGGGCAGGGGAGCCCAGGCAGGAGGTGGCTGAGGTTTTCCAATGGTTTACTCCTTTCTGCTTTCCTTAACCCAAGCACAGCAGGGCTGAGGCAGCTTGGATGCAGCACTGGTGGTGCTGTTCACTTCATCCCATGTTGGCCAGGATTCGGGAACACTGCTGAAGCTCCAGTCCTTGGATTTGTTTGATTTTCCAGCTCCATTTCTTGGTCATCGCCATTCTCCACAAGAGGCTACTGAGAGGATTTTGTCCTCAGGCTGTACATGGAGCACTGGCACAGGGTGCCCAGAGAAGCTGTGGCTGCCCCGTCCCTGGAAGTGTCCAAGGCCAGGCTGGAACAACCTGGGATAGTGGAAGGTGTCCCTGCCCAGGGCAGGGGATGGAATGAGAGGAGTTTAAGGTCCCTTCCAATCCAAGCCATCTGTGATCTGATGATTATATGCTGATCCCTAAATGAGAGCTGCATCCCCCAAACCCCAGGTGTGGGTCCTTGTGCCTGCTTTCCAGGTGTGCTGAGGATGGATACACTGACTTGGTGACGTTGTGGACTCCATGGAACTTTTAGGTCTTTTCCACCTCAGGGTATTCTCTGATTCCATGACTGAGAGATAACCTGAGGACCACGGTACTCAGTGTATTTCATTTCAACAGGCTCTTATCAAAGCTGCAGACACATCAGAGACAGGGCTTGAGATGTCACACAGAGCAGCAAATCAAGAACAGTTGCAACACTGGCATTAGTAACACTCAGTTTTAAATAAATCCTTGATTTGAGCAGCCTGGAAAACTTACATTTGGCACAAGAGGGCTTGGGGTTTTGGGGGTTCTGAGTGTTAAAGAAGACTCACCTACAAGAGAGTTGGAGAGGGCCTGGAAGGACAGGACACAAGGAATGGCTTCCCACTGCCAGAGGGCAGCGTTAGATGGGATATTGGAAGCAATTCTTGGCTGTGGGGGTGGAGAAGCCCTGGCACGGGTTGCCCAGAGAAGCTGTGGCTGCCCCATCCCTGGAAGTGTCCAAGGCCAGGTTGGAGCAACCTGGGATAGTGGAAGGTGTCCCTGCCCATGGCAGGGGGTGAACTTGGTAATCTTTGAGGTCCTTTCCCCATCCAAACCATTTTGGTATTGAAGGATTCTGTGAAGGCTGGGACCCCACCTGCTCTGAATGGAGCTGTCCAGCAGGGCCTCAACTCCCCACACCTTCACTCAACAGCCCCTCTCCCCATTTCAGGCTTAACCTTCCCTTACAAAGCTGAATTCCCTTTGGGATCATGACCTATAAGGTCCTGTACAGTCACTAGAATTTGGGACTCGCCTACCAATACTTATATTTTTCTCAGTAACCTGGAGGAAGCAAGGAAATTGTGGTTGCTCAACATCTTTCATGCAAGAAAGACAAAAAGCATTGTGGCAACAGGATTTTCTGACCTGATCTAAATATTTACATTATTCAAGCGAAAAGGGGCTGGAGAGAAACCAGCCTGGGAGGGTGGGATCGCTGGGAGATGAGCTGGGAGTCATTATTCAGCAAAGAGAAGTGCAAGGTAATGCGATGTGGGGAGACCACTTAAACTGTTCATGCACTCCAGTGGTTTCTGAATTAATTGTAGCCTGGCAGGAAAACACCCAGGCATCCTGCTGAATAACCTGATGGAAGGATCTGCTCTTAGCCAAGCAGCAATTAGGAGGGGAAACAAGTCATTAAGCTGCATTAAGCCAGGCATGGAAAGTTTTAATGCAAGGATAATGCCCAGCTGGGTAAATTTGTGAAGGATTGACTCTCTCCCTGTTCATCTTTGGAACAACCCATCCCAGGGCACCCAGAGGACCGTGGGCCCCATTGTGCTGAGGTGGGATTGCCTGTTATTTGATACAGAAAGTTTCAATGCCTGCCAAAAAAATGGGAATAAATCTGAGGTCCTCCAGGCCGGTGCTGCCATCGAGACAGATGAGGCTGCTCGGAGCCGGGCACATCAGCTCCTGGAACTTTATGGAGTCAGCGAGACTCCTTCCACTTCCCTGAGCTGAGGGACAGGGACGGGAGATTGAAAAGACTTAAATTTGTGTCTGCAATTTGGGTATCGCATTTCTTAAGCTCCAGGGATCAATTTGTTCTATCTCAGGGAGATCAGTGTGAATGTCCACACATAAATACAGATGAGAACCTGCGCAGGCTCTGCTTCCCCTCCCTGCTTTAAAGTACCCTGGCAGCCTCTTAGCCTAATTGCTGCTACACACTGAGTTTATACCGCAGGAATAAATATCTATTTATCATCTGCAGGGCACCCTCCCTGGCAGCTGATAAATTCCAAGGTGTGTAGATCACCTTTGGGTGTCACCAGCTGGCACCTGACCTTTACAAAAGAATAAACTCAGCCTTTTATCTGCTTCATTTTGCACGTGCTGTTACCTCTGGACTATTTGAGCATGGGATAGGTTTTGCCTGTGGTTTATGTCTTTCAGGATGCCAGAGAGTGGGTTGGGAGCCAGTGAGAGGGCTTAGTGCTGAGGAGCTGGAAAAGCACATTGAAGAGTGGGTGAAAGTCATGGAGAAGGATGGTACTTCTGTGCAGTGTCCTGGAGAGCTCCCTTACAGGGGATTGCAGGACTCAGGGTCAGAAAATCCCTCTTGATTCTCTCCTGCATCCTCAGGGCAGTTATCTGCCCCATCCCATCCTGTCCCATTCCATTCCGTCCTGTCCCATCTTGCACTGTCTTGTCTCACCTCATCTGATCCCATCCCATTCCAGTGCATCCCATCCCATCTGATCCCATTCCATCCATCTCATCTCATCCATCCCATCCATTCCCATCCCAGTGCATTCTCTCCCGTCCAGTCTCATCCCATTCATCCTCTCCTACCTCACACAATCCCATCCTCTACTGTCTTTGTTCATCTTGTCTCCTCTCATGCCATGCCATCCCATCCCATGCCATCCCATGCCATGCCATCCCACCCATTCCTTACTATCCTGCTTTCTAAACCCCTGATGACCCTTTTATCCTGTTGAAGGTGACTATGATTTCCCGGATGGAAAGGGCAGCAGCCTTTCCTCCATCCCCCTCCTTTCTTGGAGCAAAGCAGGCCAGGCCAGGCCAGGAAAAGGACACATGGAGCCCGTGGTGTTTGTGGGAGCAGAGGGGCAGGAGCTTCAGTTCAAGGTCTAACCCGGCCCAACGAGCCTTGGCCACAGCAGGATCCCTCCTCCCCTTCCCAGCTGTGCCTGGAGAAGATCAATAGCTGGGAAGCAGGAAGCCAGATTCTGACAGTCTGGATGCAAAGCCAAGGGCGACCTAAACATTGACCGTGTTGTTCACAGACAAACGGCAGCTTTATGAACCCTGGCGGCTGCAAGTCCCAGCCCTCCCTGGCTGCAAAATGTACTAATTACAGAATCCCAGAACATGCTGAGTTGGGGAGCCTGGGCAGTGCCCAACCCCCCTCTGGGCAAAGAAGAGCCTTGGCCTGAGATCCCCCCTGACCCTGCCCTGACACAACTCCAGGCGACTCCTTTGGATGGAGCAGGAACAGAGCAGAGAACCAGCAGGGACAGTGTAGGAGGTTGTGGCTCTCCCCTGGCTGGGTGGATACCTGTGAGCTTAAAATGACATTAAATAGGTAGATTCCATCAAACAGCTCCTGGCTGGTTTTTGAGCTTTGCCATTTGAGCCGATGTATTGATTTAGTTCTAAACGCACAGGGAGAGGTGCTGCTTTGGGTCCTGGGAGAGTTAATGCAACCCAAATGTGTGTGCATCCAAACTAGATCCAGCTGCAGGGGCTCCTGGCTCATCCTGGACTGAATCCAGCCCATCCCAAACCAGCAGAACGCTTTGAAGGCTGAGTCGGTGCCATATTCAGGGTGATTGAAAAGCAGTTACAGGGAGACACTCATTAGACAGTCTAAAATCCCAACCTGGAGTGCACCAGCCTGAAGAAGAGGAGACTGAGGAGAGACCCCATTGCAGGGACAACTCCCTGGGGAGGGGCAGAGGAGGGGCAGGGCCTGAGCTCTGCTCTGTGGGACCAGGGCCAGGAGCCCAGGGAAGGGGCTGGAGTTGTGTCAGGGCAGGGGCAGGGGGGATCTCAGGCCAAGGCTCTTCTCTGCCCAGAGGGGGGTTGGGCACTGCCCAGGCTCCCCAGGGCAGTGGGCACAGCCCCAAGGCTGCCAGAGCTGCAGGAGGGTTGGGATGATCCTCTGGGACACGGGGGGGACTCTTGGGCCTGTGCAGGGCTGAGGGTGGGACTGGATGAACCTTTTGGGTCCCTTCCAATATAGTGATTCTGTGATTCCATCTCTGCTCTGTCCCTGATCCATCTCTGCTGTATTTTCTATCTGACAATGATGCCAAACCAGATCTGGTGTGACTGAGGGTTTGCTCCCTGCAGAGCTTTGCCAGGTCCTGCCAGCTGGTGGTTTATTCTCTGTTGAATTTAATAATATCTTTTGTTCAATGGATTTTATGACTAATTATTATTACCAGGAAAAAAAACAAAAAAGACCAAAATTTCTATGACTAATTATTAAAACCAAACATCCCCCCTCAGAAAATTCAACCAAAGGAGAGTGATTTGATTTGTGATTTTTTGATAATTATTTTGTGATTTTTTTCCTTAAAAGACAAGCAAATCCCCAAAGGAAATGGGTAAAGTGTTTAAAACACAAATAAGTAGGTTTTCTGTCCAAAATTATGGCTTCAAAAGCAGGAAAAGAGCCCCAGGGTCCCTCTGTTGAGTGGTCACCTGCCTCCCACCATCCCCTCACATTAAGTGATCTCTGAGAAAAGCTGAGCTTTATTAGAGGCCTAAATATTGTTCCCCCCTTGCACAGAGGTTTTCTCCATCATTTACTCTTTGCTTCATCCCTGAGTCCAATGGACAGGGATGTATAACTTCTCCCTGCCTTGGGTGCATGCAATGGGGGCTGCAGACTTTTGGGAATACACTGGAATAAAGTTGCCCAGGGCAAGAAAGCTCTGGTTGCTCCAACAATTTTCTCACCACCCTCTTTAGGTCCATTTTGGGTTTTACAACCTCCAAACTGACCCTTTTGGAGGAAGGATTGAGCCTCTGAGCCAACAGCAGAGGACAGGGAGAGCAGGGGATGGGGACACCCAACATGCAGGTGGTGCAGGAGGGTGGGGATGGACAGGGGGACTTCTTATGCTGGAGGCAAGAGGTTTGGAGAGGGACCTTCCATGAGGGCATGGAGTGACAGGATAAAGGGAAATGGCCTTAAGCTGAAGGAGGGCAGGGTTAGATGGGATATTGAGAAGAAATTCTTCACAGTGAGGGTGGTGAGGCCCTGGCATAGGAATTCCAGGGAGGCTGTGGACTCCTCATCCCTGGAGACCAGGTTGGATGGGGCTTGGAGCAACCTGGTCTAGTGGAAGGTGTTCCTGCCCATGGCAGGGGATGGAATTTGAGAGCTTTAAGATCCCTTCCAATCCAAGCCATTCTGAGA
>VXBA01003539.1:1788582-1803820 GCA_013399895.1 Serilophus lunatus
AAGAAAAAAAAAGCAGAGAATGAGAAACATTTGCATTTTGCATTTGTTGGGGAGTGATGTGTTTGTCTTTATTGGCTGCACTCATTAAAGATCCTGGTGAGAGGAGAAATCCTGACATGAGTGATTGGAAATGTAGGTGATGGAAGACCGAACGGAAAAGGTTTTTTTTTCCTCCTCTCCCCTGCTGAAGACAGCAGGAATTGGGGAAGGATTGACTTAGCACTATCCATCAGGAAAAGACTTCCCATCAAAAAGTGAGCAAGAAAAATAGCACCCGGGAAAAAGCAAGAAAACCTGCAAGGAGAGCAACAAACTCTGCTTGGAGGTCAACAGAGCTTTTTTGGGAAGGACTCGGGGGTGGGTGGGAGAATCTGGGCAAGGCGTGGGGGAAGGCAGTAAGAACTTAAGTGTTATAAAAGGACATGAAACAGGTGAGGGGGGTGGAAGGAAAGAGGACCCCCCGGAGCGTTTTGGGGAGAGAGAGATGTTCTTCATGCAGGATGAAAGGCGAGGACGTCAGAGCAGAGCCGGAGGGGAGGCCGGGCTGGGAATCAGGGGGATATGGCTCACTCAGAGGCTCTTTGAAGATTTTCTGGTCTCTAAGAGCTTGGGAAATGTTGCTGTCGGCTCAGTGGGTCTGCTCAGGCCCCAAGAGTAAGAATCCTGGGAGATGGCAATGGAAATATCCTCAGTTTAGCTCAAGGCTGGGCTCTGACCACCTGTTTTTGAACAATCCCACCTCAGGTGCCCCAAAAAGGATGGAGCTGGAAGGGTTTGGGGAGAGAAAATCTGTGGCATGGCAGAAACTGCTGCAAAGAGCTGACAGGGCCCAGCGGGGATGGAAAGGCAGATTTTTCCCAGGATCCCAGAGGAGACCATGAAGAATTTGTTGCCAGCCAGGAAAGCATAAAAAAGTTGATAGAGTGAGGCTGAATTTGAAGGCGAGGATGTGCCCTGCAAGGACAATGAGATTTGTTTCCATCGTTCTCCTGTTTTGTTCTGTCTTTTCTCTGGATTAATCAATTTCCTGGGATTAATTGGCTTTGCTCCCACCCAGCTTCCCCACAGGGCAGACACTCAGAGGCTCCCCCAGAAGGACACGGCTCAGCCACATCCAACCCCAACACTTCACCTGGTTCAGGTCCCACCACAACACTCACAAAGCATTTGCATTATGCAAATTTGGGGTATGCAGATCAGCCTTTCCGAAAATAATATGCAATCAGGCTGTAGCTCACAGGTAGGCTCAGTTCCTGAGACTCTTCCTTTTGGATTGGCTCTGCAACCTTAATAATGTCATTTTTAATTCCCTGGTAGCTTTTTTAAGATAAATTTTCCCTTTATTTTCCTGCCCCAAGCCCTCTCTGCCACCCACCAGTTGCCTTTCCAGTGGAAGGGAGGATGACAGAGGGATGCTTTTCTCATAGCAGAGAGCACAGCCATAAATTCCACTTATATCCAGTAAAATACAGGCATCCAATTAAACCCATAATCCTATAAACCTGCCAGCAATCAGGCACACTTTTAAAAATCAAAACCGACAGATACTTTAAATCAATATATCCAGGTAACAACTTGCAGCCTGTGGGATCATCCAACGCTGTGTCTTTCACAGCTCCATCACTGAAAGAATGACTATTCTGGGCTGTGGGTGGTTTTCATGGCTTTTCCCCACTTTTAGCTTCACCAGAGGAGATTCCTGAGTGATGGTCGTGGGCTGGGGGGAATCAAGAGGAATTTGAGTCATTGCATGCCATGTTATAACACATCACCCTCCCTTGGCTCCTTTCCCTTGGAGATGTCGGGGGGACTGATGGGTTGGGATGGATTATTATCCAGATTTTTTTTTCCCAGAGAGGAAAAAAGAAGAGGATTGAATTTATGAGGCGCTTTCCGATAAGAACCGAGGGCTCTGCCAAATTCAGAAACCTTTCCTACCACAAGGTACAAAGTGGTTGGCAACGGGCAGGGACAGGGCAGGTGATTGATGCTGAGGAGCATCGTTGCCACTCATCATCCCACCGGGAAGAGCCGAGTCACCAGTTCTGTGCCATTCATCAGCTCCTCGGGGATAAATGGCTCGGTTTCTTCTGGCTTTAGAGAGATTTCACCCCCAAAAGTCCAACTTGCTGCTGGGGGCACTTCCCTGGGGCTCTGAGGACCCGAAGCTGTTTTGTGAGGAGCACAGGAAAGCCGTAGAGTTCTGGAATCAGAGAAACATAGAACTCGGCAAGGAAAAAAGGAAAAGATTTTAGTGCAAAATCCAGAAATTTGGGCTGCCACCACCAAAATAATGTGGTTCAGCAAACCCAGAGGGTGGATTAATACAGTACCAGGGTTCATCTCCCACTCCAGCCACAGGTCCCGGACTTTAGAGAAGAAAGTGCACTGTGGGTGGGACAGTGCACCGAGTGCTTCTTTGGCTCTGTCCGTATGTGATGCAGCTCAAATTTGCTCAAAATACCTTGGAAGTCATATTTCCAGTTTCATTTTTGAGGTCTCCTCATCAAGGCTGGTGGGCAGTGGAATTCCCATGTTCTGCTTGCCCATGAATATGGTGAATTATGTGTTATTTGATGTTAGAAATGGTTGGGTTTGTCAGGCAGGAACCAGGGAGGACACAAAAATGACAGTCAGATGGACTGTCACCCCTCACATGCTCCTGAGATCTCCACCTGATCCAACCCAAAGCCACCAACAAGCTTTCCAGTAACACCAGGGTCTTTTCTGGGAGCTGAAACATCACAAGCACAGCAGCAGGGGAGTATTTTAAGCTTTTTTAAGTGTTTAAAAGGTTTTATAAGGGCTATTTTCTTTGTATCTCTTCACCTGTAAAACCAGGTACTTCCAGCCTCAGACTCTAAATGCAATAAACACATGGTGCTCATAAAAAAATCTTTTAGGCTGCCTTGGAATGGCTTTTCCAGACCCCAGAATGTGAGTGTTCAGCTGCCAGGAAGATGCTCCTTCTCCATATGAGGAACCAGCACATGGCCCAACGATGGTACATATCCTTTTTTTTAAAGTCCTTTCTGGCAATAAACTGTAAACTTGAAATTAATGATCCCTTCATGGAGAGCAAATGTACCCATTGACCTGGGGCTGAACTTCAGCCAGTCGAGAAGCATTTGCTGCTCTTCAAATGTTCATTTCCAGAAGTCTCGGAACAAAACCTTGATCTTCTGAATACAAAACATTTTTGATGCCGTCGAGCTATTCCAGTTCTCACTTCCAAAAGTTCATTTTGTGGGGAGTGTCCAACAGGTTTTCAGTCATTTCATTGAATCACAGAATATCCTGAGCTGGGAGAGACCCACAAGGATCAAGGTCCAGCCCCAGGCTTTGCACAGCACATCGCAACAACCCCACCCCGTCCCTGAGAGCATTGTCCAAATGCTCCTTCAGCTCTGGCAGCTTTTATGCTGTTACCAAACCCTGGGGAACCTGTTCCAGACCAAAAGGCATACAAAAGAATCTCAAGTGCAAATATCCCATGTGGCTACAGCTTCAAAATATTATTAGGTTGGTGGAATATTGATCCAAATGACACCCAAGTCGAGGATCTCAGGATCTGCATCCCAAGATTCGTGATCTCAACATGCCTCTGGTTATAGAAAAAAACACTTTGCCTTTTCACAGGTTATTTGCACCTGGTCAAAGCATCAAGCCAGTGCAGAATACATGGGAAATTCATTTATCCCAGATCCCAGGTGAGAGAATCCCACCTCCCACACAGCCCAATCAAACACTGTATTCACAACAGGCATCATGACAAAAATCCACCTCATCTGCTGTGTTTAATCAGTTGCAGACCTGGAGTTAAGGGGGGAAAAAAAATATAAATCTGTCATTTAAGGAGCCCTGCTTCCTCTCTTGGCTAATAGGATTAGACAAAAATGTTTTAAATCAAAATCCCAAAGCTTGTTTTTGGTTTTCAGATGAGGCTGAGTCTTCCTGTTGAGGTTTTTTTTTTTATCTTTCTGCTGAATGTTGAGTCCCAGTCAGAGTCCCAAACCTCTTTGGGGGTCATAGGCAGTTCTGAGCCAGATTGCTTGGAAAAAGTGGGGTCTTGGGGTCAGAAAAATCACTGATTTCCAATCTCAGCAGCCAGGGAAAGCACCCCGGGGGCTGGAGAGAAGGTTTTAGCATAGCAGGGTTTGGTGGCAATTATGAGCTGCTCTCACCAGTCCCAGGGGATTCACCTGGAAAAAAGAAAGGATACTGAAAAATTGACCAGAGTGCAAAGAAAGGCCCAGAACTAACCCGAGGGCCAGGAAAAATGCCTTACAGTAGGAGACTTAAAGAGCTTCGCCTCTTTATCTTATCAAGAAGAAGAATGAGAGTGATTTGATTACAGCACACAAGCACCTTCTCAGGGAGAAAACACCGGGCACGGCAGAACCTCTTTAATCCATCAGCCAAAGGCACGACAAGAAGCAAAAGCTGGAAGCAGAAGCCAAATCCATTCGAATTAAATATTAGGCAGCAGATTTTTATTTTGTTTGCATTTTTTTTTCCCCCATCAGCACAAACAATTGACCATTAAATCACCAGTGACACGGCCCCTCCTGCCCTGGAGGCTCAGAGATCAGTCCTGGTTCAGTGGGACACAGGCAGAATACTGGGTTTTATCCCACTGGATTTGGGAACTCACATCCTCTGCAAGGCAGAGGAGCCTGCGGATATTTCCAAGCCCTTCCCAACTCTTCCACCCTCGGATTTTTTTTGCAGACCGTGAAATTCGCCACTTCCCAGCAAAATTAGGCATTGGAATTTGATTTGGTTTTCATTTTTTCTCCATCAGCACAAACAATTGACCATCAAATCACCAGTGAAGCGGCTCCTCCTGCCCTGGCGCCGCAGAGGTCGGTCCTGGCTCAGTGGGACGCAGGCAGAGTACTGAGATTTATCCCACTGAATTTGGGGACTCAAAACTCTCTGCAAGGCAGAGGAGGCAGCAGATATTTCCAAGCCCTTCCAACTCCTCCATCCTCGGATCTCTCTGCTAGACAGCAAAGTTTGCCACTTCCCAGCCCCTCACTCTCATCGCAGCCACAGATGCATCTGATCCACGCTGCAAGATAATGATAGAAAATTACAGTGTAATAAGATAATGGGATTTATTTATAGAATTTGCTTTCCAATCACGCCCACATGATCTATGTATCCCCACACACGCACACACGGCACTTTCTATGTGTGTGTATTAGCATAAGTGGTTGGCTTTGTGGAAGCAAAATGCCACCTGGGGGATGTCGAGCTGTTCCCAAGTGGTTCGATCCCAGCGAGAAGGGTGCTGGCACATCACAAATAGTCCCCTCATCATCATAACAATGACACCATATTTCCATCACACTTTTATCTCGAAGCACTTGGAAAAAAAAAAAGAAAGAAAAAAGAGAGAACAAAAATATAAACTGAATGTAAACTGCTCCACAAACCCCGGTGTACGGGGAGGAGAATTGAAATGCAATGACAGACTTAACCGGAGACAAATCCCGTCTCCAATAGAAACAAGGCAAGGGAAATTTAAGGAGGCAGCACTAATTAGCTGGGGATGGTCAGCACAGCAGGGCTCTTAATGAGCTTTCTCCCCACAGGGCTATGCCAGGTTTCAGAGCACGGGGGTGCAGCAGGTCACTGGGGCTCCCAATCCCAAAGCGGAGGGAAGAAGCCCAGCAAACACAATCTGAGGGTGATGAAGCACCACAATAACTGAACTGAGGGTGTAGTGGCTCTTCCACCTCTCAGTGGAGTTTCTCAACCCAAAACAACCCAGGTTTTACCACTCAACACCATGGGGCTGTTAAAGCTTTGGGATTCATGTTCTGGGAGGACTCATCCTCCTGCCATGAGATAACCGGGGTTTATTATTTCTTTTGTAAATCCCACAACAATCTGCATTTGGAAATCCAGCTACAGGGTGAGGACAGATGTTGAAAAAGGCGAATGGGCCAAATTCTTCCCGAAGAATCATCCCGCGCCCTAACAAAGCATTGGCCATGGACACAGGGATGTTTGCAAGAGAAATGGTGGCAAAGTTGCTGAACCTCACAGAAACCCAGACTGGTTTGGGTTGGAAGGGACATTAAAGCTCATCTAGATCCACCCCTGCCATGGGCAGGGAAACCTTCCAGTAGACCACACTGCTCCAAGCCTCATCCAGCTTGAACACTTTCAAGGATGGAGAGCCCACAACTTCCCTGGGCAACTCCATTTCTCCAGGCTGTTCCTACTCTGATCATACTCAGCACATGCTCACCCAGGACACAGCCTGGTGCTGGGGCCACTGACAGCCAGGGGACACTTGGTACCAGCTTTTTGGGGCAAAAAGCAACTTTCTTTAGAGAAAAGACATTTTCAGCACCTGCAGAACCACCAGCAAACACATTTTTCCCGTACACTTCACATCTCTGCTCCACACTGGGATCGTACTTGCCCATCCCTGAGTGACCAGGGGCAGGTGTGGGGGGAAGTAATGGGTGTGTATCCCTGTTCACTATCCCTGTTCACTATCCCTGCTCACTATCCCTGTTCAGTCTCCCTGCTCACTATCCCTGCTCACTATCCCTGCTCACTATCCCTGTTCGTTATCCTTTCCCAGTATCCCTGCTCACTATCCCACCCCACGCAGTTCCCACAGAAGGAATTGCAGACACCTCTCTCCTCGTCTGCAGGAAGGTGCAATTATTTTCCATCTCCACCGAGCCGACTTTCCCTTGGGAAGATCAAAGCCAACCTCTGCTCAGGAGAGCTGAGCAGGATCCCTGCACGGCGTGGGAGACCCGGGAGGGGAGAAAAAAATATTAAAAAAAGGCAGCTGGCTGAAAGCAAGGAGAAGTTTTCCATTGATGGGGCTGGACAAACCCTAAAAAACCCCCTGGGTTAATGTGTCACCTCTAGCGATCCCATGCTGGAATGACGGGGCTTTCACAGCCCACCCAGGAGCTGCTTTATTCCCATGGCTTTGTGCGGGCAGCGGAGGGTTGGCCACCCTCCCGTGCTCCTGCATCCAGAGCCCACCTCAGCTCGGCTCTGCCAAACCTTTGAGGGATTTTTTTGGAAATGCAAAGGACCAAGAGGACCCAGATCATCTTTTATAGATGTCGTTGCCTCCGGCAGAAAAGCCGAAGCAAATTCCAGCGCTTCCCTCGTCCTTTGATTTCAGCACTTTTAACCAGGAGGAGGGAAAGTCCTCCACACCAGATCTCAGTCCTGGAGCTCAGGTGGATCCTCGGGAATGTCCCACCACCACATTCCTTCCTGCCAACCCCCGACAGCAAAAATCTCATCCATGACACCAATTTGGGGGCTCTTTCCAGGCTGTGGGGAAGGGAGAAGCTGCAGGACTGGCAGAGGTTTCCTCTCCCTTAAAATGTAGTTGTGCTCTATATTCAAATGGCAGTTTAATGAGCCTTTCCCTATTTCGAGCAACTTTATCACATCATTAAAGCGCAGAAATGAATAATACATCTGGCAGTGGGTTAAGCTGAACTCCAGCCCTGATGCAGCTTCAAACGGAGGAGGCAGGGAGGAGAGGCAGCTGAGGACGGGCTGGGTGAGGGCAGGAGCTGAGCCGGGGAGAGCACGGAGGGATCTCGGCTCTGAGGGGTCAAATCCCACCCAGGGGTGCCTCTGTGCTTCCCAGGATGGCAAACTCTTGTCTTTAACCCAGCGATGAATAGGTGCTGTTCTTACCCCAAACATCCCTCCTCCCTTCTTTCCTCTCTGGCTTGCAGAAGTAAAGGAATTATTTTTAAATTGCTTAAATATTATTTTTCATTATTTCTTGCAGCAGATTGATCCTTAGACACTTCACAGAGGCCGATCCCAGACTAGGCTCCATGTGTGCCTGTCCCCAGCCTGTCTCCTCCTCTTCCCATACTTAAAAATGAGGCAGATTGGGTGAAAAGGTGTGATCCAGGTCACATCAGGCCTCACTGAGCACTGGGTGAGGTCTTGGCCAGATAATCCTGTTGCCAAAGAGGAGCATTCATTACATGAACACGGATGGATGAGCACATGAAGGTTTTGGAGGCAAGATCTGTGAGCCAAGCACCCAGGGGTGCCCTGCACCCCAAGGTGGCCTCAACACAGGCTCAGCATCCCGAGCAAAAAAAATAAATCACATTTATTGAAATGAAAGCTCATTTAGAACAGAAAATTCAAAAAAAAAACACCCCAAGAGGCCAAAACAAACCATCTTCAGTTCAGGATGTGAAGTGTGTTCTACCCAAGGGAAAATTAAGCAATTAATGCTGGAAAGATTCAAAGATTTTATGGTTTGGGGCTTTTTTTATAAATTGTCCTCATCAAAACTAGTTTTTAAGGGTTTGGGGGGGGGGGTTTGCCCATTGTTTGTGGGCATTGATTTATTTTTCTCTTATTCTTTCTGATTGTTGTATTTCGGATGGTGCTTACTGATGTGAAAAAAGCCATCTTGTGTTGCTGATAAGGCTGGAGATAACTGCAGAGGTCAAGGAACAGAGGGGGAAAGAGAGGAGAGGAGGGGATAACTTGCAGCATCTCCAGGTCCATCCTCCGTCCCCCTAAACCTGCTGAAAGTAGCCCAGAATGGTTAATGAGGTGGATGTTCCCCCGGGCCAGCCCAGAGTAAGAAAGGAAGGAAAAAATTTAACTGCATTTCCTCGTTATCTGATCTCAGTCGGTTTAATTTGTGCTCTCTTTGAGGCTTCTTCTTTTTTCTTTTTTTGTGTGTTCATCTTCTGCTGTCGGGTGTGTTCAGCTGAGTAATGGATGACATTGCAAGAAACTGGGAGGGTTTTTTTGTCTGGCCCAATAACCACGTCCAAGGTCGCACGTGACGAAGGGAGACGGTGCTTTCAAGGTGAGGCAGAAAGAGGAGAAAAACCCTTCCCTTATCAGATCTTAATAGCATAAGTTTGCCACTGTATTCCCATCACGAGCCAAGAACAATCTCATCCTTTTCCGTTTTTATTCCCTTCACTGATGGTAAAGCTGGTCCTGAGTGACCACCCAGGGGAAAAGAAAAAGTAATTGCTGGGTAAGAGAGGGCAGACTTTAAGGAGAGATTTAGAAAGAGAGAAACAAGGGTTGGAAGGAGCCTTAAAGCTCATCTCATTCCACCCCCTGCCGTGGGCAGGGACACCTCCCACTGTCCCAGGTGGCTCCATCCTGGCCTTGGACACTTCCAAGGATGGGCCAGCCACAGCTTCTCTGTCCAACACGTGCCAGAGCTTCCCCACCCTCACAGGGAAAAATTTCTTCCCAATATCCCATCTAAATCTCTCCTCTTTTAGTTTGAAACCCTTCCCTTGCCCTGTCAAGGGGAGAGGTGGAAGGGAATTGTCTTGGAGCCCCAGGAATGCAGAGGGCACACAAGGCAGCCCAGAAACAGCTGAATCCACAAGCAGTGACTCTGGAAAGCTGGAGAAAGGCTCCTCACTTGGTTTGAGGGTTTTATTTTTTCATAGCATTTCAAAGCAGCAATTTGATAAAATGGCTATTAATTAGGCCTGTCTTTGTTTGAGCAATTAAGGGGCCATTTCACTCGTGGGAGAGCCCAAACGGAGCCTGAACGAGGTCAAAGCAAAGCAAAGCAAAGCAAAGCCACCTCAAGCTTAATTATAAAAGCAGTTTGATGCTCTGAATTTGGCCTCTGGAGCCAGATTGAGTTCCAAGACCAAGGGAGAGGTCTCTGAATCCCAAACCACTCGGAGAAGCAGGAATGAGGATGCTAACAAACCTTTGAGACGTGGAAATAACGGGATGGCAGGAGCTGCCCAGGAGGAATCTCAGCCTCAGTGCCAGCACGAGGACAACCTTACGGTGCCAATCCAGAGTGAGACGGAGCCCTGCAGCTCTAATTAAAAGGGCTGCTGTAGCTAATGATCTGCCCAGTGCTAATTAACTTCCAAACGTGGCTGCTCAATACGCTTCCTGCCCTGCTGCTGGGTTTGCTGTTCCTGTGTGGAAGAGCCTTCTCCAAGCTCCTCCTCAGGTCAGAGTTTTTTCTGAGCCATCCCCAGGAAGATCTCTCGAGCACGGATAACTAAATCTTTGCAAACCTCTGAGGTCTCTCCTCTCTACTTCTCCTCTCTTCTTTTATTTTTTTTCCTTTTTTTCCTCTCTAATTTGCCCAATTCTGCTTCCAAGCCTCAGAAATTGGTGACTTATAATAGAAGTGTCTTCTCAGCCGTATTTATATCCCTGACGCTCCCAGAAGGTTCAGGTACCAGGGTGATTTAAATTTAGCTCAGGAAGGCAGTGAGGATGCAGTCGTGTCCGTTGGGAGAGGATTTTCCCCACTTTCCCCCTAGTCTGGTTAAGGATCCATGCACTGAACCTCCCACACACTGCTTTGATTCTGGATACAGGATGGGATATGGGCTTTGCACCCTGGCTTTGTATTGAAAATCAGGTTCCACATTGGTGTCAGGTGGAGAAACCATCAGATTTAAGTGGCAGATTTGGGATTGGTTTTAATGTGGTTGCCTGTCACCCTTGGTGACAAGGGAGAAAAAGGTTTCACAACCCAAAAACTGACCTGTGGGATCTTCATCCTTTCCTACACCAGTCCCATCCCATTCCATCTTCTCCTCCATAGAGAAATATAGTCTTGTGGAAGCGTGACTGGCAGCCAGCCTTTGCCATCTGCTCTGGCCCCTCATTACGGATTCACAACAAACATATGTGACAATTAGATCTGTAAAAACATCTCGTGGCTCATATGCGATGGAAACATGGGCATATGCTCCCTGCCCAATAAATCCCACGTCTGAGCTGTGTTTGCTCCTGAAGAAGACACCGGGGAAGAGGGATGAGATGTTCTCCTCACCTACGCTTGTGAACCAGAGGGAAGGTTTGGAAGAGGAATCCTGGTCTGCTAGAGGAAAAGTGACATAAAGGATGGTGAGGGAGGAGAATCTCAGAATATGCTGAGTTGGAAGGGACACAAAAGGATCATGAAGCCAAACTTCTGGCCCAAGAGTCCTTCCCTGTGTCCCAGAGGATCATCCCAACCCTCCTGCAGCTCTGGCAGCCTTGGGGCTGTGCCCACTGCCCTGGGGAGCCTGGGCAGTGCCCAACCCCCCTCTGGGCAAAGAAGAGCCTTGGCCTGAGATCCCCCCTGCCCCTGCCCTGACACAACTCCAGCCCATTCCCTGGGCTCCTGGCCCTGGTCCCACAGAGCAGAGCTCAGGCCCTGCCCCTCCTCTGCCCCTCCCCAGGGAGTTGTCCCTGCACTGAGGTCTCCCCTCAGTCTCCTCTTCTCCAGCTGAACACACCAAGTGCCCTCAGCTGCTCCTCACACCTTCCCCTCTTGGCTTTTCCCCATCCTCATGTCCCTCTTTAGATCTTTCTTTATGTTGTGGTGCCCAAACTGCCCCGGTATTGCAGATGAGACCACCCCAGTGCAGAGCAGAGATCCTTGGAGATGCTTTGGGCTTTACAAAGGGCTGATTCCTTTTGGTGACTCATTCTCTGAGGCTCAAAGTCACAGACTGGTCTTGATAAGGCACCACACAGAGCATTGTCTCAGATGAGCACCCCCAGGTTAGCACAAGGTCTCTGTGTCTCCTCCAGTGAAGAAGCACCTCTGTGCAAGCACTGTTGGTTGCATGAGTGACTGACTATGATGATCAGTGTTCTCAGGGGCTGTAATTGAATTGCTGCTCAGAAAGAAGCGTCTCCAAGAGAGGACAGATGGAATAATAGTCCCTGACTCCTCAGCTGCCCCGTGTCAGGAGATGGTGTTGGTGTGGTGGGGACGTGTCCGAGGAGCAGAACATCAGCCTGTGTGGCTGGAGATCCTTGTCACTTCACACCCCTTGCAATCCAACAAAAACTGTTATGGATGAGGCAAAAACAGTCCTCAGAACCCAAAAAGGCACCTAACAATTCTCCAAGCTCCATGTGTTCTTCAGCCTTTGGAAAGAGGCATTCCCTGATATCTCATGATGCTCCAGAAAGTCCTGAAATCTGGAGAAATCCATTTTTCCCTGTATTTTCTCTGCCAGATCTACTCTGTCTCTCTGCAAAGTTAAAATCTTTCCATACCTACTCCTTCACCTTCCCATTAATACATAGGAAGGGAGAGACTCCCATAGCACAGGCAGCAGTGTGTCCATAAAAGACAGCCCCTTCCCTTTCCCAAAATTTCCACTTCATTGCTACCATGGCTTTGTTGTAGCAATAAATTGGCAGTATGACATCAGCACATCAATCTTTTTCAAGTTTTTGATAATGGAGGCCTCTGATACCTTTTTATTTTGGTTCCCTTCTGCCCCTAAAGAGGGCTGTGCCATGAGGTTGCCGTGCCATGACATTCCCAGGCCAGAGTAAAGCAGTAGAAGACTTTGGGTCATAGTTTCCATTTAAAAGTTTAGACCATCGCATCCCTGGAAGATGTTCCTGGGGCAAATCCAAAGCTGAGGCTTTGCTGGGGGTTCTGATTGGTCAGCAGCTCAAGGGAAGAAGAAACAGCTGCTCCAGCCAGGCTGGAAAATTGCTGGATATCCCAAGTCAACAAATAATCCCAACAGTATTTCAGGAAGAGGATTCCTTCTTTTCTGGAGATGAAAAGATAGAAGAATTAATACAATTGGTCATCCACAATCTCAGTCTCTATGGAAATAGAATCACAGACTCATTGAATTTGGAAAAGACCTCAAGATCATCGAGTCCAACCATTAACCCCTTGTTCACCACTAAACCACATTCCCAAGTGCTCATATCCACTCTCCTTTTTAACACTTCCAGGAATGGTGATTCCATCGCTTTCCTGGGCAGTCTGTTCCAATGCCTGACCACCATTTCCATGCAGACGTTTTTCCTAATATTTAATCTAAACCTGCAAGTTGAGGTTGAAAATGAAAGACAAGCCTTAAAAAAGCCCCTCAAAGGTTGGAGAACAGGGAGCTGGGATGGTTAAGGACTCCTGCAATGGAAGAGTTGGGCTCTTCCAAGTGTGAGGGATTTGCAATTCCAGGCTTGGCACTGATGTTGGGAAGAGCCTCCCTAGAGGGTAAAGAAGATGCCTTAATACATGGGCCCCACATCTGCCTCTGCCCCAGACCAGGTTTATCCAATTTTAGCACATTCACCATCTGCACTGACTGTTTAGGAACATTTGGAAATTGCCAGCAGATGGATGGAGGATGCATTTTGTCTTGAGGGAACAGGAAGTCTGTCCAGATGTACCCAGAGGGTGGGTTTGGAAATTGCCCATCCATTGCACTGCATGGAAATCAAGAGATGCTGATGGGAAACAAGGGCATCAAGAATTGCCCTCCCCCAGGGAACGAGGCTTGGTTACATATGACTTGCAGAAAGGATTTTGTTTTCCCTCCCAGCCCCCTCTGTGAAAAAAGCACCTTCTTGGGAATTGCACCACAAGTCACATCACAGTGACCAGCAGGGCTTGGCTGGTTGGGCAATGGAGAGTGGGAAGCAACAGGAGTCATGTGGATGCTTGCTCTCAAGCCTCTCCTGTTTAATAATTTAACCCAAATTCCTGGAATCAAGTGACCCCAAGAAGTGTTTCCCACACATATTCTCCCCCTGAAGTTTCGTCCTCAGAATTCTTCTTTGCAGGACAAAACATCTGTGTGGCACCAAGAGGGGCAGGGGATATATGAATTAAACACTGAATATTACTGTGCCCAAAAAACTGCTGCCCTGGGCATCATGTGTCAAAATAGGGACAAAATTCCAAAAATACTCCCTCCACCTATACCCCTCCTTCCCTCCTGCTTTCTTCAGCCCTCAGCAAATGCCACTGTTAAATATTGCCCAAGGAAATGGCTGAAGAAAGAAAAACAAAGTCACTGGACTCAGAGACAGATCATGGAAACAGAAGAGATAAATCCTGAGAATACAACTGGCACGGGGAGGGAAAGACAAATACTGAAATAAATATGAAAAGAAGACAAGTTTGGGCTACAGGGAGTGTGTGAGCCAGAGAGAGAGAGAGGAAATGGCACTAAAATAGACGAGGTTTCCTGGAGACAAAGGTAAAATTGAGAAAAATGAGATCTAAACTGAAGGGGGATAAATCATGAGGGCAGCAACGTCTGAAAATTATTGGGAATGAAGCTCTCCCAGTAAGTGAGACATCCCCTGGAAGACAGATCTGCTGCAAGCAACAAATACAGCGACAGAGACAGAGGGGGAGGGAAGGAGACAAATTGGTTGGGTGACCCTGACTTGTCTTCTCCTCCTAAAGGAGTTTCTGCAGCCACATTCCCAGGCAGTTTGGTCTTCAGGAAGCTCCTCCTGCAGAGCTTCAGCAATGCCTCCCCCAAAAAGAAAGATTTGGAAGGAAAACAATACAGGGAACAGGTATTTTTGCACAGGGAGTTGTGTATCCAAAGCATCAGAAGCTCTTTATTTCCAGAAAAAAATAAAAAGGAAAAAAGATGGGGGAGGTGATGTCAGGCTGCAGCTGCCTTCTCTAGAGTAGGGGTAAACCAGGCAGCTCATGGAATCATATTATTTATGATATATTAGATACCATTATATATACTTAAATGGTTATTTAGGCTGGAAAAGACCCCCCAAATCAAGTCCAACTGTTCCTCCAGCACTTCCAAGGCCACCATTAAACAAAGTTCTTGAGTGCCATATCTGCACATCTTTTAAATCCCTCCAGGTTGGGAGGTGAAACCAACCCCTTTTGCCAAAGTTTTTTGGCAGAAATATTTCATTCTACAACTTCTTCCAAAACAAAAAAACTCTTCAAACCAGTTGCTAAACATCCCTCAAAGCCACTGAATCCTCCATGGAGGCACCGGCACTGGACTGTGAGCGAGAGCAGTGATGGGGCATCTCTGCAGCACTGGGACTCCTGAAGCCCAGCAGTATTTTCACCCTCAGGCTCCTCTTTTCTCTTTATCCAGCTGACACCACACAGATAAATAACAGCAGTACTCCTAAATCGAGATCACAACATGCTTTACACTTCAGAGTTGCACTTGGAGCAAGGAAAGCTCTCCCCAGGCTGTAGGAAGACAGCCTGGGATTTTTTTTTTCCAGTGCCAGGCAAAGCTGTGACATAAAGCCTACGGCTTGTTACAGGCTTTTTATTTTTTTTATCCACGTCTCCCCCACTTTGCTTTGGCAAGAAAATGAGTTTTCAGCTGGGAAGAGCATATGTCATGCCAAACACACCCCCAAATTTCCACTGGGAAAGCAGAAATCTGCACACCGACACACAGAAACTTGGCAGCTTTCTTTTATTGGGGGGGGGGGGGGGGGG
>VXBA01003539.1:1803863-1834577 GCA_013399895.1 Serilophus lunatus
GGAAGTATTAAAACCCAATGGTTTATACAGAGAAAACACAGTGTTTTCCCACAAAAACAACAACTTACTGCTTGCTCATAAACCTATTGCAATGTCTTTACTCATTTTGCAGTATTTTGTGACTGGCATGAGGCTCTCAGTGTGATTTCTGGTGGAAGCATGTAAATTCAAGGGGTTTGGAGATGGATTTGAGGCTGATCTAGATGGGGGCAGCAGGATGAGTGGAGTCTACAACTTACTGGGCAGGGGCAGAGGAGGGGCAGGGCCTGAGCTCTGCTCTGTGGGACCAGGGCCAGGAGCCCAGGGAATGGGCTGGAGTTGTGTCAGGGCAGGGGCAGGGGGGATCTCAGGCCAAGGTTCTCCTTTGCCCAGAGGGGGGTTGGGCACTGCCCAGGCTCCCCAGGGCAGTGGGCACAGCCCCAAGGCTGCCAGAGCTGCAGGAGGGTTGGGATGATCCTCTGGGACACAGGGGGGACTCTTGGGGCTGGGCCTGTGCAGGGCCAGGGGTTGGACTCCATGGGTCCCTTCCAGCTCATCACATTCTGGGATCCCATAGGTAGGACTTGTTGTCCCCCCAGGCTTGGGGATCAGTCCGTGGTTGATGTGCCTCCCTAAGCACCACCAAGGCTGCTCAACACTGTGGTTTCCCAGACCACCAAAGATCTTCCTTGAGAGTTTTCTCCTGAGCCAAGCACAGAAAGGAAAATGCATCAGCCAAAAGAAAGAGGAGACACAAAATGTGGTGTCAAAGCTCAGCTCAGCTCAAATATCCATCCAGCACATCCCACTGATGTGTCCTTGTGTTTGTACATCCCACATCTGCTTCCTCAAGCCTGGTTTTTTATATGCTCAAATTCCCTCTGCACTAGCTGCTCTCCCGGCCTTTCCCCTCTCCTCCTCTCTCTGATTTATATAATTTGAAGTCCTGGTTGGGAGCTGATATTATGACACGTCCAGACTTCAAAATAAACCTCCCTCTTGATACCGGGTTATTTTATTGGGTGCATCAAGGCTGAAAACAACCTCATTCATCTTAAGAAATGTATTTTCCCATTTGCTGTATAAATACATACATGTTTCCTTGCATTATTCACCTGGGCACAGCAGATAGATGAGCAGCAACAAAGGCACCACATTTTTATTTCTCAGTCTGTAACAGAAAAGGCACCAGGGAGGTTCGTGGCAAGAGCTCAGCAGTGCAGAAAAATCATCTGGGGCAAAGGTGGTGAGAAAATTGACCAGAGAGGAGATATCCCACTCCCAAAGTGGTCCAGGGATAGGGAAAAGGTGTGGTCTTCATGGTCCTTATCTATGTCAGAGAGACGGCCTAGAAACACATGAATTAGAGGTGGAGAAAAAGCCAAAGGGCAGATGAAAAATAAGGAGAACAAACAAAAAAAATAGGCAAAGATGAAGAGGGAGGGATAACAAGAGAGTGGGGAAAAATGAATAATTGAAAGTCTGTAATAAACACGGTGTAGACACACAGAAAAAATGCCTGTGTGAAAATGTAATTACTGGCTGTATCAATAACATCAGCACCAGCCGGGCTGCGCAGGGTTATGACCAAAACAAGCCATAAGTCTTGTGATCGCTCGATTCAGATATGCCATAGAAATCCTCCCTGCTCGGGTCCAGGCACCTCAATTCCCCCACACCTCCACAGTGCTTTCATGAAATAATAAAGGGGAAACTCTTTCTTTAAACTACTTAGGAGGCTCAGTCAGGGCTCTGAACCATGATGGGTTTTAGCTGCAGTTCCACTGGCCCTATAGAGAGCAGATTGGGGAAAAGATGCCTTTGGCCAACAGTCTGTGCCAACAAACCCCGTGCCCAACAGCCTCAATGGTGAATATTTCTGATGTTCAACAGACCCAATGGTCAATATTTCTGATGGTCAACAGCCCCAATGCTCAAGAGCCTTGCCAGTCAACAGCCCCAATAGCCAAAACCACCAATGGTGAACAACCGCAGTGTCCAACAGCCCCAATGGCCAACAGTCAACAACTCCAACAGTACCAACTGCCAACAATTCTGATGGCCAACAGCCCCAGTGAGCAGCAGACACAACGACCAACAGACCAAATTGGCCATCAGACCCAATGGCCAACAGCCATAATGGCCAACAGACCCAATGATCCACAATCCCAATGGTCAACAGTCCTGATGACCAACAGCTCCAGTGGTCAACAACCCCAATAGCCAAGAGTACCAATGGTCAGCAGACCCGATGACCCATAGACCCAGCAACCAACAAGGCTGGGTTTGCCAGCCTGGCCTGGGAACGTTCTCCATAACTCATGGAAGCTGATTTTTGGTCATGCCTTGCCCTCACAAAGCAGAAAGTGCATGAAAAGAGTTAAACCCCCACTTCCCTTCCTTTGGAGGCCAAGATGACTTGCAGCCAACAGCTGCTATTTTTAAATCACTACTGGGGATAAGCTGTGGATTTCTCTTAATTGGACATCACTGCTGACTGTAATGAGTCCAAAATAAGACTTTCTTTCTCTTCATTAACTTCCTACATGAATTTGGAGTTTGATTTCATTGCACCAACAATAGTCACTTATCAGTGACCACAGTGCTACCATGGGATAATGGTTTCTTAAACACATCCCAAGTAATGGGATCTAAAATCAGACACCTTATCCCTGGAAACTGTGGTGTGCACCATCTCAGGCATGTGCAGCCTGGGGACCTCACTGACCCTGCAAATTCATCATCATTTGGATAATTCAATCCATCATACTGGTGTCTGTGGTGGTCCTGCTTTAGCCTCACCCATACCCTGATTCAGTGGGACCAGATCAGAGCAGGAGGGTCTTCCTGCTCCTCCAGCTCATCTCCTACCACACCTCAACCTGTTTCAGTGCTACTCCTCCCCATGCCCATCTCTGCCTGTCCCCAGAAGCTCTGATAAACCCAACAGAGATGCAGATTTAATGTTATCAGGAGATGCAGGGCATGTTTAGCAGGAACTTGAAGGATCATAGCAAGAGGCCTGGATGTAATCCTGGCTGCAGCAGATAAGGAAGTGAAAAGCTGCTTCTGCTTCTCCTTCTTTTCCTTTTTTTTTTTTTTTTCCCTTTTTTTTTTTTTTTTTTTTTTTTTTTTNTTCCCAGAGGTCCACGATTGCAAAGAGGCTGAGAAAGAAGAAAGGGAGACACAGGGACCGAGTGATAACGGGTGATGGACGTGACGCCACATCCTCCCTGAGAATACCAGAGATTGTAAAGCATTGAGAAATCAAACTGACAAGTGGGAAAACAGGCTCAGCATAAGAAACAGCGGCTTGTTCCGAGCTCCTGAAGGCCTGGAGAGCTTTTTGCTTCTCCTCACGATGGATTAAGTGGATGTTGGCGATAGATAATTTTGAACTCCTTCTGCAATGTGTTCTGGCTTGTCATATCCTCGGGGAGGCCTGGAGACGCAGAGACAAGCACCCAGCGTGGTGCTCACAGACACAACACTCCTCAAACAAGGCAGAGGGACTGGGAAAAGCCACGTCTTGCAAGACTGGTGACGCCAGGGAGCGTTTTTATACCTGGCCAGTCTCAACCATGGTCTTCTGAGGCTGTTCAGTGAGGGTGAGGAATCAGGTCAGGATTTCAGCTGAAAACGTTGGCCTTGGCCAACAAGCAGCTCTGATTCAGTAGATTCCTAAAGAAAAATAGGAAATGGGAATCTCATCACTCTTGGAGTATCAATTTTGGGAGGTTTGGGAAGAGAAGTAACCCTGATACCCAAGTTTTTCAGCCCACGTGAGCAGCAGTAAATTGTAACACAGCCAAAAAGTGCTCCCTGTCCGCTGCACTCACCTCAGCTTCCCCTCTTTGCCTCAGTTTCCCTCCCTCCTCAATTAAAAACCATTCCTACATCCTGCAAGAACAGAGTTTCAGAAGGAAACAGAATTTCAGAAGGAGAAAAGAAAGATAGGTAAATCCCAATATCAGCACAAAAGAAAAAAGTAAAAACAACCTCCCAGCATCAGACAGGTGCAAAGGTGCCCTGGGGGAAAAACATCCCAATAACAAAATATATAGAAATATAATCCTCCTTCTTAATTATTTTGCAATCCCACGTGTGCAGCACCAGCTCGGATCCAATCCTTGCTCCTGGGAATTTTAGTTAAGCCTTTCATACCTCCTCCTTTCCCCTCCTCACTCTCCCCTGAGGAGGCTCAGCTCCTTCCTGTTGCTGAGCACGGCAGACGGAGCTGCTCCGAAAGGGCAGGGGATGCTCGGCGTGTAAATCAGAGCTGGAGGCTCCTTTGAAAATCCCCAGGGCAAAGGAGCGGGGCCGAAACAAGGTGCCCTGGCTGAGCCTCCATCCGCTGAAAATTGGCCGAGAAATCCAACGGCTTTGATGAAAAACGCCTTCCCTCGCCTTTGATGCTGCTGTCCAAACAGCGCTGGGGGCCGAGCCCATGGAGCGGGTTTCACCTCAGGGAAAGGCAGGAAAAAACCTGCCTGGATACGTGTTCCTTCCTCTGCCGAACCAGAGCAATGCTGGGGAACGTGGACGCTTTAATTTCTAGATTTAAAGGCAGCGGATGCTGGAAAGTGTCTAAAACCCAAATGAGAAATAAAGATTGCGATGTAAAAGCCTCATCGGTGTAAGTAGTGATTGCTGACCCAGGCACAGCTAAATGTTCTTGGGCCAGAAACACACGATTGTACAGAAAATAAAAACATATAGAAAATGATCTCTGCACACATCCATATACACACGTTTTACATCCAAACCCTGGGGATTTGTGACTCTTGGGGATGGGCCTTTGCAGGACCAGGAGTTTGACTCGATGATCCTTATGTGTCCCTTCCAACTCAGCCTATTCTGTGATCCTGTGATTTCAGGGCACCAATATGTTTTGGGGTGTTTGTAAATATTTGATGAACATAATTTTTGGTTTTAGCTATTTCTTGTCCATTTTCATAGAATCATACAAAAATTGGGGTTGGAAGGGACCTTAAAGCTCATTTCATTCCAACCCCTTGCCATGGGCAGGGACAGCTTCCACTATCCCAGCTTGCTCCAAGCCTCGTCCTGCCTGGCTGTAAACACTTTTCCCCACTTTTGTGAAATCAATTCAAACCCCATAAGGGCGGGGGTGAAATATCTCAGAATTTGGATGAATCCTGAGATCCCCATATAGGATGCATCCCATCCCTGCCAGTTCCACCCAGTCAGATACAGGTCTGCTGTGATACTGATCTCCAATAAACCCTTGAGCACTGGGAGAGATCCAGAAAGCTGAAAGAAAACGAATGTTGTGCCAATATGTAGGAAGGATAAACAAGATGACCTGTGTAATTACAGCCCTGTCAGCTTGACATTGATTTTGGGCGAAATAATGGGATGTCTGGTACGGGACTTGTTTAATAAGGAATTAAAGGGAATAACATAAAAGATGCCAATCAACCAGGATTTATGTAAAATAAATCTTGCCTGGCTAAGTTGATATCTTTTTTTGATGAGGTTATAAATTTGGGCTGATAAAGGTGACGCCGTCAGCGCAACGTACTCAGGCTCTGGCAAGGCTGGGTCCTGCGTGACATCTTGATTAAGAAACTGGGAGGGCAGGAAATCACCGTGGCAGAAATTAGATGGATTAAAAACTGCCTAGTTGACAACTTCCAAAAGGCACCTCTGGAAGTGGGAATCAGCGGAGTCTCCTGCTCCCCACTGCCTGCGAGGGCCGGCTGCTGCTCTCTGACATTTCTATCAATGACCTGGAAGAAAACATCACGTCACCTCTGATGAAGTTTGCAGCTGACACAAAGATCAAGGGAATGGCAGAGGAGGGAGGGGAAAGGGCATTGATACAAGATGCATCTTAAGAGATTCAGCAGAAGGAAGGCTCCTCTCTTGCTAGCAGGGATGGAGATGGGGCTGGAAGGACTGGAGGATGAAATAGTAGGATGATAGAATGGTTTGGGTTGGAAGCAACCTTAAATACCATCCAATTCCACCCTCTGCTATGGGCAGGGACACCTTCCACTGGACCAGATTCCTCCAAGGCCCATCCAACCTGACCTTGAACACTTCCAGGGATGGGGCAGCCACAGTTTCTCTGGGCAACCCGTGCCAGGGCCTCACCACCCTCACTGGGGAGACTTTCCCTCCAATATTCCATCTAACCCTGCCCTCTGGCAGTGGGAAGCCATTCCCCCTTGTTCTGTCCTTCTATCCCTTGTCCCAAGTCCCTCTCCAGCTCTCCTGGAGCCCCTTTAGGCCCTGAAAGGGGCTCCAAGGTCTCCCTGGATCCTTCTCTTCTCCAGGTGAACACGCCCTGCTCTCCCAGCCTGGCTCCAGAGCAGAGAGGCTCCAGCTCTCAGAACATCTCCATGGCCCTTGTGCAGTGCTTTTTAGGCTGGAAACCCTGTTTTTGAGGGTTTTGGAATGAAAAGGTAGACATTTCAGGGTATTTTGGAGCAAATCTGCTTTGAGTCTCCCAGGGAAAGCCATCCAACACCCTGCTCAGTGTGGACCACTTCCACACTGCTATGCTCCTTCAAATTCAGCTCATTCCTCACCCATTTTGCAGGATTCCAAGGAACTGCAGGACTTAGATGTTATTGCATATCCCACGAGCACCTGGCTAAACCTTTAGGCTTCAAACTATATTAAACATGTGTCCTGAAGTGACTTGTCTGAGGCCAAGCACTGCAGGGCTGACACTGCTCAGCGGATCTCTACATCAGTTGGGCTTTTGGCCAAGCTCAATACTCCCTTCTTGCCCTTCTGCTCCCATCCTTTTTTCCAGGATTGTGTCTTTCCCCTGGAAAAAATCCTCTTGCAAGCCCCAGGTAGCCACAGCTGCTGTGATTTTGCAGCTGCCTGGTGTGATTTCTCCCCATGCCAAGCACACACAACACTTCAGAGCTCTCCATACTGAGCACTTCATTGCTTCCAGAGAGGGTTTTTCAGCTCCTGCAATCCAGTGCCCGAGAATAATGGACAAGCTTCAACCAAAGGAATTTAATTCTGCTCCCACTCCTCTCAGATCAGAGCCTGTGTCAGCAGGGTGCTCTTACAACAAGAGACTATTACAGCTTATCCACCACTTGGCAAGTTCTCAATCTGGAGAACTGGTTTGTACTACAGTGACTGCTGCTCCCCAGTGCATGTTAATGGACAACCAGAGCTGGGCCTGCTACCTGCTGGGGAAGAATGTTTGAAAGCATTTGGTCCCAAAAAAACACACTTGGAAAATTTTGTGGAGGTCTGGGATTGGTGTGAATTGGAGGACTCACACTAAATCCAGTGGTCCAGCTGGAATTATTGAGCTGAGTAAGTCCTTTTCATCCTGTTTTCTTCCATGAGGAAAAGCAAGAGGAGATTGTACCAGAGATGTATTAAATTCCTCAGGGTTGGCTTCAGGTCCCAGGTCCACAGAGCATCCTCGACACTAGACCCACATTCAGGCACAAACCTGCCCCTTTTTTGCTTTTTTTCCTCTCTTTTTTCATTCAGTACACCCACAGAAAAGCCCTGGGAACAAACTGACCAAGTGTCCCACTAACAAACAGCTCACAGCACCCTCAAATCCAAACCCCCACACCTTTTTCCCCTCCAATTTATAGTCTGTATTTTCCTGCCTGGCAGAGGGGAACAGACTCAGGAATCCTTTTCCCTGGGCTGTTGCTTTGCCAAAATAGAACATCTTCCCTTCCTCTGCCCTGAGCAGGCATCAAACTCCCTTTAACTCCAGCAAATGCTCCCCAGGCCCGGCCGGAGAGGTGACTTAAGGATGCTCTGCTTGTCACTGTGGATGACACATGCCTCTCTCTCAGGATGTGGTATAATGAGCTTCTTCGTGGTCTCCCAAGGCAGAAATGTATTTATGGCACAAGGGGAGATTTATAGAGTTTTTCTTTAAAATCTGTCAGCTAATAATAGCCGTGGCTGGGCTGGGGTGAGCTGGGCTCGCACGCAGGGATAAATCAGGGTGTGCTCTCGAGCTGGGCAATCATTTCCTCCCATTTGGAGACCAAGGAGATCATATTGTGAGCACATGTTTGCACCAGAGAGAGATGAGTAAGAAAATATTCCAGCCAGGTGACCAAAACATGACACCTCATATATATCCCACTGCTCCCCTTGTGCCTCCCTGGCAGAGCATCCAGCCCCGAATCACTGTGATCTTCCTCCACACCTGATAGTGCTTCCCAAGGCAGGGATAGCCCAGCAAGAAGAGGTTATCCAAGGTTTGAAAGATTCATTTTCACTCTACCAAGTGACCTATATATCTTCATCCTCAACCAGCAGCAGAGTCGATAAAACGCCTCCCGTTGTCCCCTGACATCCCACAGCCTCAAATACTGCAAATGCCCTAAAGAGCATTTTTTTCCCAAACAAAATAGATGCATATTATTTTTTTTTTTGCCAGTGGAGGTCAGAATAAAATAACTAACAGGTTCCAAAGGGATGTATCCAGGTAATTCCAGTCATGACAAAGGTCTTTAAAAATGCCACTGCTGCCTGAAGCACTGATGAGTTTCCAGGTTTGCTGATTTGTGGAGTGTGGGCCAGGCTCCCAGAGGAGCCCATTAGGTGGCCCATGGACAGGCACTGGGATGCAGAGCCACAATGTGTAGCTATGACAATCACAGGCTGAAAAGCTTTGCTAAGCAATCCCATGACTTTCCCAGCTCCTACAACAATGCTCATGAAACGGGGGAAGGTTCCTGTACAGGTCCTGCCTTTTTGTCTCTTCACGTCATGATTATTTTTATGTGGAGCTCAAATCTTGATGCTCTCCCATGGAGACAATCCGAGAGAGCTGGAGGTGTTCACCTGGAGAAGACAATGCTCTGGGCAGACCATAGAGCACCTTCCAGAGCCTAAAGGGGATCCAGGAGAGCTAAGGAGAGTCTTGAGACCAGGGATGGAGGGACAGGACACAGGGAATGGCTTCCCACTGCCAGAGGGCAGGGAGAGATGGGATACTGGGAGGGAATTGTTGGTTGTGAGGGTGGTGAGGCCCTGGCACAGGTTGCCCAGAGAAGCTGTGGCTGCTCCATCCCTGTAAGTGTTCAAGGCCAGGTGGGATGAGGCTTGGAACAACCTGGGATAATGGAAGGTGTCCCTGGCCATGGCAGGGGGGTTGGAACAAGATGATCTATGAGGTTCTTCCTGACCCCAAACCATTCTAGGATTTTATGATTTGCAGATAAATGCAGATTTACAAATGGGAATTTTTCCCCAAATTGTTGGGGAGCAAAACTCCTCCAACAGCTCTGAGCAAGTGCAACAGGTCACATGTTCCATCCTCTTCTATTTCCACCCACTCATTCCATCCACTGAAAGCAAAACCTCAGCAAAAGCAGGGAATCTGTTAAGCCACTCAACACCTGGAAGAGGACAAAGCAGCTCTTTAAGGTCCCTTCCAACCCAAACCATTCTATGATTCTACTGTTTTATGCTGGGCAGGAAGAACATGGGGATGAACAGGCTCCACACTTTTCGAGTCATCACCTTGCCATGAGTCATCTCACCCCCTTTTCCTGCCCTTCGTCCATTTCTCCCAAAAACTCATGCAACCCACACCACAAGAGTCAATTTCTTATTTCCTGCTCAGTTCCAGTATTTGTGCAAGTCTATCTTGAGAGATTCCCAGGGTAATATCATCATGTCCATCACATCCACCTCATTTCTGCTCTGGGCAGCTTCATTTCTTCCTGCAGGGCCAGCCTGAGCTCAGTGGTGGACTGTGTAATTCGATAGGTTTGCAGATCTGTCTCGGGTCAATTTTAATTCTATTTAAAGGACAGTCGATAGAGGCATCTCTGGGGTTTTCTGAGACGGAATTTCATATTGTGCTTAATATGCACCAAATGCACTGGCTGGGGAAGAGGGAATTTTAGCATCGATGAGACATAAAGGATGGCATGGGAAGCACTTTGAAACCTTTCTCCTTGGCTATTTTGGGCTTGGTCTGAGACCCTCATGAGCTGGCTCAGGAAGGGGCCAGGAAGGAGATGGCTCCTGATGTGATTTTTGTATGCAGTGCTCTGCTCTCTTGATGCTCATGGAGGCACAAATTGACTCTTTCTTGAGCATCAGCAGCCAAAAGATCACCCTGTTGCCCAATTTACACCACTGGGAACCCAGTCCTTGGGGTCTGGAGGAGGTAACACACAGCAAAAAGGAGATACAAAGCATGAGGTCTGAGTAGAGCTGCATGACCTGCTCTGCCTCCCTGTTCACCATAAAATACAGGGTATTATCCCAGAGAAGAGCTGGATATTAATAAAGAAAGAAAGCTTTCAATGCTACTGCTCATCTCAAGCGTTCCCTTAAGTGCAGGATGAGATGCTGGAGCACTAAGATGCAGTTTTTATGCAACTTAATAAAAGGGAAAAATGATATCACCGCTGGAAAAAACAGAATGTGTGCAGGGGAATTGGATTGCACCACTTTACCCTCGGATCAATCTGAGATTGCATTGCACAGGCACAGGGGGAGGTATCAGTTCTGCAGGAAAGCTCAAGGAAAGCTCTGCTTGGGTATTTTTAGAGGGACAAACCCCATCACCGTAGAAGGAAATATTTTCCCGTTGGAAAAACAGGAAAGAATTCCAGACCCACCCAATAAGCTGGTTGCTGTAGGAAAGTGCTGAGTTATGCATTTAGTGAGCATCCAGATGATTAATGTGGGTGTACACCAAGGAAAAAATCCACTCACCTACCATCAAGGCAACGGCAAACCAGGGGTTAAACACCCCTCTGGATTTTGCAGTGGGATAGGGGGACCCCGTGGCCACTTGCACTGTTTTTATGGCACGTCATGGGGTTTGCTCCCATTCCGGGGAGCGTCGAGCCGACCGCCGGGGCTCCAAATGAAATTGTCCGTTCCCTGCTGGAGATAATTAACGCATATCAAGGAGGAATTTAGCTGGAGTGGCTATTTCAGTAACACGCAGCTTCTCCCTCAGTTTGGGTTTGTTTTCGAAATTGCACATAAAGTGCAAGTGCGGCACATTTACTTTTCTATTATGCCCACGAAATTAAGTTAGATGGCCCTAATAATAGCACTGCCTTTAAAACAACGCTGTGTTTAAAGAACAAACTCTCCAATGTCGCCGGCACAGCATATTTGTCTTGTGCTTAATTTCCACTTGCTGTTGTATTATTAGACATTAACATGATAGTTTTGTTTAATCTCTGGCTCCGTCGCCCATGGCTGACTCCAAACCGATCGCTCGCCCCTGTTGATGAAAGTCCTAATTCGTCCTTGTTAGTGCAATTAGGAGGGAATTGGATAACGGTGCCACTTCTCACAAAAGGGCTGTGAGAGGGTGAGTCTCTCCCCCGAGAGGTGAAGCCGGCGGCAGCTCTTGGCTGCGGGAGGATTAGTCAGCTCCTGGGAAGATGATGGGGACAAATGAATCGAGACTTTGTGAAGTGTTGAAGTGGGTTTTGATGGATTCCGTTGCTCTTTTCCCAGCTCGGAATTGGCAGGAATGCAGCCCTGACACCCAGTGAAGGTCATCATCATTTCGAGGCTGTTTTGAGCAAAACCTACGCGAAGGACAGAAGAAATGTGAAAATAACGAGATTATTTTTTCCCAGATTCTGAGTCCTCAAAAGCTCTCAAAAAACTGGCTCTGGTTTCTTTGCAGCATTTTCTCTCCATCTTTCTCCCAACTACAAACACGAGCACAGACAGGAGATGAAATGCTCTTCAGCTGTAGCACCAGAACCAAGGTGTGTGTTTGTAAAGTTGTTCCCTCAGTCTTTGCACCTCCACTTTCTCTCCTTCCAAGCTTTTCTGGGTCCAATTAACATCCCCAAATCCAGGATCACATGGAGACCCAGGAATTGCTTTGGCTGTTGCTTCCCATCCTGGTCAACATGAGATCTTCAGCAAAATCCACCCAAAAAACACGTAGGATCATCACATTTGGGGAACTTGCTGACCTTTGGCAAAAATTAGGCACATAGTGCCCAGTGCTTAGGATATCAACTTTGTATTACAGACTTTGGGTATGAAAAGAGGGAATTCAAGGCAACCAAGGAGGAATTCCTGTGGCTCTCACCCTACCTGAGTGTCTTCCTGCATCTCAGAAAGTGAATTAAGCCAAACCAGACAAACAAGCTTTTATTGCTTAATGAAATCAATTCCTTGTGGGCACAACAAGAAAACACGCAAAAGGTTGCATTCCAAAGGAGATTAAATAATTTGGGTTTCTTGCCTCAGAAAAGAGGCAGCCAAAGGAGGTTTTGACAGAGGTTTACAAAACCATGGATGGTACAGAGAAGGCAAAATGGAAATCCTCATTTCTGGAAGTGATGAGGGGTGGAACTGACTGACACTGGATAAAACCAGCAAGAGGCAGGTTCAAAGAAAATAGTTGGTTGAACTGTGGAACTAATTTCTAAATGATTTTTTGGAAATCCAAATTATATATTATAAATATATATATATTATATTTTTTTTTCTATATTTATTCATCAATTTTTTCACCATTACTTGCGACCCTTAAGGACAGGTCTGGTCCCTCCAACAAACCCACTTGGAAATATGTACCAATAGCCCAAGAATCCCACTCAAAAAAATAATATATTTGGATGATTAAACCAAGAGATGTCAAAGGCATTTTTTAGGAATGTCTAGAGTGTCATGGTCCAAATATCCCTTTCCCCAAAAATTAGGTATTTCCTAATAAGGTTAGGATGTCTCCCAAGCCCCGCAATAACTTTACTGTTTCTTTGCAATCTTTGGGATTTGGGCACCATCCTGTTCTTTTCATGGCTTACACTATGCCCCTCATGGTGGCACTGCGTGCTGGGACACTGAGCCAGAGCCAAGAAAAGGAGCCAGTCCCCCATGGGATTTCCAGATGTTCCCAGCTGGAGAAAGTTGCCAGTCCCACTGGCTCCCAGTTCAGGTCTCACCAGAGCAAGGTGGGAAAATCACAGTAGAAACAGTAAATATAGGCTGGGATTTGTGTAGGGACCCCCCTCTGCTCCACTTCCAGCTATTTCCAAGTTTTTCTATATACCAGTTTTTTCCTACTTTCAACTGGACTCTTTATCCACACGAACAACTCCAACAATAACTCCACAAACCCTCAGCTGCTCTAGCACACACCCCTTGATTTTTCTACTGGTGTTCCAGTCCTGTTCCAAGGAGAGGAAACCACCTGTGCTCTCAGCAGCCTCAAGTTCTCCCTGCTCAGCTGCTCAGGGATGGTTGAAGAGGTTGGAGAAGATGCTCATGGAGGAAAGGTCCTCATGGAGTGATCGTGGTAGGGAGGCAAAGCTTGGAGAGCACCTCTACCCATCCAGTGGTCGTTTCCAAACAATTGTGTGGCAAAATCTCTCAGACTTAAAACCCTACACTTGGCCTGAGGCAGGGGGATAACATTTCCAGCCAAAAGTCTCGTGGAGAGCAAGGGGAGAGGCTGGATAAGAGGAGACTGAGGGGAGACCTCAGTGCAGGGACAACTCCCTGGGGAGGGGCAGAGGAGGGGCAGGGCCTGAGCTCTGCTCTGTGGGACCAGGGCCAGGAGCCCAGGGAATGGGCTGGAGCTGTGTCAGGGCAGGGGCAGGGGGGATCTCAGGCCAAGGCTCTTCTCTGCCCAGAGGGGGGTTGGGCACTGCCCAGGCTCCCCAGGGCAGTGGGCACAGCCCCAAGGCTGCCAGAGCTGCAGGAGGGTTGGGATGATCCTCTGGGACACGGGGGGGGGGACTCTTGGGGCTGGGCCTGTGCAGGGCTGAGGGTTGGATTCTGTGATCTTTTTGTGTGCCTTCCAATTCAGCATATTCTGGGATTCTTTGAAACCACAAGCTGCTGTTGTAATAATTAAGAGGCTTTAAACTGTTTGTTTCATACAGATGGAAATACCATGTGCAGGTAACAGGGAGAGGAAGCTCAATACTGAATCACCCAAACTCCTGGGAAAGCACCAGCACCATCCGGGCACAACCAGTGGCCGAGCAGAGGCTGAAGTTCCTCAAGTGCCTCTCCAGGAGGGTTCCGTAACTGCCTCAGCAGAAAGGAAGAGTTCCCCCTAGTGCAGATCAACAAATTGGGGATAACAATAACTCCTTCCAAAATAACCCTCGGGCGGCAACAAAACCTAGCAAAGAAAGTGGTGCAGAGTCAAAATGTGGCTCCTGGATCCAAGGGTTAGCCTGGTCTAAAAACACTGAGCCTTCCCTGGGCCTCTGCTCTTGCCCTCATATATTGTTATTAGCAGCACACAGCTAAAGATTTTGTGAATCTGTTGGTTTTCTGACTCTTTCTCAGGCTGTGATGCTTTTTCCACCATCACCCTGAATGCTGGGCATTGCACAGCTGGTCCTGAGACCCCAGAGCCCTGTTGTGTGCAGAGAGGGGGAACTCCAGGCCTGGCACAGGGGGGCTGAGCTCCTTTCACAAAGAAGGGGCTCAGCACAGCCACTACAACAGGGCCTCGAGCTTCAGCATCATTTCCAGCAAGGCTGGGCTTAGAGCCAAAGACTTTGGGATGGATTTGGGTGTTTGTGTCATAGCTGCAGCCCAGGGATGACAAGGGCTGAGCTGCAAGACGCTGTGAGAACTGAGACTGCAGCCCAGGGAGACATCTGTGTGCTGGGCTCATCCCACAGAGTGGGCAACAGCTGAGGGGGGAATTGGTCCCTCTGGTCTCGTGAGATCCCACCTGGAGTAATGAATCCAACTCTAGGGCCACCAGGAAAGGAAGGACATGGAGCAGCTGGTGCTACTCCTGAGGGACCCATGGAGATGCTCCAAGGGCTGGAGCCCCTCTGCTCTGGAGCCAGGCTGGGAGAGCTGGGGGTGTTCCCCTGGAGAAGAGAAGGCTCCAGAGAGACCTTAGAGCCCCTTCTAGAGCCTAAAGGGGCTCCAGGAGAGCTGGAGAGGGACTTGGGACAGTATAAGGGCAATGGCTTCCCACTGCCAGAGGGCAGGGACAGAAGGGATATTGGGAAGGAATTCTTCCCTATGAGGGTGGGGAGGCCCTGGCACAGGTTGCTCAGAGAAAATGTGGCTGTCCCAACCCTGGAAGTGTCCAAGGCCAGGTTGGACAGGACTTGGATAGTGGAAAGTGTCCCTGTTCACGGCAGAGGGTCACTTCCAACCTATACCATTCCATGAATTTTTGATCCTAACATCATCTTCTTGAGGAGACCTCAAACCAAGAGCACCTGCTGAGATGAGGCTCTTAAATCCCTTGTGGTGTTAAGTAGGAGGATGCTCTGGAGCTCTGTGCAGGAATTCATTGCCCTTCCTGGCCCTGCTTTGCACACCAAAACTCCCATTTCCCCCCAGCATGGCCCTGGCCAAGGCTGGGGCTCTGTAACATCCCCACTCCCACTGCAGCACCTGAGTTTTTATTCCCCTCCCTGCCCATTCCCCCGGCCAGCAGAAAACTTCTGGTGCTGCCACCAATTTATTTTTCCTTATCAACTGCTCCAACAGCATTGGATTCATTTCCAACCAGCAGATTTTGCCCAGATGTCTCACGTTTTGCAGAGCTGCTCAGGAATCACCACTCTGTGCAACTCGGGGGGGAGGGGGGTTGTACATTTGCAGCCAATGATTTCCAGCCTCCTGGATGTTTGCAAATTGTTCCTTTGCTCCTGAGGGCACAGTTTGGTGTGTGGGCTCCAGAACATTCTTGCTCAGAGAACCATATCCTGATGTTCTTGTGCAGCTGGATCCTGTGGGATTGTTGAGGTGTTCTATGCAGGGTCAGGAGCTGAACTTGGTGAATGAACACTGTGGGTCCCTTCCTACTCAGCCTATTCTATGTTTCCATGTGCCCACAGCAGAGGGGACACGATGGCACAAGTGGTGTCCCTTCCATCCACCATCTCCATGAAGGAATATGGCTTTTTCCACAGAAAAATGAAAAATGGGTAAATAAAGGCATGAGGAATAAAATCTAAGGTTTCCACTTGGAATGTTGCAGCTGAGTGATAATGTAGAAAGTAGGGAAAATTTAGGGAGTTTGGAGGTCTTAGGGATCCAAATAGGGCTCTGTAGGAGATAATGTCACTGTAAGAGGAGCAGCAAAGCCAGTGTCCTGTGATGGTTTGCAAGTCTGTCTTTACCTTGCCCATAACAGCAGGGTTTGGCCTTTTTTGTTGCTCTTGTAAAGGTCACAAAGCAGCAAATTGTCTTTTCATGAAGACAGGATTTCAGGCTGGAGGAGACTTTCCAAATCAGAGCAGTCTGAGGACACCACATAGGACTGGGATAAAATCTACTGTTGGAGAAATGCTGAAGTTGGGAATTTTGGTTTATGTGCTGTGAGGTTTAACCTGAGAGCTCAGGATGGGAAGTTTGACATCTAGAGACCCCAAAAGAAGCTTCTCAAATATATATTGTTCTCAAAAAATGCCCTCTGTGTGTTCTGAATAGCCAGCTTTCTCCAAAAATTGCAGCTTAGGCTTGTTTGCAACTTTTGACCATATTAAATGAACAACTTCTGAACTGAAAGTTTCTTTCATTTGTATTAGTTTGTAAAATAACCCCTCAGTTCTCTGATATTTTCTTTCCTTACACCATTGCTTCTTAAAGGAAAAGCATAAAAAATAAAAATACAAGAACAAAGATCCCTCCATCAGCTTGAAGAAAACCCACAAACCTCTGCAACTTGATTATTTTTCCCCAAGGCATTGTCTCAAAAGCCTCTTGGACAACAAGGTGCCTTTTTCCCCCCTCACTCCTTATCCCAATTTCAGCAAAACAATTCCAAAGCCTTCATTTCCACTTGCCCAGGGCCTGAAGTTGCTCTTGGCATTAGCATGCATGGCCAAGCCAGCCCTGAAATCAAACACTGCTCCTCTGCTCTGGTATCTCTTTCACCCTCTCTGCATTCATCACGTTGCTGTAAATCAATCCTATCAGCTCCCCAGTAAATAGAATCGGTTCAAAACATTGAAATAACTCTACACACACCTTTTTTTTTTCAACCAAAAAAGAAGAAAAAGCAGACCCAATAACAGAATGAATAAGTAAATAAAAAAAACCCTGTACTTCATGATTTTCTTTCGTGCTTGTTGATTTTCTCCTCATCCAGGTGCTGAGTGGTTCCACAGCTGCCTCACTCTTGCTGGGGTTTTGCTTCTCCTGAGTGGAATTAGAAGAGAGGGAAACATGTGACCCATTGTGGAGGTTTTGCTCCCCAAGAGCTTGGGGTCAAATCCTCTTTTACAAATCTGTTTTTGTATTTGCAAATCATAGAAGCCCAGAATTGTTTGGGCTTGGAAGGGACATTAAAGATCATCCAGTTCCATTCCATGCCACGGGCAGGGACACCTTCCACTATCCCGGGTTGCTCCAACCTGGCCTTGGACACTCCCAGGGATGGGGCAGCCACAGCTTCTCTGTCCAACATGTGCCAGGGCTGCCCCACCCTCACAGGCAAGAATTCCTCCCCAATATCCCACCTAACCCTATCCTTTCCCAGTGGGAAACATTCCCCCTTGTCCTGTCCCTCCATCCCTTGTTCCAGGTCCCTCTCCAGCTCTCCTGGAGCCACTTTAGGCCCTGGAAGGGGCTCCAAGGTCTCCCTGGATCCTTCTTTTCTCCAGGTGAACAGTCCCAGCATTCCCAGCTCTCCCAGCCTCGCTCCAGAGCAGAGGGGCTCCAGCCCTTGGAGCATCTCCATGGCCTCCTCTGGACTCTCTCCAGCAGGTCCACATCCCTCCTTTGCTGGGAGCCCAGAGCTGGATGCAGCACTGCAGCCATTTGGGGTGATTAACCCAACCCCAAGCTGGTGCTGGGGACTCGTCCTGGATGGATGAATCCTCCAGTTTTCCTTTGGAACTGTTGGTTCTCTCCCCATGGGCACATCCAGCCTCTGCCCCTTTCGCCTTCATCTTTGTTTTTCTGAGCATTGGATTTTGCAGGAGGCTCCTCTTGGCAAGGGATTGGATTGACAGAGACAAAGGAAGAGCTGATCAAACCCAGAAGCTCCTGCCTCTTGTCTCCTCCGCTCGGTCCCTTTCGCGGCGCTGCGGAGGAGCCCAGCTTTAAACAAAAGCTAAACACTGTCAGTGGGAGAGCGAAGCAGGAGCTCTCTGAAATGCAAATGCCTTTTTGAGAGCAGCCAGCTTTGAAAACAGGGATCCTGCTGACTCATGTTTAGGAGCTGGGGAAGAGAGCCTGCTCCTTCACCTTACCCACCTTCCTGTCCTCTTCAGCTCCGCATCCTCCCGGGGATGGGCCCAGAATCTCTGTGTAGGTCAAGTGGCCAGCAGGGATAGAGTGGTGTTGGTGGGAACAGGATCCACAGCCCAGGCAGCGTTTTCTCTGCAAAGCTGCTCTTTCAACCAGGCAGGGTCAGAGCAGTGCTGGCACGAGGGAGGATTTAGTCACGGAGTAGCACGAATTGAAGCCTTGATACACCTGGGAGCTCTTCAAATCCCTTTCCTCACCTGCAACTACTTCATTTTCTCTTCTTGATTATATCTCCTGCCTGTTTCCCAGCTCAGCATCCTCTCAGCACATTTTAGGTGTGTCAGGGTCGATCCAGCGCTGAGATCCAAGAAGGCAGAGCTGGCAGCCGCCGGCTCTCCCGCTATTTCCATTTGCCAACGGATCCTGCACGTTGAAGGAGCAGGACTCTGGCCTGTGTTTTTGCAGAAAGGTGATGAAGGAGGGCAGGAAAGAAGAAGGAGAAGCACAAGCAGTGGGGGTGTAGATCCCTTTCCGTGAGGGTGATAATCTCCGTTGCGCGGGGCCAAGGACGGAGCTCGGAGCTGACACGGAGACACCGCAGAGCCAACGAGCTCACAAAGGGCAGGAGCCAAATCACCAGCTATTTCTGCTGCTCTTTTTGCTTTTAAAGCTCCCTCATTATTTCTAAGAGAACACTGGCAGCTTTGGCTGCTGAGACCTGATTTCCAGAGGCATTTCCAGCCCCGTACCAATCCTTGGAGAGGGCACGAAAGGTCTGCATCGAGCTGCATCACCAGGACCCAACACACCTGCAGATGTTTGCAAATGATCTGCCTGATACCGGGTCTCACAAGCCTGAGAAACTGAAAACATGGGTCTGTATTTCCCCCACACACTTTGCAGTATCACTCTATCCATTATATTTATTATTATTAACCCATGAACACCTGCAGGGTGGCTCTGATCCGATGCAAAAGTGTTTTTTCCTGGGTGATGGGGGGAGTTGTCCAAAGCCATCAGCTCCTGACCTGCCCACAAACACCAGTCAGACCCACACGGGGTAAGATGCCTCCAAGACCCAAATTAGTGTCATTGGGCAAGTGATCCCCCAGCTCTCCACCCAGCCCCCAGATAAACACCCTGGAACCTGAGCTGCTCCTGGGCGGGGTAACCAAAATCAAAATATGTAATAACAAGCAGAGGATGGTGGAAATACCACAGCTCACAGGGATGTCGAGCTCTCCAGGGGCGTAATGGAAAGTCAGACTTTTTTTCTAATGTGCTTCTGCTCTAATAACCACTTTTTTTCCCCTCATTGCTTTTCATCTGAAAACACTGGTGTGCTGCACCAGCAGCAGCTGATCAAGACTTCACACATCCTGCTCATTATCCCCTGTTTCACACCAGGGGAAACGAGAAGGATTTATAGCACCCAATTCTGCAGAACTCTTGCCCAAAGTGAAATACCCGGCTCCGCTGTGGGAAAGCTGCAGCTGTGCCGGGTCTAAGGCTGGGAGAAGAGAGACTTTATAGGGACAGATAAAATCTTTTATTACCCCAACTGATCTCACTGGAAGAGCAGACAGGTTTCAGGTGCACCGACCCTGGTTGTCTGCAGGCAGCTCCAGAGCTCCTGCAACACCATCCCCAGCCTGTCTCCACCTCCCCAGCTCTCAGAGAAGCAGCAGATGAACTAAGACCAGGTCACTTGAGAAGTCTCCAAGTGCCAACATTGCCAAGGTCCAAAATCCTGCATATTTTGAGTCTCTGGCACACCAAACAAATCTCTTTCATGTGCCTTTTGCCATTTTACCATGTATCCTAAGGGTTGTTTTTTTTTCCCTGCTGCATCCCTTGTTGTGGAATCCCACCTTGCAGAAGGTGATGTTGGAGGGCAGGTAACAGAGGGTGAATCCAGTTTGGGTCCTGAAGCCCCAGGCAAGGAGAGCAGTGACAAAATGGTGAGGGTGGGAATTAGAGCAGAGCGTGGAAGTGGGGAGGCTCATGGGATCAGATTCCTGGAGGTGACACCCACGGGCTCATGGCCTGGTGTTTCTGGGGGGGATTTGGGGGCTGTGGGTGAGGAAGACTGTGCAAGAAGGAAACGCACAAGGCTGAAATCATGTTCTCCTGTTTCCATGCATTTTCCCACTTCCAGCCCTGCCAATTCCCACCCAGAACCCCTCCAGCCCCATCCCAGATACACCTCTGCCCCATGGCCACAGCCTCCAAAAGAAAGCGTGAGCTGCCATGCAGGATTTACCCATTTTCCTCTCCCTCTCCTCTCCTCTCCTCATGTATTTATTCCACTGAAGAACAGCCCCTTGCCTCCCAAATTATTTATAACTGTATACACCATATCAATAAGATTTCTCCTGTTTTTAAAAAAATAACAAAAAGGGTGGATCCTGCCGGTAATTTACAGTAATTGGAGTAACCTGATAATAATTTCTAGCAATTAAACACAATACTAATTCACTCATTTACTGAGTAATGTCTTGTCTTTATTTATGGGGGCTGTGCTGGAGTGTAAATATCTTACTCACTGTGTTGGCTAATGAAAATTTAGTAAGAGGCTTTTTTTTTTAAAATGTTTATTCATTTTAAGCTATTCTTAGTAATCACGTGTGAATAAGGAGTAATTGCTTGACTTTAGGATGGTAATTAGAAAGTACTAAGTCATTGTTTTCTTCTTGCGAGCGGCTGGTTTGTTTAAGTGTTGCATCTGCTCTCGCAGCACTAATTCACCCTGCCAGCCCCTCATCCCGCGCCTCAGCGCCCGCGGCCGCATCCTGCTCTCTCCAAGCAGGAGTTTTTCAGGATTGATGGGCTGGAGCAGCCGTGGGGTCGCACAGAGCACAGGCCGAGGTGCTGCTGAATTGCTCGACTCGTGCTGTGAAACCTTCCCTCGAGTGTCAGTGGCTCCGGGAGCAGAGAGGATCCATCAACATGCAGGGCAGGATTTGCATCTGTTAATCAGAGCCGGATCCCGGGAAACAAGTTTCAATAAAAGAATCCCATTACAAAGCAGCCAGCTGTGAAATACTGTACCTGTGTCACACCCTACAAACCTGCAGCCTCCTCGCTCCCTGCCAAGGGGGTGGGAGCGTCTCCTGAGCGTGGAGATGGGGAAGGAAGAGGCGGAGAAGGAAAGAGAAATGGGAAGTGGGTATTGATATTCACGGGCAGGATTGCCCCTCTGGGGAGTCTGCGCCGCTCCATCGTCCCTGGGAGACTTTTTTCTCCAAAGGCCTCCAGAGCAGCCCAAAAATACACATCCAGACACAGTATTCGTCCAGCCAGAAAATACGTGTTCCTTCTCAGCATTAGCCACAAGACTGGCACGTTCCAGCCTTGCCAAGCTCAACATCTGGGAGTATCTGGAACCAGCCTCCCCTGCCCCGGGGCTGCATCTCCAACCCACAGGGAAACGAGGTCAATTGATGGGAATTCAGGGCTAATCCACACCATGCCTTGTTACTCCACAAACTAGAGTTAATTGTTCTGTTCTCCTTTGCTAATAGCTTTCTGATCTCCTGGGAAAAACCAGATTCGGGGTCTCCTGAGGAAGGACCCGGCTCCCACTCCAGGTGGGATTTGGGCACGGCAGTATCTGGTCCGAAGCAGTTGTAGACACCAGCACCGGGCACGACCTCTAAAAGCACTGAGTGATTTTTTAAATGCTTCTCCGAGAGCATTTACAGGGCCCTGATTTACTGAGTGCTCAGAGCAGCCTGTTCTCACTGGAAAACAGGGCTCGAAATGCAGCCAAGCATCTCCAAATACAAGCTTTGCACTGGTTTAATCTCTGCCTTGCTCAGTTTTCCTGTCTTTAAAATGGGGATAACCTGTCTCCCCTGGACACATTCCCAAACATTCCCACAGCAGCTGCTGTGCTGCCTGCACCCACCTGCAAAAAGGACAGGAGCCCATAAAACTCCCATAAAAAGGGGAAGATGGTCCCTCCTTCCCTGTTTCACCCAATGTGACAGCAAGGATTGGGAACACCAAAAGCCAGGAGAAAGACATGGGTGTCATCAAAAAGGCATCTCATGGCTCAAGGAACAGGGCAAGAAATTGGATGCTGTAGTTGATCTGTGGGTCCATCCTGGCGTTCAGGGGATTCTGTGGGGGATTGGTATATGCTCCGTACCTTACTGTACCTGTATTGTACATCCCTGGAAGCCACAGGGGCAGAGGAAGAGCCAAAACACCCCTGAGAGGATTTAGGTGTCTGAACCATCTCCCCATCACCACATGCAGCTTCAGCTCCTTATGTGACATCTCCCAGGCATCGTTTCATTTTCATGCCCCCATCTCTTTCCAAGCATCCCTTTCTCCTGCACCACTCCTGGTGATTTTGCTTTGCTTGGAGCCGTATTGTGGCCACAAACATCCCAGAAATCACTTCGGAGTGAGCTGCAAAGGCCAGAGAGTTTTTGTGTCTCTGAAGAGACAAAGCATCCCTCGGTATTTCCAAAGCAGCCACCAGGAGAGGGCAAAGGAGATGCTTGGTGCTGTCTCCAAGGTATTTCACTGCAAAACCGCCCTGGGATTGCCCTTGGCAAAACAAAAACGCCCTTTCCACCCTTCCCTACCCCCGCCTTGCTGGGGCTGGTGCTCGGCCGGTGCAAAGGAGCTGCTGCAAGAGGAAGAGGCAGATCCAGGGCACCTCGATAAATCCCTGCAGGGCTCACGTCCAGCGCGCCTGCTTCCCAGAGATAAAAGGGAAGCGGCGCTTCTCCCAGGCATGGACACCGGGCTAATCTCTCCTGCACCGGGGCCGTCACCGTGTCACCGGGAGCAAAGACGGGGCTGTCAGCATCCCAAAATGTTCCAGGGAAATCAGCCCCAAGCAGCTGCTTGAGGAAGGAGCAGCGACTTGTGTTTATTTGACACGGGGAACTGGAAAGGATTTTTTTCCATTTTGGAGTGGAAAATTAATCCTGCAGAAGGGCCCTGGGGTTTGGGTATATTATTTAGGTGCTTTGAGATCTATCCTAAGGTGTGATGAGGCTCTGACAGGTCCCACGATGGGAATCTAGGAGGGCAGGGAAGGGCCTGGCAAAATTGCAGATGCTGGAGGAAAATCACTCGAGGGGCCAGAAAAAAGGGAGCTGTAATGACATACAAGCGGCTTCAGAGGGAGAAAATGCTGGGCAGGGAAAGAAAGCGAAGAGCCGCTGCAGGACGTTAGTGCCAGACACAGTCAGCTCAAAATTAGGCTGAATTTTTAGCAGGGAGGATGATTAACCCTGGGAATAAATTATCAAGCAAAATGGGGAATGCTCCACCTCTCGATTTCTGTGGATAAAAACCAGGTGCCTTTTGGGAGGGTTGAGCTTTAATCAAACCCAAAGCTCTGGGCTCCCCAAAGCAGCCCCTCGGGGGTGGCCTTGGCCACGAGCCAGGAGAGCCAGGCTGGTGTTCCAGGCTGACGTTCCCATCGGATCTCCCGAGCACTGCAAGGACTCATAAAACCTTCTAGTCCATATAAAATGATTGCTCCCCTCTGCCCCAGGAAAGGACTGACCCATCTGCCTTCAGAGATGGCTGGGAGACACTAAGGAATTGCCAGGTGCCAAATGGGTTTTTTCCTTCCAGTAATAAAAGAGAATTTAATTGTTGAGGCCGGATTAAAGACCCCACCAAGGCCATTGTTGGTCCGGCAGCACAACATAAAGACGGCTCTTATTCTAACAAAAAATGCAGGGAAACTTGCATTTCTATTTTTGATTCTCCTTCCCTTCCAAACCTGTGATTGTTGTCTTTAATTTTACTCCCAGTTCCTGGCCTCTATTGCACTGATATCCCATTATTTCTGATGCAGGTTTGATGGTCACCTTGAGATGCTTAGAGCCCCCTTTCAGGGCAGTTTGTGGGTGCAGTGTGAGGGGGTTGGGGTGGCAGATGGGCTGCTACTTCTGCTTAATGACTTCCAGGTTAAATTGCCTACCAAGTGTCCTAATTATTATCCAGGTGCCATTTTGGTCTTCGGGGTGGGGTAGGGAGTATGGGACAGGTGGGAAGCTGCAGGTTCTCTCTGCTGAAGTGGATGGAGGGGATGAAAACCAGGAAAAGCCCAAAGACCAGTGGAAAAAGGGCTGGAAAATCACTGTTCAGAGCTGGATTATGCCCTTATGTGCCCAAATGGCAGCACAGCAGCAGGAATGCCCCACATCCCAGCTCCATCCTGCATCCAGATGACTCAGTGCTGCTGAGCACAAGAAATCCTCCCAAATCATCAATATCCCTCCAGATTAGGGGCTTCAATACCTGTTGTGGCACCAAAGAAATTATTAACGTTTATCTAAGTGGCCAATATTTGAAGGTCACTTAGCAAATTTGGGCTCCGTCACTCTACTTCCCACCCCCATACTCACAATCCATTGGGAATAAGCGAAGGAGGCAGGTCCTAACCCAGAAAACCAGCTCCCCCACCCTAGAAATGGGTTTACTATTTAACCCCAGCCAGCCAGGGAGGGAAAACAGCGATAAAACTGAGACAAGGTGGGGCTTTGCCTCCCCAGGCTCCATCTCAGGAAGAATTTGGAGCGTTTCCGATCAAACACAGCCCCGCAGGGACCGCTCCGGGAGCGCAGCGGGAGCCGCTTCCTGGCTCAGCACAGGGACGGCTCCCCGGGGACCCCGAGGCAGCGCTTTGAGCAGAGCTTACAACGTCTTCCCTCATAAAAAGCCTTCCCTGTGTGAGCTTTTGGTCTGCGGTGCAGGAAACAGGAGGGATATTTTAGGACCGGTCTTGTTCTCCTGCTGCTTTTCTTCCTTTTGCCTCCTGCTGCTGCTTCACTTTTTTGATCTCTCTTCTCTCCCTCTCTCCCTTCATGTCTCTCCTTTGGAGGTGAGATGCAGGTCCCTTTTCTCCTGCTGCGTGTATGCCCCGCTCCCAAAATCCAGGAGATGTGTGGCAGCATGGACTGTCCTCCCGGGGGCTTTGAGAGCCATCAAATCTCTGGGGTGCCTGAAGAAAGAGGAGACAAATATTCAGCACATCCCGCCCTCCTCAGCACCCTCTGAATCCATCATACATCCTCTAAATTTTTTGGCATAATTATTTGCAAGATTGCTTCCAAGCAGTTTGCAAAGTAGTCACAGAGACACAGAGCAGGGTTAGGTGGGGTATTGGGAAGAAATCCCACCCTGTGAGGGTGGGGAGGCCCTGTCATGGGTTGCCCAGAGAAGCTGTGGCTGCCCCATCCCTGGAAGTGTCCAAGGCCAGGTTGGACAGGGCTTGGTGCACCCTGATTTGGTGGAAGATGTCCCTGCCCATGGCAGGGGGTGATAACCAAGGAGCTTTAAGGTCCCTTGCCACCCAAACCATTCTGGGAATCTGTGATTATTGTGCTAAAATATTCTTGAGTTATGGTAACAACTCAAGAGATAAATCCACACCCAAAAGCTCCCTTTGCCTCCCCATCCATTTACTCCCAGCTGAGCTCAGGACAGAGGCAGAAGGTGTGAGGCCCCTTCCCAGTGCCCAGGGAATCCTCCAATCCAGCAAGGATCTCCTGAGCCCCCAGTGCAGCCCCAGTGCTCCCAGGCACAGTGAAGGACTGGAGTCCTTCCAAGAGCTGAACTGTTTACTGGAGCACTAATGAGACAATCAAGGAGTGCTTTAGGCTCCTCTGGAGCTGAAAAGTGCCTCTGGTAGATTTTCCTTGCTGCCATCCCAAAAGGAGCAGATCCCAGGGGCATCCCGAGTGACCAGGGAGATGAGGTACAGTGCCTGGTGGCGGAATTGCAGCACATTTTCCATCCCTAGATTGAAAAACCAAGCTCATGGTATTTTGTCCATGTTCCTTACACCATGTGGGCCTTTCTTCATTCTCTACTTCCCTACATGGAATGGCTCAACCAAGGGTAGAACAATGCAAAGCACTGGGGAAACTGAGGCACAGAGAGAGAGGGAGTTAAACCCAGCAGCCAAGCTGGAATAAACTCCCACATCTCTTGGGTCTTGATTGCAAGCTGTGGCACACTCACCATCCAACTGCTGACCTCCTTCCAACTTGGCTTTTCCCAGATCCATCCAAACCCCTGGTCCCTGGCTAACACCCACAGCCTCTGCCAGTGTGGATTCCCCACCCAGGGGGCTCCTGACGAGTATCTCCACACACGTATGGCATCCTGACTCCTCCGAGCACATTTTTAGGGCAAGATTCTCATCCTACTGCTCACTCGACTGAAAATAGAAAGCTGAATTTGGGAAGAAATGCGTTGCTGTTGGCTGAGAAAGCAGCAGGCAGATAAAAAGGAGGGGCTGCCAGAAATATTTTAGAAAAAAAAAAAAAAAAAAAAAAAAAAAAAAAAATGAAAAAAAAAAAAAATTAAAAANTGTTGATTCTCTACAACATTCTTAAAAATAAAAAAAAAAAAAAAAGAGGAGAAAAAGTTGTTCATGGTTGGGACTTGGTGGGATCATTGCGGATCATTCCCTTTGCAGGGAAATGCAGAGAAAAGGGGGGATTTGGGACAGCAGTGGGTGATGTAAGGAAATGTCACATCCATATGGAGTAAGCAGAGGCAGCTCCATGGTTTTACCTTTCTAGATCATTCAGTGTTCATCCCATCCCCTCTCCAAGACACAGCTCCTGCCTGACCATCCTCCATGTCCTAGCTTTGGTGGCAGGTCCCTGAGAAGATGGGATGTCCCTCCTGGGGGCCTGGGGACACACTGGAGTGGGTTATATGTGAGTCACTACATCAGCTGAGCATTTAAAGGGTATATTTAATACAAAATATGGAAATTCCCATTTGCATGGAGGATTTCGTGATATTTGTCAACGTTTCAATTAAATTCGTGGCAAAAGCCGGGAATTTTCCAACGTCGCGAAAGGAACGTCTGCCAAGAAAACCCATTCACGCTTGAGCAGAAAACTTTGCATTTCCTCCAAACTGGGCCCTTCTCACTCGTTCCAAATGTGGTGGCAAGGTCTCTTCAGGGTAAAAGCAAAGCAAACAGCAAATTAGGCTTTGCCAAAGGCAGTGGGAAGTGGATTGGGGTCCGGGGTGATCCAGCCTTGGGCAGAGATGTCCCTGGAAGTGAAGGTCATCCACCCTTCAGGACTGATGTAGCTCCTGGCAATTTGTACCACCCTGAGCATGGGGCTGGGCAAGCAGTGATCCCAAAAAATGCCTGTTAATGTGTCATAGCCCCAGCTTGGTTCCTGGGCTCATCAAAGCCAGCGCCTCAAGCAGAGCTGGGCTGGGCTTTCTTCAGGCAGCAAAGAAAAGAGCCAAGGAAGGGGAAAGAAATTCTCTGAAAAAAGCCATTTGTCCCCTCGGCTTTATTCTGGCTGCAGAGCCGGAGCAGCTTGTAGCTCCAGAGAACTTTTAATAGAAATCTTCAGAATGAAATGGGCTACAGCTGTTTGCCTTGATAAATATATTTTATGCTACATGCCTGAGCCGCCATCTGTTTGCTGATACGAGCATTTCTCCTCGGCAGCAGCTGAAGAGAACCATCAAAGGGAGTAGTGGGAGATGGTTTCTATGCAGGTACGGGGAGGAGGTGAAATACCCCGTGCACTGGAGTTATTCTGGCAGCTTAATGTGCCAGAGCTGTGATAAGAGCAAGAGGGAGGATGGTGGGTGGGCAGGGACTGGGGGCAGCTGGGCTTTTCTGGGGAACACGGGCTTGTGCTGGTGTTATCCCAGGGGAAATGCTCTGTGTGACACAGGGGCCAAGGGTCAGGCTCTCCAAGGTGTTTGGATGTTGAGAGGTGTGGCAGCAGCCTAGGAGGGGATGCAGAAGTTTTGCTGCCTAATGATGATTAAAATGTGTATATATACATATACACACAAATATATATAAAGATAAATGGAAGAAATCCTTCCTGTGAGGGTGGGGAGGCCCTGGCACAGGGTGCCCAGAGAAGCTGTGGCTGCCCCATCCCTGGAAGTGTCCAAGGCCAGGTTGGACAGGGCTTGAAGTAACCTGGGATAGTGGAAGGTGTCCCTGCCCCTGGCAGTGGTTGGGAATGAGATGAACTTTAAGGCCCTTTCCAACCCCAACCACCCTGTGATTCTATGAAAAATCACCCCACTGCATCAGGAAATTTCATGAGGGATTAGATTTTTATGTGCCTGAATAAAAGGAGTGGTCTGACTTCAGCTCCTTCCCTCATTTCTCTCCATCCCCACCCAGGCAAAATCTTCTGCAAAATATACTCAAAGATCCACCCCCACAAACCGCCTGCACTGGTGTAAAAGCACCGTGAGCTTCATATCTCCAGCTGTTTTTCTGCTGCCCTCTGAGCATCATTTCTTCAGCAGAGACACCCAATTCTCCCTGCTTCAGGGGGACAAACTGACCCCATGTGGAAATCACTCCAGGTGGATGTACAACCTCTCAGCAATGGAAAACCCACCACCACCCCTGATGATGTTGGTTTAGTGGCAGTGACAGGACAACGAGGAGTGGTTTCAAATCAAAAGAGAGTAGGTTCAGATGGGATACTAGAAAAAAATTCCTCCCTGCGAGGGTGGGGAGGCCCTGTCACGGGTTGCCCAGAGAAGCTGTGGCTGCCCCATCCCTGGAAGTGTCCAAGGCCAGATTGGAAAGGCCTTGGAGCAGCCTGGGATAGTGGAAGGTGCCCCTGCCCCTGGCAGGGGGTGGAACTACATGATCTTTAAGTCTTCTTCCAACCCAAACCATTCTATGATTTTGGGTATTTGGGCTTGTAATTATATCCGTGCCTTGTTGCTCCTGTAAAAACTTTCCTGTTGGACAGACAAGGTTTTTTTAACAATTTCCCCTGCTCTCCTGCTCACATCCATGGCACCACTACACTTAGCCTAGGTATGTAATAGCTGGTTGTCACTGCCACTCCATGCCTAGGTGATAGGTGCCCTATCCAGATCCTGGCTTATTATGATGATTATTTCTATCATTGCTGTGATTATCAGATTATCTTATGTTGCCTCCATGACTCAGCCAAGGTCAGGGCTGCAGGAGGGGCTAGGGGAAAAGGGAGTCCCATGTCCAGGGGGACTGTAATTATGGAGCTGGGTAGACAGGCAGGGAGAGGTGAGGTGCTCTGGCTGGGCAGGAGGTTGGGTTTAATTCTGCCAAATTAATTTAATTTTTTGGGTGCCAAATTCTGTCAGAGGTCAGTATCACCCACAGGGTGAGGGGGGTGACAGCCCTGTCTGCAGGTAGAGATGCCATGGGTGACTCAGGGACATGGGCCTGGAGGACTCCAAGGGCCATATTTAAGGGCAATTATGATCTGTTTATTATATTTGTTGCTGAAAGAGTGTCCTTCCCTCTGCCTGTGCTCTGGGCTGTCTCTGAGCTCTGTGTGGCTCAGCTGTGGGCACAGGAGAGGCCACCTTGCCATGGGTGCCAGCTCACACCACCAGAAAGGATCCCCCTGATGGAAAATCCCCCTTTTCTAACGGGCTCTAGAGAGTGGGATGCTATTCCTTCTCCCCATGGATTTTGGGCCAAAATCTCTATAAATATGATGTTTCCATCACTCCTGGGCTGGAGAAAGCCTTGAGTGGGGCTGGCTTGGGGAGTCCCACTGAGACATGGTCCCCCTCAATGTTCCTGGGGCTGGTGCACACCAGGCCGTGGGGAGCAGAGCAGGGGGCAGCTGGTCCATCTGTCTGTGTCCATGTCCTCAGCATTCCCACACCAGCTCCCCATCCTGCCACTGCCTGGCCTGCATCCACCCTGTACCAAGTGATGCTGGTCCCCAGGTTTGGGATGACCATGGAAGAAGAGAGGGCCTAGGACTGGCTGTCCTCAGCTGGGCTCCAGTCAAAACCTATGGCAAAAGTCCCCCAGCACCACCTGGATCAGGCCTGATCCAGGACTGGAGCAATTTGTGCCATTCCTTTGCCATGTCTGTGAAATGCTCCTTTTGTCCTGCCTCTTTCTTCCCCGCCCCACTCCTCCTATTCTTCCACCCGGGAAGCTTCAAGCTCAGAGCACTTTAAAATGTAAGAGGATTCAATACAATGCAGGAGGTTTTATATTTTTTTATTTTCCTCCTCCTCCCTCATCTCCCTCATCTTTCATACAAAGTGTCTCCGAGTCCTTTGCCAGGGCAGACAAAGGCTGAGCGAAGCCCTTTTGCAGAGCTGGACACCCCAGCAATTCACAAAAATACTGTGGAGCAGGGAGCAAGAAAGGAAGGGCCACTGGTCCAGGCTCTTCATAGCTCCCAAACCAGGCTGGAAAAACCTGGAGTACGGTGTGAAAGAAGCCCCTTCCCTTTAGTGTCACCCAGCACTGTGTCTGCTCTCCGTGGATCTCAAATCACCCACTGACCCCCTCCCTGTCCCAGTCCATCAATTCACTCAAAAACTGAGGCTAAAAAGGATGATTTGATCATTCAGAACCCACATGTGGGTACCCAACCCGTGGGCCACCCCTGGCCCCCAGTGTGACCCACCCATGGATCCCAGTGTGACCCACCCACAGCTCCCAGTGTGACCCACCCATGGATCCCAGTGTGACCCACTCATGGATCCCAGTGTGACCCCCCCACAGATCCCAGTGTGACCCACCCCTGGTTCCCAGTGTGACCCACCCCTGGCTCCCAA
>VXBA01003539.1:1844678-2216095 GCA_013399895.1 Serilophus lunatus
GGGGGCGGCGATGGAGCCGAGCGAGCGGAGCCGGCGGGCGGCGGCCTGAAGCCCCCGCCGGCAGCGGCAGCGGAGCCCCCGAGCCCCGGCGCCGAGCCCACCCTGAGGAATGAGCGCTTTCCAGGCAGACCTCCTCCTTCTCCTCCTCGGGTCCTTCCTGCTCAGCCACGGTAGGAGCCGCCGCCGCCGCCGCCGCAGCGGAGTTTCGGAGCGGGGCAGGAGCCGGGGGGTGTCCCCGGGTCGGGGGGTCGCGCTGGGGTGATGGGGCTGCGTGTGGCTTTGGCGAGGGGAGGAGGGTGGGGAGAGACGGGCAGGATTGCAGAGTTTTTCAGGCGTCTCCGGCGAGGCAGCTTACCTTGTTTTCTTAAAAAAAGGGGAAAATCTTTAGCATGCAAATGAGTGCTTCTGCTCCAGCTCCGTTAATTAGATGGTGTTTGTGTGTAAACACGGCTTTGCTGGGCAACAGCCCCCACACACACGCCCCCTCACCCCCGTGGCCGCCCGGTCCTTTCCCCGGTGCGGGGAGCGATGGATGCTCGGTTTCGGGGGAGCGGAGCAGCCGCTCGGACTGGCGGCAGCAGCTCCAGCCCGCGGACAGCAGCCTGCGGTTGTGGGGCAGGGAGAGATTTGCTCCTGGGGGGAGAGGGGAAGAAGAGTTACTTCCAATGCAGCCAGTCCAGGGAAGGGGGGAGACCCCGCGGGGGCGGCACAGCCACCTCCCCATCAGCACGCGAGCGGGGGCAGAAACGTGGGAATCTGGAGGAATTCGCCCCACAACTTTACTATCTGCTTGATTCCCCCTCCTAACCCCTCCAAAAAAATTAAAATAAAGGAGGATCTGGGGACGGGAGTGCGTTTTGGGAAGCTGGATTTGACATGCTGCCGTGTGCCTGGTCCCTGGACTGTCTGTCACCTGTGGAGGATGCTGAGCTGCAGCCAGACCCCGGCTTCGCCTCTGCTGCTCATCCCCTCCCAACGCCGGTGTCAAATACCATCTGTGTCACGCCGCCGTGGTCCCCACGCCAGCTTTTGTCAGGGTACGGCTTGGGGATGCTTTAAAAAAAAAGAGAAAAGGGATAAAAAAACCCCAAACCCACGCAGCTAGTCCATCTGTTGATTAAATGAAGGATAAAACTTTTGGAGAGAGTAGTGCTTCTCCACGGGCAGCTGGTTTTTTGCTCAGCCAGACATTATTGCTGAACATCCCCCACCATACGCTGTGTTTCGCCCTATTCCCCGAGCAGAGACGCTGTGTTTAGAGGTGGCTGCGCTTCTGGTTGTCCTTCCCTCTTCTTTTGCTGGGCTGGGATGTGATGCTGGGCTCCCACGCTGTCCTCCCTTCCCCTTTTCTCTTCCCCTCGCTCTCTGCTTGTACTAATATTCCTTCAGGGAGAAAGCTGTGTTTGCATTTGCCTTTGCTTCTGCACAAAAGAAACCCACTGTGTCCTCCGTGTAGGTTTCTGGCTGAACAAATCTGAACTCTCTCTGGTACAGCAGGGCAGCAGCGGGGCCGGGAGAGCAGCAATTTGGAAACTGCTCCTGGCCTTTACATCCCTGCCTGCTCCCACAAATCCAGTCGCTCCCCGCAGGTCAAATGGCAGTTTGCAAGTGGAGCAGGAGAAGTTTGTGTCTGGGATCCAGCGGGGATTTGTTTGGGTTTCCCCCTGTTCCATCCTTTTGCAGCCATTATTTTAATAAGCGCTAATGCACTCTTTAGTAGCGCCGGGGTTCGGAGCCGCGCCGGCTCCTCGGCTCTGAGCTCGGCTGGTTTTCTCCTGCCTGCACAGGAGTGCATCTGGTACCTTGCTTATTCATGCCGGGTTACGAGGCAGAGATAGTGCCTTGCAGAACGTTTTTTTCCCGGCTGTTTTCTCCCGTAGGATGAGCCAAGTGCATTTCTATGGAGTTGCTTCTCTCAGTACGTGAGAAAGTGGCTGTCGGCAGCATCGCGGGCTCTTCCCGTTGGGGTGAAAGCGTGCAAAGGATCCCTAACAGGATTTAATGCAGAGGATTCCTTAAGCCACTCGGTGGTCTGGGGGAGGAAAGGCCTGGATGTAGGTACTGAAGCTGATTTTCCAGCATATGTTGTGTTTGCCTCCCCTGGAGCAGCTGTGGTGGTGGTTGTGGTTGCCCAGATGTGGAGCATTCACTGTCCCTGGGCAAAGGTGTTCTTAAGGAGCAGAGGGTGTGGGGATGGGATGCTGTGTGTGCACGCAGAGGGCAGTCAAGCCTTGCTCTGGAGTGAGCTGCTGGGCCAAAACTCACTTCAAGGAACAACTACAGCAACTTGACTCTGCCCTTCAGGAGTTTGAGTAGCTCCTTTCTGTGCGCAGGGAGAGGGCAGGGCTGGGTTTTCTTGCCATAGTGGCTTGAAGGGATTTGCCATAATTAAATTCCCCTGAGCCAAAGGCAGCAGCGGTGGGAGGATCACCTCTGCTGAAAACCCAGCTTCAGAGCTGCAGTCTGGACACTAGTTTAAGAAAAAGGTCCTGATCCAAAGCCTCACCAAAAGGGCGTTTTCCATCACTGGATCTCTGCACCTACACCCTTGGATTTGTGCATCATGAGCATTCTTGTGGCATCCTGGCGTCCTGCTGTTCCTGCAAACAGTTCAGGCTGGAACTTGGGCTCCCAGCGGAGCTTTCAGGAGGAGGAAGCTGTTTGTTGCTCCTGTTTGGGGCTGTGCTGCACCTGGGCACACACAGGCATTGCTCAGCCTGGGAGGAGGATCCCTCCCACAGCTGCCTTCTTGAAGGGATCTCAGGAGAACAAATTGCCTTCTTTGAGCATCCTCTGTCTTTCCTCCTTGCAAATAATCTGAAAGAGCCTGTGCTTCTCTGAGGAAGTCAATAGGTCAGTGTTTCAGGGCTGTTCACTCACTCTTCCATCCCTGAAAGCTGTTGGGACCAAAGCTTTGGGGGAAGGTGAGAGAAAGTCACAGCACGATTTGCCTCCTGCAGAGACGAGATGTGGGTGCCCCTTGGTGGGAAGAAATCAATGCTGCCATGAAAATTGGCTGCCTTTATATCTGTCTGGTGATTAACTTACCCTTCCCTCCTCTGCTCTAGTGCCAGCCAAACTGGGGGAGGCTGGAAGCAACTGGGGAAGGTGTCTCAGCTGTGGGAAGTGGGGCTGTGGGGAGGAGCACCACTGAAAATGTACCTACCAACCCCTCCTCCTCTCCCTGGCCAGTACTGTACCAACCCAGATGGATTTGGCAGGATCTGAAATTTACCTTGGATGGGAAGATTTCCGCCTGTCTGGGGCTCTCTTTCCAAAGGCATGTTTGCTTTCCCTCAGGGTGATGAATACCGAGTTCTCTGGGTGTTGCAGGGTATGTTTTTCTCCTTCACAGTTCACTTGGTTCCTCCCTGGAAGCAAACGCTTTGCAATCTTCTGTCAGAGGGGCCCGTTATTAGCAGCAGTGGCTCAACTTCCCACTGGCTTGTCATCAGCCCCCAGGTGGAGAAGGGTGAAATTATGCTGATGAGAGAAACCAGGCCAGTTCCACCCACCAACACTGGTTAGGACCAGGAGATGAGGATTTTCACATCTCTGGGAATGTTAGTGGGTGACAGGGGGAAAAAATGTGAGATTATGGGGTGCTTGGAGGGGTGAGTGCAAGGCCTGGTGGCTGCAAGGGGCACTTGGTGATTTCTGTGTCTGACAACCACAGGGCTGTTAATGACAAGCCTGGAAAGCTGTGGTTGTGATCTGTCTGCAAAATTAATTCCTCCTGCCATGTTGAGAGCGGGGCAGCTTTGCAAGGGGAGGGTGTTGGGCTGTTTCCTAAACCAGGTGAGTATCAGCACTGGGGAGCTGTTTGGGAAGCATGAGGAGTAGAAGCACCAGAGGCCTTTAAAAATTAAGCCAAGGAAGAGGTCCTGCAGCCCAAGGTGTTCTATGAGTCTATGAACTGAAAAAGGTTGGGTGGAAGACGCTCATGGTTTGAGAACGTGCTGGTGGGAAGGTGCAGGTTTGGAGTGGGCAGCGTGTTCACAACGGGGCTGAATGGGAAGGCAACTGCAACCAGCCTCGTGTTAAAGCTGGTGTTGTGCAGGCCTCCAAGGCCTGTTTTAATACAATTTAGGTTTCTGCTTGCTTCCCCAGCTCCCATCTGTACCTTCTGCAGCGAGAGCCATGTGAGGACCACAAATGATTTTGCTCAAAACTGATTCCTTGCAATGCTTCACCTCGTTGAAAAGGACGAGAGGGAGGAGCCGGGGTTTGTCCAGGTGCCCTTTGCCAGAGGGAGGGGAGCAGGGCAGCTGTTCCTCCTCTGTGCTAAGTCTGCATCCCCACCAGCCTGCCCCTGTCCAAGGTTAGGGGGAGGTGCCCGGCAGTTTATGCACAGCACATCTTGGGCAGATGTCGGTTTCTTCTGTGCTTTCCTGTGGTTTTAGGGGACACCAACTGGAGTAGAAACGTGCCCAGAAATCCCTGACAGGTTCCCAGCGCTGCGTGTCACCAGCTCCCGACCTCTCTGTAGTTGGACTGCAAATGTTGGGATAAAAAAACCGCAGTGCTCTCCCTGCTTTTGTAGCTGTAAATACAGGGGGGAGAGGCCAATGTGCCCCTTAGGTTGTGAGCTGGCTGAGGATCAAGGGCTTTGAATAAACTGTTTTCCTGCGAGCACTGTGTGATGGAGAGTGTGGCTGTTTCAAACCCCTGATTTAATGATCGGGTTTGCAAGTTTGTACAGTGCTCTCAGCTCCTCAGCATGCTGGGTGGAGGGGCTTTATGGAAATGCTGCTGGAGAATTGGCTTTACATCACTTTCAGGATCCTTCCAGTAGGATTAAACAGCTCTTATTTATTTATTTATTTAAAGACCAGTGAATTTATACCAACAATTGCTGAAGGCCCTAATTTATCTTCTGTTCAGGAGCAATACAAGTCTTTCCTTTGACTTCATTGAGAGCTACTTCTGGCCAAAGAGAGCAACAGAGCCACAGTGACCGTGTACGAGCTTATTTTATAAATCAATAGGCAGTGAAACAAATTGGTTGTAAATCAGTCTCTTCCTTGCAGAGATTTAAGGCATTTGGTGGAGCTGTGAGTTTTTAAGGGCTCTCCTCTGCCCTCGGAGCTGGCTTGTGTCTTGGCTTCTGCAGGGGTGTGGGAATCCAGTATTAATTTCAAACATACCAGTAAATGTGTGGGATTTCTTGCCTGGGAAGAAATCAGGTTTAAAACTTGTGCTAGACTTTGCAGGCTGGGGTTGAGTAGAAGGATCCTGATGCTGCTCAAAACTCGTGGATTTCGCTTCCTCTACTTCACTGCACCTCGGAGCACGTCTACATTCCAGACTGCTGCAAGGGGGAAGAGGAAAATACCCACTTCTGAATTGTGCCTTGTGGTATGGCGGAGCAAGTGCTGGGTTTTGGTCTTGGAAGCGGTGGCCTAACAGATGTCCTGGTTCAATGTGCCCTTTGAGTATTGCTGAGCCTGTTTATTCATTGCCTCGCTGGCAAGACCCACACTCGAGTGTTTGCCTTTCCCTGGTGGCAGCAGCAGCCTCCAAAGTGGAGCAGAAGGAGCTGGAGGTCACTTGGCTGTTACATGGCTCTTCCTTTTACTGAGTTGCATTAAACAGCTTAAAACCTAAATGTGCTTTTAGTGCGCTGTGAGCGATGGGCTCTGGGCGTCGTGCCTCGCTCAGTGTCACATGCTGTAGAAGTAGGAGGTGGAACACTTGCATTGTTAAATTCAGATGCTAACTTGGGGATAAGATCTTGTCTTAATGTGTTCATTCAACGCCCCCACTCGCAACCAAAGCTACAGCAAGCCTTGGGTCTGCTGCATTTCAGGGTGGAGCAGGATGTAATTGGTTTTTGAGGGCTTTGCCATAACTGCTGCTCATTAACCATTGATGCAAGCACGGCAGACTTTCGACTGGGATAATAGATGCTTTCTTTTGTTTCCAATTACTTTGTGTTTGGTGGAATTGCTGCACAGGTTTGATGTGTGTGGTCATGTGGTGGCTAATTCACCTCTTAAGGGCTGGTGAATTTATGTTCTTGGGTCTGTTGTTGTCACTTTCAATTTGGGATGTGGCAAAGGCACGTGGTGAACACCCTGCCTGGGTGGGCCGGGGTCTGTCAGATGCTGCAGCACCTAAAGGCTGAAAATTTCAGGAGCGTTCTGGGTGAGCAACCCCAGTTTTGTGGGAGAGAAATAGAAATACAGAAAATGTTCAATAATGTGGTTTTTATCAGAAGCTCTCTGCCCAGCAGGACACACACTGCAGGCGAGAGAAGCCTTGCTAATTACAGAAGGAATATGCACCCATGGTGGAAGGGATGAACTTTCTCGAGCTTCCTCATGGATGAAGGATCAAAGCTTTGTGCTTTTGGTGGGTCCAATATTAGCAGAGAACGAGTGGGAGAAGCTGCTGAGTTTGGAGTCCCACCTTGCATTTTGGGCGGGTTATCATTATGTTAATATTGTCTAACACGTTAAAAGATCAGAAATGAAGAGCCTGGATCCTCCTCTGGTCCCCATTGTCCCGTCCCCCTCCCACCCCCAGCACAAATGAGTATTCCAGCAGTATGCTGCCAGTCAGTGAATGTCAATATTGGATAAGTGTTTCCTTTATATCACTGCAATTTAGCATAAGCTGCTTGGAAACAAATGTCTTCCATAAGCATGAGGTGTTTCAGTAAGTACACAGTCAACATTACTATGAGGATTAAATAAATGTCAGCCCCACTTGTATGCTCAGCAGCAAGTTAAGACAGCCCAACCTGTATAATGGCCAAAGTGGCAGGAACAACAGCAGGGATTTTGTGAGTCCCTGTGGAAACAGTGGGATGGAAGGAGCTGCTTTGAATGGAGGTGCCTGGATCTGAAGGGGTTGTTAAGGTGGGGGTGCAGAAGCGCCTCATAGCAGGGGGGTAGCTGATGTTAGGAAGGAATTCTTGGCTGGGAGGGCGGGGAGGCCCTGGCACAGGTTGCTCAGAGATGCTTTGGCTACCCCATCCCTGCAAGTGTTCAAGGCCAGGTTGGATGGGGCTTGGAGCAATGTGGGATAGTGGGAGATGTCCCTGCCCATGGCAGGGGGTGGGAATGGATGATTTTTAAGGTCCCTTCCAACCCAAACCATTCTGATTCTGTGGTATGAGGTGCAAGAGGATACATGAAGCTTTCTCTGGAATAACAGGGCTGCCCTTCCTTTGGCACTGGCTGCAACTTAAAGATGAAAACTTGAGTCAGCCAGTGTTGGCTGGAGCCTGCGAGATTGCTGGCTCAGGATGAGCAGCACCTTCCTGCAGGTCCGCCCAGGCCACCAGTGCTTGGATGGATCCACCTCTGCCTCTTCCAGTGCAAACTGGGAGTTGCTTGGCTGCAGTTGGTGAGGCCAAGGAGCGAGGCTCAGCTGTCACTGCTCTTTGAGGAACGTATTGTGCTTTAAGAACTGTCTATAAGCCCTGAGCTCACCTACAGCTTGAAGCTTCCCAAGGCCATGGAGACGCTGCCCATCATGGAATGACCTTGGTGTGTGCTTGGCAAAGCTTATGGGCTGGAAGGTGATGGAGAGAGATGGTTACCTTTGGCTGCTCTGCTCTCGGGTGTGTGGATGAGAGTTTCTCTCTGCCCAAGAGGCAAAGGCCTCTGGCTTCTGTAAAGGGATTTAAACCCAGCCAACACATTGAGGTGTTGCTGGGGCAGCAAAAGCTTGAATGCTTCCCTCGAGCTGTGCCTGCAGGAAAACCCTGCTCTTTCCTACCCCTCACTTTGTGTCTTCACTCATCACCCTGGGATGTCACTCTGTGTAACATTGGTCAGTCCATGACAGGTTTTGCCAGCAAGGAGGAAATCTGGGAGCGTGGTGGGGGGCTGAGCTGAATGTGTTTCCATTCCCAACGATGCAAAACTGCTGCTTTCCCCCCAGCTGGCAAGTCGCTGACTGCAGCCACTTGTTCCCAGCTGCACAAAAATAACTGTAGACAAAATCGTTAGCAGGCAGATGAGCCTTATCAGCTCCTCTAATGTCTGTCGCTGCCTCGGGTCTGCGTGGCCTTGTTTCCCTGCAGAGTATTTTAACGACTGGCCAGTGCAGTTCCAGGTGACTGGAACGGAGCAGCTCGGTCGTGTCCCGGCAGCCCCAGAGAGCACTCGGAGGTTTTCCAAAGAGTCCAAGCCCGGCGCTCGCCTCGTTAAGCTGCGCATTTACAGCGCTGGAGGAACAGCTTGAGGACGTGTGGGGTGTCTGACTAACTCAGAGTGAAGGAACAGAGCGCCGGGTGTGCGCAGGGGAAGGAATACCCGAATATCTGGAATCCAAAGCAGGTCACCTGGCAGAGGCAGTGCAGGTTTTGTCCTCGCTTTTCCCGTTCAGCCTGGTGGTGGCAGCAGCAGCGCTTGCATGGAGCCGAGCTCTGCTCCCACCTGCCCGTGTCGTGCTCCTTTGGAGAGGTCCAAGGTGACCTGCTGGGCTCCAGCTCTGCCGGGAGGCTGAGGGCACCGAGCCCTGAGGTTTGGGCTTCAGCAACCAAGACCAAGCCCCCTCCTGTGCTGCGGAGTGGTGGTTTGAGTGTTAGGGTGGGGAGAAGAGTTGGGGGCCCTCTGAAGTTCCCACCCCTCTCCTGAGGAGCAGTGGTCACCCCATGGAGTGATTAGATGCATCTCCAGGACTGTCTTAGCCCAAGGTGGTGGGAATGCCATGGGCTTGCTCAATGAGCAGGAAGGATGAGGGTGTGGGATGGGAAGTGGGGCTGTATCTGCCCCACTGCATCCTGCTCCCCACGGCAATAAATGTATGTAAAGGGGTTCATGGTGGTGATGAACCCCTTGTGCATCCTCGTGGGGTGTGGGGAAATCTGCATCAAGAAACGGCTGCTGTTTCTGGTCAGTGGTGCCTTGCTGGGCTCTTTGCTACTCTCTCCCATGAGCAAATCCCCAGAGTGTGGTTTAACCCTCCTCTCTTTTCCTTCTGGCTGTGTCTTCAACAAGCTGGGAGTGACGGGGCCAACACCCACCCACCCCCCAGCCACAAGTGCTGAAGAAACAGAATCAACAGATGCTAAAATTAGGCACAGCTGTTCGCAGTGTTTTGTCCTCCCCATCACAGAGTCTGACACTGTCTGTGCTTATTCCTCATCTTGTCCAGACACTGAAGAGGTTTAAGATATCAAAGCTTTGAGTGGTTGTAAATTAACTCCTTCTGTCTAAACCAATGCTTGACTTACTAGCTGATGGTAGGTTTCTTCTGATTTCCTTTATTTGCCCTTATAATAATGAGAATTGCCAGGGAACATCAAGACAGGTGTCTTCCTTCTGTACTGGGAGACAACACAGTTGTTTTTCCTTGCTCAGGAACAGGGGAAACATCTTCAGTCCTGCTGTCTCTCAGTCTTTATGAGCCTAAAGCCTGTTCTGGAGTGCAGCTGTCTCTGCATGCCTGAAGTTGTCCCACTCCAGCACCATATCCTGGCTTTGGTGGTTTGCTCTCATTTTGGTGAGGTGGAAGGTTTTCTAAGCATTTTTGCTTGATGTGTGCAGACTTTGTATTCATGGTTTGGGTGTTGGGGTGGGCATCGGCCCTTGTGGCTTCTCTTTCCCCCACTTTGGGGTGTGTTTGACCTGACAGAGACCAGAGGAAGCTCTTTAAGAGGTGATGATTGTCTCTGTCACCTGCCACCCCTTGGAAAATGTCCATTCCTCTTCCCTGGGGCGACAGTGTTTGGGTTTGGCATCACCAAAGCCATATAAACTTGGAAAGGGCAGCAGGGGGAACCTCTGGTAGAGCAGACGTGCCTTTGGCTGTCAAGCCCAGAGCAGTGTCAGTGTCCCTCCTGACAGATGTGCAGCAGCAGGGCTCCTGGGCTGGATCTGTCTCAGGGTCTTACAGGGCTTGTGTGTCTGAGGGTTCTTTTTTCCTCTGTGTCTTGTATGAGTGTCTCTCTCCTGCAACAGGAGTGGTTTCTGACGATTCCTCTTGCTCTGGTCATGCTTAAAATAATATTAGTCTAAGATGGACACGTGTGATAAACTGGGGAACACGGAGCCCTTTGAAATCTTCAAAGCTCTCTTGCATCAAATGGACTAGCTGGAAAGGCAGTGCTCAGGGCATTGGGATTGCCACACTCCCATGCTCACCTCCTCCTAAGGGTGCTTTGGCTTTTAAAGAGCCGACATCTCTCACCCTCCTCTGTTCCTGTGGGAGGTGCTGCTTGTGTCAAGGTGGTGTCTGCTGGATTTCTTCAGCATCTCTGTGCAGTTTCCTGTGTTCTGCCTGTGATCTCCAAAATTTATTTTTTTACACCCTTTCTGTGATGAAGGAAACCAGGATGCAAAGTGGTAAACCAGGAAAGGCTGGTTTCCCTGGGGACAAGGAGGGGTGGTGGGAAGGAGAGAGGGGAGGAGAAAAAAAACATCTCAATGAAAGGACCCGTGCAGTTGCCAAGTTGCTGACGTCCCCTGTCGATGTCTTTATGGTGGTGGTTGTAGCAAACCTTTCTCCCAGCACACAGACTTTTCCCTGCAGCAGGCAGGTTTCTCTCCGTGGTTTGGCTTTCTCCCAAGCCCAGGCAGAAATCCGTGTATTGCTCTTAACCCGCACAAGTTTCTGCTGACTTGAGCAGATCAGAGTTGTCATCCCAGTGGGAGCATCTTGTTCAAAATCAGGAAGGAAATTTGAACTTTGGAAACTTGCTGAAGAGCAGCAAACATCCAAGAGTTGAAGATTGAAGACTTGGAAGTGGACTTGCCAAAATACCATGTTTTGCTATGTTAAATTTTCACCTGGAGTTTAGGAAGGGTTTTTTGTTCACAAAGGATGGCGAGTGTCACTGTGGTGGATGAAGGGATGCTGGGAAGCGGCTGCAGAAACCATTTGGCTGTCGATTGCTGTCTGGGATTTGCAAATGGGTTGCAGGTCTCTTCTTGCCTTTGGCCTCACTGTGGTGGCTCTCACAGTGCACCAATTTGTCACAGTATATTTAATTCTAAACCAGTGTTAATCTGATCTGTGTGTCTGTAAAGCGTCTTGTGTTAGGTTTGATAAAATTATGTTTTATTGTCTAACATGGTTTATTTCTCTTGGTCTGGTTGCACGTTTTTATTACCTGCTCTCCTGTACACCATGAGGACATTGTGTGCCAGCACCTGCCTCACTTGCTTCTCTCTGAAAGCACCTTAAAATCAGCTCCTAATTATTGGAAACTATGGGAAGACTATGAGGGTGCCGGTGATATTCATCTGGCACTGGTGCATTGAGCAGGTGAAGAAAGGACCTAAGAGGCAATTGAAGAGACTGATGGGCAGTAATGGGTATAATAGTAATTTTTGTCCTATGTTTTTAATAAAGTGATTGACGACAAGCACAGCTGGAGCCCCCGTGCGGAGACCAAGAGATGCAGTTAAATTACAGAGGCTTCTTAACTTAATGAGGCCAGGTAATAAAACCCAGGCATAATGAGCAAAGTATAATAGTACCATTATGGCTACAAGTGCTTAGCAGAGGGCTGAGCAGGCAGTGCCAGGGGATCTCACTGGGAGGAAGGGATTTCCTGACTGGGAGGAAAAAGAGGAGACTGGGGGACTTGGGGAGAACCTTGGGTAGCCAAGTGATGCACTCATCCTGGAGGGAATGAGCAGGTGAAGCACCAGACATGATTGATCCCTCCTATGCTTTTGGTTTTATTAGTAAGGATTTAGGCAACTAAACTCTCTTCTCCAGATTTTATTCACCTTATGTAAACTTGGGGAAGTCCATGTCACCCTCCTTGCTGCACAGATGACACGGTGAGGGGTCAGATTTTGTGACGTGAAGGAAAAGCAATGGGAATTTAACAACCCGGAGGCAGGATCTGCAGGGAATTGATGGGTGGGCTTGGAAAGGTTGGCCAGAGCTGCAGCAGGCTCATGTTACAGCTTGATTTGGAGTGAGGCTGGGGCCTTTTTGGGGGTGGAGGTGGGAAGTGGATTAACGTTTGCAGAGCACTTTGGTGTGTGCTGCTGTTAAATGGAGTTAAACTTGAGCGACTCCTAATCTAATAATGAAAGGAAGAGAAATAAGTGTTCTCAGTGATGCATGCCCCTCACGGTAAGTACTAATTGAAAACAGATATTTACTTTAAAATGAAAATGTAATAGGATAATGGTGGGTTGAGAATTTCGCACACGTGGGGGGAGGATTGAACACGTGCAGCCTCCATCTGCTCTGCCTGGGCTTGGTGTCTCACTAGGAGCAGGATCTCCCACACTGTGGGGCTGGTGGGCCTGGGGGCCTGGAGAAAGGACCCGGGGCTCAGGTTAGAGCAGAGCCTTACTTAGCCAAAATCAGAAGCACTGGATTCTCTTCAACTGACCTTGGTCTGTAGAGGGCCTTCCAAGCTTCTGTCTTTCCTCCCACACCTTGCAGACATTTCCCAGCCAAATGTCCATGGGAAGGAGAGTTAAAGCCTTTTAAGACTGGGGAATGATCACCTCCCTTGTCACAAAGATGAGGGGGCTGGACAGTGGTGGTCTGAAATGCTCAAGAGCCACCTTGCTGCCCTGAGCTAGTTGTCCTGGCTCATATCCCTGACTTGGTATGTGAGGTGGCTGGTGGTGGAGAGACTCTGGCCAATGTTGTCTTTTGGGGGCTGCTGGAGGAGCATCAGAGGTGTCTCTGCCCCCTCAAGCCAATTTGATTGGGTGCTGACTTTTGGCGAGACCCTTGGTACGAGTACTGAGGCTTTAGCACCCCTCCTTGCCTCTTGGTCTCTGTTCACACTCTCCTTCTGTCTCCTTGTTCTTCTCCCCTATTCCGAACAAGTTGTTGATCCGGAGCCAGAGACACAATGCTTTCCAAAGCACTTTGTAGCACATCGAATGGCCTTGTGGCCATTAAAGGACCCTCCCCACCAAGGGCCCCCCCAGCACTGCAGTATTCTGAGAGAAGTAGCCTGGCCCTAATCCCTTTGTGCAGAGTTCCTGCTTCTTTCTTCCTGTGGGTGCATTTGTATAATTTGCATTTTGCACTCTGATCGTATGCATAGAATTCAAATTGAAATGGGGGCTTGAATAGATTTGCATGCTAATGAGGCAGTGACTTTATTTATTTATTTGGAGCCCTCTCAAGCAGGCAGCAGTGGGCTGGAAAGCAGCTCATGTAGCTCTGTTGGGGACAGAGCTCTCCAGCAGCACGAGGACACTCATTTTTTTCTCCAAGACCCACTGTCCTCCCGTGTATTATCAGTTGAAGCTGGTGGTCTCTACTCCAGCAGCTCTTGGCTCAGTCCTTCTAAAGCTGCATGGACAACTCTCTGTGGAGATCGACAGCTTCAGCCCGTGTTAACTAAGCAGAGATGCCTCTTTAAGGTCATACTGGTCTTAACTGAGTCGGGGTATGGACTTGCCACACAGGAGAGTGGAAGTATTACTGTGTTAGGTTTGGTTGTAGCCAGCATGAGCCATTTGGTAAATGCAGTGGTCTGTGGGCAAAACAGCTCCCCGTGACCCTCCTCTCCATCACAGAGCCGTTGTTTCTGGTGTCTTTCAGCATTTGAGCTGGGGTCGTGCTGCCCATCGATCCTGTCCTGCTGAGAGTCCAGCTTCTCTTGGTGTTCCACCCATGCTGTGCTCCCTCAACAGGAGCCTTCCAGCCTCTTTCCAAGTCAGCAATAGAGAGGAAAGTTTGGAAATATTGAGGAGGAGAAGCCAAGGGCAGGGAGAAAACCAGTTCTCAAAACTCCACACCATTACCGGGGAGGAAAAATACACTGAAGCCCAGGTGCTTCATGGAATGGCAGCACTATGTCCCTTTGCATTGTCACTCTGTGCCCCAGCAGATAGACCCAGCTTAAAGCTCAGAGCTGAGCCTTTCTGTGCCAGCTCTCCCTCCCCAGATGACTCCTGCTGCAGCTGAGTTCCTTGTGCCACTCTGAACACTGGCCAAGCCAGGCCTTCTGAAATGGCAGCAGGAATTGGGTCACATCGCGCTGCCCCAGGAGAGCGAGTTTCTCTCTGAGCAGTCTGGCTTCCAGTTATTATTTTACAGGGGATGTTAGAGGTTGATAAGGGAGCTCTTCTGACTGCCAGTGGGGCTTATTTGGGGCTTATTGTATGCTCCAGTTTAGATTTTAATATAGTCAAAGGTGACTTACAACTTTAATATTAATTTTAAAACTGATTGCTCGAGGTTTTTTTATCTGTGTTAAACCAGATTAATCTCAGCCTTCCTTGATCCTGTTGGTAGCTTTTCTCTCCCTCGTTGGAGACACACGCGGTCTGTGTTGCTCCAACAAAGGCCGAGGAGGAAGATGTTTGTGTGGCGATAAATAATTGTCACGGGGCTGCTTTTCTTCCACAGAAATCTCGGCTCTGCGAGCTTGACAATGGCATCGGTGGGAGCTCTTGCTTTTGTACGAGGCTCCTGCCTCAGCCTGCAGAGCGGGGCTTTGCCGAACAATGTCCGGCTTTGTGCTTCCTACAGACACCTCATCCTTGCCGTTGTGTTTCTCCCAGGTTTTCCAGGCTCTCCAGAGCACATCCCCTCCCGCGCCGCTTTGTGCCGCCGGCGTTACAATTTCTCACACGCTCGCTCTGCTGCTTGCAACATGTTTTGTGCCTGAGGTGACAATATTTAGTGGGTTGAGAAAGTGGCCTTGGGGCAGCAGCAGTGGGATGGGCTGTGTGGAGCTGGAGTTGAATCACTGTCCTGCTTCTGGCTCCTTGAGCATCCTTGGGTGGTTGTGCTTGGCCAGAGGATCCAAGAGCAGCCAGGGCTTGGGGATGTTCTGCCTTTGGGCACATAATTCATGGTGTTTTGAGCCACTGTGAATAGCAGGTCTTTGCCTGACACTTTGAGTACATGTCACACCTTTCAAGGTGGCCAGTTGGGTACCCAAAACTGAGTTGCTTTTGGCAAAATTCAACGTGAATGCTGGGCTGCCCAAAGCGAGGCTGGTGCTCTCTGACACTGTTCTAGGTAACCTTAGAATCATGGAGTGGTTTGGGTTGGAAGGGGCCTTAAGGTTCATCTTGTTCCACCTCCCTGCCATGGGCAGGGACACCTTCCACTATCTCGGATTTCTCCAAGCCCCATCCAACCTGGTCCTGAACACCTATTGTTTAAGTGAATCCCCTTGACTTAACAGTTGGACTTGATCTTAAAGGGCTTTCCAACTGTAACAATTCCATGTCTCTATGACATCTCCAGGACACTTGGTGGCCAATTGGGTAGCTGTAGATGCTCTGGATTTAGGAGCCTTGATGCTGCCAGCCTGTGGATCATCAGTGGGTGGTTGGTCCTTGAAATTGGAAGGAAAAGGATCAGAGTTTTGGCTCTGGAGGTGTGGTCATGAATCTTAATGTCCTGAGCATTGGTCAGCCTGAATGCCAGTGGCACTCATAATTTTACCCCAAACAATAAGTTTGCAGTGTGCTGTGCTGGGAATATTCTCTGTACCTGAGGGAATGAGTGCTGGAATCAAATGCTCTGTAACCAGCCTTTAGCTTTTCCCTGGTTTGTTGTGGGGTAGCACTTCGCTGACTGTCCATGTTCTCCAAAATGCCTCCCAAATCCTGCCTGTAGCTTTTCTCCTGCCAGCCTTACAAATAACTGTTTTCCAGAGCTTGTTATTCCGTGAACAAAGCTGTATATAAACATGCTGGATTGTTGTACTGCAAATTGAATAAGCTGTGTGGATCTGGCAGTAGCAGGTGAGAGAACTGAGGCACAGGGAGATCCATGTTAGTCACATGAGACCCAAGAGATCACAACCTGAAGGGGAAAAATAGGAGGGTTTGCTTTCTAGAGCTTCCCCATGCCTGTCTGTTCTCTAAATTGTATTTCAGCCTGAGGTGGGGAACCAGCAGGTTTTGTGTTGGCTCAGGAGCCAAACAGAAACGATGAGACAGTGATGAGACTGAGGAGCCTTTAAAGGCAAGACTTGACACCGTGCGAGCGAGTGCCGAGCGGCAGCCACAGAAATCCCATTTGTTTTACATTTCAGAGCTTAATGAGACAGAAATCGCATGGCAATTGTCACATGTGAAGGCAGAGATTGCTGGTTTGTGTTTAACTAAAGCAACCACCGTATGCAGCACCGGAGCCTCAAGGAAGCTGCTGCTGTGCAGTGTACCTGGTGTGCCCGCACAGGGCTGCTTGCCCTGGAGCTCAGCACCAGTGCTGTGTGTTCAAACCACCCTGGCAGCCACACCAGATTGTCCTGGATGTCACCAACCTCACACCTTCTCCAAAAGTCAAAGATCATGTTCTTCATAGAATGGGTTGGGCTCAAAGGGTAATCAAGTTATAGGAAGGTGATTTTTCGTGATTTTGCTTGGATGTGAGTATTGAGAACTTGTAGAGTGTCTTTTGGAGTGGTTTGTAGGAAGTTCAACAAGACCATGCTGGTGCTGCGTCTGGGTTGGGGCAGCCCTTGGGATCAATCCAGACTGGGGATGGAGGGATGGAGAGTAGCCCTGTGGAGAAGGACTTTGGGGTGCTGGTGCATGAAAGGCTGGACATGCCCCAACCATGTGTGATGGCACACAGAGACTGACCACCCACCCCCCCACCTCCCCCCGTCATGTCCTGGACTCATCCACAGCGTGGGCAGCAGGTGAGGAGGTGATTCTGTCCCTCTGCTCCACTCTGGTGAGACCCCACCTGTGGTGCTGCCTCCAGCTCTGGGGTCCCAGCACAGGAAGGACATGGACCTGCTGGAGTGAGTCCAGAGGAGGCTACCAAGTTGATCAAAGGGGTGAGAATCCTCTGCTGTGAGGAAAAGCTGGGAGAATTGGGATTGTCCAGCCTGGAGAAGAGGAGGTTCCATGATGACCTAATTGTGTCCTTCCAGGACCTGAAGGGAGCCATCAAGAAAGATGGAGGAGAATTGTTTCCTAGAGACTGGAGTGACAGGACAAGAGAGAATGACCTTAAGACGAGGGAGAGTAGATTTAAATTAGATATTAAGAAGAAATTCTTCCTTATGAGAGTGGTAAGGCCCTGGCACAGGTTGTCCAGAGAAGCTGTGGCTGCCCCATCCCTGATCCAAGCCCAGGTTGGATGAGGCTTGGAACAACCTGGGATAGTGGGAGGTATCCCTGCCTATGATGAGGGATTGGAACAAGATGGTCTTTCATCTCCCTTTCAACCCAAACCACTCTTCTAGGATTTGATGTGTTTTGCCCACCAAGGAGTGGAACCACTGCTGGGAATCATCTCAAACCTGTGGAAACCATCAAGCTTTCCCCCTTCTGTCAGTGAAACCCTATAGCTCTTTAAGATCAGCTGAACAATAGGAAGATATTGATGCCAGGAATGCATTAGCTCGGGTAACTTGCTTCATCTCTGCTAATTTGTGCCTTCACTCTCCAGATAATGTTCATAAATTGCTAAAGCAGTATTTTAATATTAACATAAGCTACAGTCTCTGTGACAACTGTTACAGAATGGGCTGTGTTTGGAGCTCTGAAATTGATTATTTTTTTTCTCTCCTTGTCTGTCTGAACTGAAAAACTGAAGAGGAGATGCTATATTAGGTTAACTGAAAACAAGACCAAAAATATTTGTTTCAGGTCAAATAAAACATTTCATCTGATACGATATGTTCTTTGTTCAGACTTAAAAAACCTTTTTTAAAGTAAATTAACTTCAGAGATGTCTTGGGGGGGGGAAAAGTCTGAATGTTTCATGTAGTGGGGAAAATGTCTAAATAAAACACTTTCACTTTTGACACCGACTCCTCCCCTTTCAGTCTGAACCACTGAATGGGTTTGATGGGAGTTCATGAATAGCATCAGTTGACCCACATCTGTGTTGGAATTGTTGTGCCAAAGATGCAGGGGAAGAGTTCATGAGTCATTTTTTTAATGGGTATCTCAGTAGGTGAGAGAAGTGCTGAAATTATACATTTGAAGGAATAATGGGCCCCTCGTTAGATGACTAAATCTTATTCTTAATTATCCTGAGGGCGATGAAGAGGGGAAATTGTGAGTTGGATCGTCCTCATTAAGTGAGTTGTGGGTGAATAATACTTTGCAGCTGGCCCAGAGCTTGGGGGGGGTTCGATCTTGGGAAAAGCTTCTTCCCCCAGAGGATGGGTGGGCACTCCTCAGGCTTTGGTCACGGCCTCAAGGCTGCCATAGCTCCAGGAGGGTTTGGACAACACTCTCAGGGACAGGGTGGGATTGTTGGGGTGTCTGCCAGGCCAAGAGTTAGACTGGATGATCCCTGTGGATCTCTTCCGAGGGGGGAACCAAAACCAAGCTGGCAGCCTCTGGCAGATCCAGCTGGGTCATCCCTGGTGTTGAACCCAAGCCTCACGGGGATGTTTCTCACCAAAGGCTCCGTGATGGGGCCATTCGTTCGTTTGGGTCACCGGATCCCTGCTGTTGATTGTGTTTCAACATCAGTTCCATCCAAATATTAAGAGCTTCCTAGTCCCAGGGGTCTTCCTGATGAATCCTTATGGATTTGGTTTTGTTTGAGACCTTCTCAGTGGGGTGGGAAACTCCCCAAGCCTTTTGTTGTAAAACATTTGGAGAAAATCCCCCAGAGGTGTGCTGCTGTTCCTGTGGTGTCTTAAGGGTGAAGTGAACAACAGCTTGGTTGGAAGAGTTTGGATAGGATCTATGTTCAGGTCTTCTCCTGAACAAATGCTGTTTCTCTGGGCACATCCCTTTGAATGCATCTCTTCCAAGTTTGCTCCTGGAGCGCTGGGAAGGGTGTGATCTGTTTTAGTGTAGTAATTGAGCAATTGCATTGTTCTGGACATAGCAACTAATGATTTTTTCTGTATGATAATGCATCTTCATTACTCTGGGGAAATCATTTGCTCCTGTGAAGACAGGCCTCTCATTCCTGGGTTAAGGGGGAAGAGACTAATGGCTTAATTAAAAGGTTGGAGAGAAAAATCTGTCTTAACTCTTTTTTTTGGTGTGTATTTGAAGAGTACTGCGGGTAAAGAGATTGCACATGAAGGCATAGCCCCTGTCTAGTGGAGCTGTTTGGGCCCATTGCATCAAAGAAGGGACACAAATTTCAGGTCTTCAATCCATCACCCTTGTCTCCCATAAGCTCTCTGCCCACTGGAGGAGCCTGGCGTGGGCCTGTGCTGCAATTCTTTGTAGCAAACGCTGAGATTTATTCTTGTGAAAGGGGAATGTTATTTAAATCTGCACATTTTGCAGGATGTGAAAACAGCTCCATGTAATCTACAGCCTCTCCCTCCGCTGGGACTGCTCTATTAACATCTTTCATTTGTGGAGTTGGATGCTTTGCAGTTGCTTTTAGCAGTGATAATCCAGCAAAGACCCCATGTTGTTCACACTGCAAGATTTATGGAACCAGCCTTCCTTTGAATTTCTATGCCAGATTTGGCCAAATACAGAGACATAATACAAACAGCAGCTTTAGTTACACAGTCTTCCAGGCTCTTCCCGTGTTAGGATATAGGGTGACCCGTTTGGAGTGGATTTGGTCTCCTTTTGGGAAAGGAAGAGAAAGGTTTGTGTGTCTGACAATGATTGTGCTGTCCCAGGCTCCATCCCAAGGCAAGTGGTGCAGAGCCCTTTCCTGGAAACAGGTAAACAACTTTTAAGCAAAGTCAACAGGTACAGTGGGTCAATTGCTGGGATTTTGGGGTGGAGAGGACTTGTATCCTTCTATCTAAACCTTTGAACAGAGGAGTGGCAGAGCAAGGCAGCTCTTTGTGAAGGACAGAATCATGAAGATTGGAGGAGACCTTCAAAACTGAGTCCAATCTACCCCTAGAACCACTACAGACACCCCTAACCCACATTCCCAAGTGCCACCTCCAGATGCCTCTTGAACACTTCCAGACATGGTGACTCCACTTCCCTGGACAACTTACGCCAGTACCTAATGACAGAACCCATCCTGCAAACGAGCAGTGCTCTACCTCCTTTTTTTGGATGAGCCTTCGCGGGTGGCTCTGGATGCTTCTGGCTGTCTTTGTGTTGGGATGTGGATGCCAATGTTTTCTTACACCAGGCTAGGTGGAGCCTGTGGCAGCTCAGGTGCTGTGGAGCTGGATTTCATGTGTGCCTTCCCCTTTCCCTGCAGGGCATCCCATGCTGGAGGGCACCCACTCCTTCCTGTGCCAGGGAGTAGAGCAGGGGGAGCCTGGCAGCTCTCAGCACGATAGGCACATCCAAACCAGTGCTCCTGAGGTGGATGTTTTGACTGGTTTAGATGCCTGACTTGGCACGGAGGAACCGCAGCACCTGACACACGTGCACCTCTGTCTGCAGCTCAGGTCCCTCAGCTTCTCTCTCTTCATTTGGCACAATTAAATATTAAATCCAGTAAACACTTTAGTTCATCTGCACAGCACTGTGTGCCCAATTATCCTCCTGCAGGGCTGTCAAACTGTGCCAGTTGCTTTCCTGGGTGCTGGCAGCCTTTGGCCTCCACACCCGTCATCACTGCAAGGGAAAGCCCAGCTCTCCAAACCTCTCTCCCCACCTCCTGCAGCTCTTCTTGCCTTGGGGTTACCTCGGTGTGAGAGATCCCAAGGCACTCTTGGCCTGGCTGAGCCTTTTCAAAGAGGCACAAAGAGCTGTTTCTTCTTCTAAAGGTGTTTTGTAGGTATTGACAGGGGAATAAAGGGAGGGTTTAGGTGATGGCTGCCTAGAAACCTGTAAACACGGGTCAGGGCTGTGGTTGTCTGTGAAGTGCAGACGAGGTTCTTCGTTCCCTGGAGCTGCACGATGGTGCTGCTGCAGTTTCAGTGAGTCTGCTGCACCCCAGAAATCCTCTTTGTCTCTCTGAGGCACCGTGTATGCCTGAAGATGGGATTTTACTGCTTCCAAAATACTGGAGTTAAAGCTTTCTCTTCTCACCTTTAGAAACGTGTAGTGGAGTCTCTCCTCAGCTCCTGCCCCAGTATTGGTGGTGCTCTTCTGGTAACTCAACCCCCTTTTTGTATTTTTATGCAGCTGCTGAGATTTTGCTGACAAATAAGGGAAATTACTGCAACCAGCTTTCTTGGCCTCTGTCAGACAGAGCTTGTTTAGGGGATTTTTTGTTGTTTTTGTGTTCTTGCCTTTCAGGGCCTTGACATTCGGTGGAGTCCATTTCCAAGAGGGATGGGACAGCAGAATTTTACTGTGGTTTCAAAAGACATTTTAAGTGCTTGAACTCCTGCCATCACTGAGTTACACGCCTGAATCTGGCCTTGACTGTGCAGGTTGAATTTCTTGCTATGATTTTCAAGGCAGTTGGTATGAGCAGCTTGTCCTCAGCCAGACAGATCGCTGAGAGCAGCTAATGGGGTTTCTCTTTTCATTCTCTCAGTGGTGATGTGCTGTCCCAGACCTTGGTATCTGAGCTGGTCAGTGGGAATATCAGCAGAACAGTGAGGAGTCTTTGACCTGCTCCTGGGCTGAGACACTCAGCATGTGCAAAATTCATGTCAGAATTTTTTCTGGTCTCCATTAAAAGTTATTACCTGTTGGGATTGCTATTGACCAGGCTCTCTCGTCAGTCTGTATTTCCTTCCTGGATCAATAAATCTTGGTATTGATTTCAAAATAACTTGGTATCTTGGAAGCACCATGATTCTGCCTCCAGCTGCCAGCTCGGGGCTCTGTTGCTCTTTGAGATCCCAATCACAGTTCCCAGAGGTTCTGTGTCTGCAGCTGCCACTTCCATGGTCAGCAGTGGAATTTTGTGTCTGTACCTCAGATCCCACCTCTCCCTGTGGAGATGGGACTTGGAAGTGCTTCAGCCGAAGGAAACAGCCTGAATTTGTTGTCTCACAGGTAAAGGGCTCCAGTTTAGCCTTGTCCCTGGAGTGTGATCCCAGCTCTGCACAGCACCAGCTTGGAGTGGAGCTGGAGGGAACCCCTGTGGCTCAGTGCTGAGGCTCTCCCTCGTATTCTTTGGGATGGGTCCCAACCCTCCAGGTGTCAGAGGATGCTGAGTGTAAACTGCAGGCTCTTTGGGGCAAGGAAGGAAAAACTGCTCCTTCAGTCTTTGTAAATCTTTCATGGCATGTTGGATCTCCCCAGGTGGGAGTCTTCTGGAAACCTGAGACCTCAGTGCTGCCTTCCCTTGAGTCTTTCTCTGATACTCCTCTGACTGTAGCCATCCTTGGTTATTTCTTCCCCCCCACCCCAGTGTCTTGCAGAGTAAAAGCTGTTCCTCTCCATGGAGTTGTTCTCAATTGGTTTTAGAGCTATCGAATTGAGCAGCAGCCTCAGCCATCCTCATCCCTTTGCTTTGCTCCCCAACACCTTGCTTTCCAGCCCAAAGAGACCTCCTGGAAAACCAGCTGGGAAAGCACAAATCTCTCTAGGTTTGATGGACTCACCCCTGTGGTGGCTTTTGTCCTGTGTGAGGTGTTTCGTAAGAAGCTTTACTATTTTATACCACCACTAGATCTTCCAGGCTTAGCTGGCTTGGAAGCAGCTGAGGCATCAGGCAGGATCCCTTCGGAAATCTGTTGGGAGTAATGAACCACGGATGACTCTGTTTTCTGAATCGATACCAAGCTGCTGTTTCTAGAAAGCTGCCAACCACACAAATGTGAGGTTAGCGACGGAAAAGCACTTCCAGGGGGAGCTGGGAAAGCTGTTGGTGCTGTCAAATGTCTGTTCTTTGCACCCAAGAGGCTTCTGTACTTCTGTCTTGGATGAAGTGTCTGTTCCTGTTTTCTCCCTTGTTCCTTCCAGATCCTGGGAGGTTTAATGCAGTTCATGCTTGCAGAGCACTTGGGTAAAGCATTCTTGAAAAGTGCAAAATATTTATTAGTATTTGCATAGCAGCCCCTGACCTGCTGTGAAGAAGCAGCCCTTCAGCTGTGCTGAGTAAATATACCTTCATTAAATAAAACTCTGCCTGTGCTGCATTGAACCACTCTGTCTCACCTTCATCTGCTTTTTCATGTGTAAAAAGTCTTGGGAGTATTTGACTTTAATGAATTTAGAGCATGCAAAGTGCCTGCTTGGCCCAAGGCAGTGCAGTGTTTTGACTCTGGCAGTGCTGGTGACAGGGATGAACAGCATCCGGGGGGGCTGCTGACAAATGCTTTGCTTTAGGAGTACCTGTGCATCCAGGTTGGAACTTTTCTTATGGCTGGAAACCTGCAAAATTACAGGTTTAGGGTTGTGTGGGGATATTTTCTAGCTTGGTTTATAGGAAAGGTGAGCGGTCTGGGGCTGGGACAGGGCTCCTTGTGCTGCCAACCCTCTGCTTTTGAGGCATAACACCCACCCTTAAATCCTCCTTTAGCCCTGATGCTGCAGAGCTGTTCAGATTGTAAATGGGATGCCAAGGCTCTTGGTGGCCCATAAAATCTTCTTGAGCTGTACATGACGTTAAAGCTTGGAGAGGCACTATTTAAAGCAGAGTGTTTTCACAAGTGCTTGAGGTTGGCTTAATGCTGCTCTTGTTGCTGTTAAGTCTAGTTCAAACAAACTTTGTTCAACACTAAGCACACTCTGAAAAATATTCCCTTCTTCCTCCCCCTCTAGAGGAAAGCAGGCAGATATTTGTATTAGAAATTCTCTGGAAGCTGTGGGCCTTGCTTGTGTTAAACAGATACAGCCCTTTTGAGGCTGCCTGGGCATGTGGAGGACAGGAAGCTTTTGGCCGTGATCCACCAGCTTCCTGGCCTTGGCAGATACAGCAAATCAGATCCAGGCAATGCAGGGTGTTAAAGGGGTATTCCTGCTTTATATTTCCCTGAGCAGCATTGCAGGTTCATGTGGAAGCTGCTTTTTCTCTTCAGTGTTTTCTTAACAAAATGTTGCAGAGCTCAACAGATTTTCTTGATAAATTCCTGGAGCATCCCCTCATCCTTCCCTTGTGTCACCTGACAAATGACTGTTTTGTCTTGCCTTCCTCACTAACTTATTTGTTTTTAATATGACTGTGTCACAGAGAGAACCCAGGCACCACCAGTGTGTTCTTGTAACTTTGGGGGCCTGTTTTTCATTTGGGAGCTGAAGTGCTTTTTTATGGTCCTTAATTTTCATTCAGGGCTTTGTTACAGATTATAAAATTCAATTTTCAGAGGATTTGTCCACTTGGTTTCTTCACCAGTCAGCTCTGGGTCCCTACTGCCACACTCTCAGACACTGACTTGTGCAGTCGTTTGCCTTTGTTTCCCTTTATTCAAGTGTTTTATGTGAAAGCCAGATTGGGACCCTGTTTGTAGTTGTTGTACTTGGAGAGTCTTGTGAAGCTTCCCCAAACCCCAAGAATATGTGAGGGATAGAGAATAAACACCAGCTGCTGCAGTGTCACTGAATAAAGCTGAAAAAGCAGAATCCATCCATATGTGCCAGACTCATCCCATCCCATCCCATCCTGTCTACATTTTGTTCCTTATGCAGCCTGTTGGGTAGCAGCAGTCTTGGAGAATCATGGAATCCCAGACTGGTTTGGTTTGGAAGGGACCCTAAAGCACATGTGTTCCAACTGCCTTCATGAGCAGGGACACTTTCCACCAGACCAGGTTGTCCCAAGTCTTGAGGGCTCTTCAGCAAGGACAGGCAAGTCCTTGGTGCTTCCACCCAAACCGGGACACCTGGAGGGATTTGTGCTCCTGCTGGTTTTTTCATTAATCTGCCAAAGATGGCATTTGCAAAAATACTCCAGAGCTGAAGTTCAGCTGTCTTGCAGCAGGATTAGAGCTGCTAAAGAGATGAGGAGTTTAAAACGTGGGTGTTGCTGTCACCTCTGTCTTGGAGCTGGGGGTCTGTTAGGGCAATTTGGATCCAGGTCCATTTTCTTTTTAGGCTTCTAATGTTTGAGTATCTTTCATCCTGTACCCCCTTTAAGACAAGATCATTTCACTTGCGTGGAGCAAACCACTGTCATCATCATCCTGCTACAGCTCTCACCAGTTTACGACAGGTGAAGGAGAATTAAACACCAGGAGGATTATAAGCAGACAAAATGCAATTACTCAGGGAGAAATCCACTAGGATTCCGCTGAATAGCCTGTCTTAAAAGGACTTTGGGGGCTTCTTAGCTGTCTGGGAGCTTTGAGATCGGCTAAGACTAAGCTTTGAGAAAAGTAGTCTTAAGTCCCAGCTTAAGAGAGGAGAAGGTTGCTGGGCTGGAGGTGATGTTGGAAGTGTTCTTTAGCTGGGGATGAAGTTCAGACCCCAGTGTTTGAGGCAGGGTGTGTCGCTGTGACACAGCCTTTGGTGGGTTTCCACGCTGAGGAAACACTGTCAACCCAGTGCACGTATGTACCCTGCCCAGTTCTAACCCACTCTGGGGGTGTAGGCCTGATCCACCAAGGAATTGAGCACCTTCTCGGGGAAGGAAGAGTTGGGGTAAGACTTTTCTCACCATGTGTTGGCCCATCTGTGTGTGGTTGGTGGTTACAGAGCATCTGGTGACTCCAGAGGAGGGGTCTGGAATAGGGCTGCAAAGCAGGATCAGCCACTCCTGACAGAGAAGCCCTTGAAAAGTGTGTTTTCCTCTGGGCAGCCAACTAGATATTGTAGGAGAGCCAAATGAATAATGGTGGAACAACTTTCTCCAGGATCATCCTTCTCAGATGACTCCTTCGCACCCAGTTGTATTCCAGGACCTTTCCTGGGCTTTTCCTGGTTGTTCACTGTGTTGGGTTTTCATCTTCCTCCTGCGTGAGCGATGCTCCCTCCCCCCAGTCCCAGCACCATATGTCATTAAAATGCTTAGACATGTGGAAAAGGCCTTGACAGAGATTCAAGGAGACAAGGGAGACGTGGAGGAGCGGAGACTTTGTCAGATGGAATGATTGTGACATTAGTGACGCTCACACGGAGAGAAAGATACGGCTACAGGAGGGGGTGAGGGGGTCGTGGGACCTGGATTGACAGAGGGATGGAGAAGGACATTATGGGAGAGGGAGCCTGACAGAGTGGGGAAAACTGGAGCAATTTCCAGAAGCAAGTGGAGTGAAAAGCAGTGGTGTGGTTGGAGGACTTAAGCATCGTCTTAGTTGCATTTCAGGGCAGTCACTGACCCTGCCTTGACTTAGGTTTGGGAATGTTTAGGTCTGAGATCAGCAGAGCAGGATTTTTTTCCCATCCTCCACCCTTTGCCATGCCAGGAGCTTGTCTGGGAACCTTTTCTCCCCAAGTGTCCTCCCCCAACCCCGAGTAAAGCTCTTAGCCAGCTCCAGCCTCCACCTGCATCAGCTGAAGGAGAAAGAGAACCCTGGGAGCATCTCAGGAATGGAGAAAAGTGAGTTTCACTCCTTGTGTCACCTGTAGGTGTGTGCTCACTGCAGTGCCGAGATGCAGGATTCCCTCTACTCTCTGCTGTTTGCATGGACTCTCCCTAAGAACAGTGCTGTTCTGGTTGGTTTTCGTGCTTTGAAGGTATTTTTCCCTGCAGAGAACAGCTCTGAATTGCTTCGTGATCCTGCAAAGAAAACAAACAAATCCAAGCCTCCCCTGCTCCCATTGACAGAAGGAATCCAAGCATCCATGTAAGAGGCAAGTGTAGATGTAGAGCCCTGAGTATTTGATATTCAGGGCAGGGAGCTGGTGGGGAGAACCCAGTGAAGAATTCCATGTATGGTTAATGCAAATACACCCATGGTTCAGAGAAATCAAACAAAGGAAACACTTGGAGCCAGGAGGGGAGAAAAAAGCAATTCCCAAACTACGTGCAACCTGCAACAAAAACACAGCTTGTGTTGTTTGAACAGCCTGGGCTGGAAAGCGCCGGGAGGGATCCCATCTGCATGGGGAGGGAACAAAAGATCTGACTCCAGGTAAAGCAAGTCATTACTGAGCCAGGGATGACAACTGTATTGTAGGGAAAGCTCTTGAATATTCCTGCTCACCCCTCCATGATGTGAGCTTGGGAGGGACTATTTTGATTTATTTAGGAACATCTGGAGGCTGAGAGTCTCCAACCAGCAAAGGTGAGCTCCAGCTGTGCCTCCCTAGTCTTGAGTGGAGGGACTGGAAGCTTTTAAAATTACTGACTTGGAGAACACTGTGATGTCCTCTTGGGTGGCTGAATTAGAGCATGGCTGAAGATGGGGCATTCCCACTGCTTCCCAGACCGTGTAGAAGTCTCCTGCCTTTGTTTTCCCAAGTTTTTGCTGTGTTCCCTGAGAGATGCAGTGATTTTTTAAATGTAAGGGCAGATGTTTCCTTGGAGGCAGGTGATGCTTTTATAGAGGCTGGGCAGAAATGGCTTACATGGTTTGCACTGGTACATCGACACAGAATCCCAGGATATGCTGAGTTTGAAGCATCACGGTGTCCAACCCTCAGCCCTGCACAGGCCCAGCCCCAAGAGTCCCCCCTGTGTCCCAGAGGATCATCCCAACCCTCCTGCAGCTCTGGCAGCCTTGGGGCTGTGCCCACTGCCCTGGGGAGCCTGGGCAGTGCCCAACCCCCCTCTGGGCCAAGGAGAACCTTGGCCTGAGATCCCCCCTGCCCCTGCCCTGACACAACTCCAGCCCATTCCCTGGGCTCCTGTCCCAGGACCCCTGAGTGCTTTATCCAAACACTTCTTGAGCTCTGGCAGCCCTGGGGTTATGCTCACTGCCCTGGGGAGCCTCTTCCAACCTGTCTTTACCAGACCTTTGTAGTCTCTCATTTCTGGCCTGGTGGCTGATGTCTGGCTTTGTTTCTCCTCTCCCCAGTCTTCCAGCACAGTGGTGTTTCCTTCGGTGAGTCATTCCACAGACAGCCTGTTATTTTGCTGCAAGTAGCCTATATAGAACAAACTTTGTACTCTTAAGTGTGAAGGGAAATGTTCTTAGAGGAGACGAGCTCAATTTGTTTAACACTGTAATTCACTGTTAGAAATCTCTCTCTTTTGTCACAGACAGAGTCAGTGGATGCGTCAGCCTTTGATCTCAGCGGCTGATCTTCTGCGTGGAAGAAATTTCAGTAACACTTTAAATTATGTGTCTGAGATACCCATTACCAACATGTTGCTCTTGGATTTAGGAAGACTGTTGAGTAGGAGATAAATAGTACATGAGATGCCTTTTAAAATAGTTTTATTATCCCAGTATTTTTCTTTGTGAGATGCTCTTAAGAACTGGGAAACTGCATTTCCTCTCCTGCCATTTTAAAAAATGCTCCACAAGCCTGAGCTGATGGTACTCTGCCTAATTTGATAGATGTTGATAAATGGCATGCCTTAGAACTAGTGGCTTTGGGGCTAAGTGTGCTTCGTGGCTGGATTTGGGTTTGCTTCTTGCTCTGCAATTAATTCCTTAGTGACCTTGAGCACACTGCTTCAAAGCTGTCTCATTTTACTGTCTTATCTCCAAATGAAGTCCCTCCATTTGGAGAGGGAAGCCTAAATGAAATCTCTGCTGGCAGCTGGGAGATCACCTGGTTGTGTGCATTGGGTTGCAAACCGGGCTTGCTTTTCACCCTCCGGTAACACGTCGCGCTCTGTTGTGTTCCATTGGAGTTAAATCCAGCATTTTGCACTCATCTGTCAGGCTCCTGCACTAAGGAGATTCACCTTGTTGCTTTTACACAGCTTCAGGTCCCTCTGCTTCACTTAATGGGATTGTCTGTCCAGGAGACAGCTTGGGGAAAATTTAAAGATGTGCTTTCTGCCTCCTGTGTTCTTGCTGCTGCCTGCCCAGGAAAATCTGCTGGAGAAAATCTCCCAGGCTGCAGCAGGGAGTGCTTGGGAAACACACACCCAGACTTTTAAATTTCCTCTGGAAGCATCCACACAAGTGCCAACTGCATTTTAAAATCAAGTTTTAGGCTGAGAGGTTTGAACTCCTTTGCTCTGTATATGCTTAAACTGGAAAAGAGGTGGGTCACCAAGAGTATGGAATCATGGAATCCTTCGTCATTATGAAGTGTTAACGCTGTTTGAGGTATCAAATGAGTAGCCCTAGAGCTGGGAGAGGCTGTGGCCAGTTTGGCAGGGGCACAGCACTGCAACTGAAGGAGGGAAGGTTTACATTAAAGTAAGAAAGAAATTGTTCCCTGTGAGGGTGGGGAGGCCCTGGCACAGGTTGCCCAGAGAAGCTGTGGCTGCCCCATCCCTGGAAGTGTCCAAGGCCAGGTTGGAGGGGGCTTGGAGCAACCTGGGATAGTGGAAGATGTCCCTGCCCATGGCAAGGGATGGAAAAAGATGAGCTTTAATGTCCCTTCCAACCCAAACCATTCTGGGATTCTGTGAATCCATGAACTCTGAGCAGTTTGGGGACTTGCTCTGGGTTTGCTGGGAGCTCCACTTTTCCCAGTGCCTCAGGCAGAGCTTTTGGGCCTGGTTCCCACCAATGGTTTGACATAGCAAATCGGAACAGGCAATGCTGCTGCTCCTGAAACCCTTCCTTCTGCATTTCCAGCCATCCACCCCCTTCCACATGGTGGCTGAACTCATTTAATAACCCACAGCAGCAGAAAGGACTGGTCCCCACTCCTTGACGAATCCAATGGTGTGACAAGAGAACAGCACTGTTTTTCCAGAGCTAACAGCTTGGAATTGTTGCTAACAGAGTAATTTCCAGGCTGGTGTTCTCCTTTGAAATCCTGTGAATGGGATAGGAAGGGTCAAATTTGGAGCTTTAGCTACTTGACCTATAGCTTTGATTTTTGAACAGTCTGTGCTTGTGTTTCATTAGTGGCCAACTGCAGAGGGTTCCAGGGCAGCACATGGGAGCGTGTTCCTGCTCCACTGATCCCTCCCAGACAGATGCAGAGTCCCAGCAACACCAACTCCTGTTGTTTACAGGTGACTAAGTCAGCTTTGAGTACATTGACTGCAGTACAATGAGGTAAATGGATGAAAGGTAAGTTGTTTTGTTAAATGGGAACATGTGCTCTGAGCATGTTGTGATTCGATCAGAGGAAGGGTGTGTGCTTCTGGAGGCACAGACATGGAGAAAGGGATAAAAAGGTTCTCCTCACGTGGGCATTAAGAGCAGACACATCAGTTGCTGGAAGCAGTGAGGTCTGGTTGCCCACCTACCAGCCTGGGGCCTGTGGTTTTCCAGCAGTCTTTCTTCTGCAGCACAGACATAGCAAAGCTTGTTTCCCTTTGAAGCACTCTGAGAGCTTCAGGAGGAAAAAAACCCCAACCAGTAGGTGCAAGAATCTCTTCCTGCGGATCATTATTTGGTGTGTCTGGAAATACATCAAGGGGGGATGCAAACCAGAGCTGGTTATGGGGTGTACTGGGGTGTACCTGGGGGCAGAACACCTGTAACCAGGGCTGCTCTTTAAAGCTTATAATGGACTTACTGCTATTCCCTGCAGCTGACGTAGGAAAAAGCTGCTGGAGCTGATGATGTATCTGAGACAGGGAACTTTTTTTAGTGCAGCTGCTGTACTGTGACAAGAAGTGCTGCACAGAGCAGGTTAGCAGAGGTCCCTGTGAGGCATCGTAATGAAACACAGAACCTTTCACCCTCAGCCAAAGCTTCTGTAAATTGCAAACGGGGATTAAACTGGTAGCAAGAGATCAGAGCCCTGTTCCTTGTGGTGCAAGACACACGGTGAATTTTGCTCCAACTGAATTGGAAAAAGCACGGCTAAGAAAGCAAGTGTTATGGGTCAGAGGGGCAAATGTAATGAAACTAAGTGTGACCATGTTCCCCAAATTAAATCCAGAGCATTTGGTTTGCAGAGGACTCCTGGCCATGGTTACTCTTCCATTGTCATTAAATAGAGCAGTCATGCAGTATCTGAAAGAATCACAGAGATGGAGAGTTGCTGGGAGGGGGGAGCACAGGGGGAGGAACATCAAAACGGGTTTGTCAGTGCAAAAATGGCACAGTGCAAGACAAAGAGACAGGGAGAAGCAGCTCACACGGGGAAATGAGACTGAGACACAGCCAAGGTGTCAGAGCAGGTTTGTTGCTGCCAGAGCCAACTGGAAGTGAAAGTGTCATGGGGAACTAGAGGCAGATCGAGACTGTCAGGGAGATTTAACTCGTCTGAGGACTGGAAACACTCCCAGTCCCACTGCAATTGGAGCAGGGAACAGGGAAAGGCAGGTGCCCGTGGATACTGGAGACAGTGAAGTGCCCAGCTTGGGAAGACCTTGTGCAGCACCACTGCCGTCCAAGGGGATTGGAAGGCATTGTGCCTTCCAGACAGCTTGAGGGTCTGGTGGGGTAGTTCCCAGTGAACACTCAAAGAATAATCAGTTCACAAACCGAGTAGGAGCTGGGGGAGAATTGGTGACATGTGACAAGTTGGAGGCCCTCTCCATCTGGAGTTGGGTGGTGGAGGGCAGCGCTGTGCCCCACCTCAGGTTTACCTCCCTCCCTGCCTTCACTTGGCAGCAGATTCCCTTTTAATATTCCTCCCAGATTCTTTCAACATGACAGCCAGGGGATGCTGCTGTGCTTTATTGCCACCACGTTAATGAAAAGGCCATTGTAACTGAGCCTCCTTTGGTGACTTGGAGATGGATTTCCTCTTGAGGGGAGTAAAATGAGCCATCCCCATCCCGTGTGGAGATAAGAAATGGTGAAGGATGGTTGGGGCTGGAGCATATTTTGCCTGGTGGAGGCCATTCTTCTGCCTGACGGCTTGTTTAAAATCCTGCAGACAGTCCCTTCTTGTCAAGCAGAGCTATGGATGGTGCAGGTGGGGCTTTTGGAGAGTTATTGAATCATAGAACAGTTTGGGTTGTGAGGGACCTCAAAGATCATCCAGTTCCACCCCCTGCCATGGGCAGGAACACTTTCCACTAAATCAGGTTGTTCCAAGCCTTGTCCAGCCTGACCTTGAACACTCTAGGGATGGGGCAGCTTCTCTGGGCACCCTGTGCCAGGGCCTCAGCACCCTCACAGGGAAGAATTTCTTCCCAGTATCCCTCCTGTCCCTGCCCTCTGGCAGTGGGAAGCCATTCCACCTTGTCCTGTCCCTCTACCCCTTGCTGCAAGACCGTCTCCAGCTGTCCTGGAGCCTGTTTAGGTACTGGAAGGGGCTCTAAGGTCTTCCTGGAGCCTTCTCCAAGACACTGAGAGCTTCATTCAAGATGGGAATTGTGTTGGGAATCCAGAAGATCTCCTTATGATGCCATATCTGCTGGACCCTGTGCCTATGGCTGCATCATTTCCCCTGTCCTCACTCATTCAGGGCCACTCACCTGCTCCTAGTGATGAAGCTTTGGGAGCTGGGGAGGACTGGGAGCAGTAAGAGGGAGGACAGGCTGCTGCTTCCCTTCCCAGGGCATTACCAGGGATGCAAATATTCCAGAGGAGACACTGCTGCCAGTGTGTCCCAGCGTGGTGCTGAGGAGCACTGGGCTGTGCCATCCACACCTGCTCCAAAGCCACAGCAGTGATCACACATCCTAATTAAAGCTTTTGTGCCTCTTTCTACCTGAGTTTAGCTGCTGCAGCAGCTTCCTGACCAGGGTTTGTGGCGGTTTTTTCTCTCTGACTTTCCCAATATGGTTTTCTTGTCTTCTGGCTCTTCCAACATGTGTCTGAAGTGTCCCAGACCACTGAGCACGTAATGGTCCATGGGGATCTTCAGGGATATTTTGCAACAGAACATAAAAAGAAACGGATAGTCTGCAGCACCACAATCCTTCCCTTGCAATATCATGGAGAGGAGCTCCCAAAAACTGCAGGGCAATGATGTTGAGGGTATAAGCAAATGAAGAGTCAGTTGAGGAAGACTCTGGATAATTTTGCATTTCCCAGGTTTCAGTGTAAGGTGGCAGGTTACCCAGAGAGGTTATGGATGTCCCATCCCTGGAAGTGTTCAAGGCCAGGCTGGATGGGCCTTGGTCTAGTGGAAGGTGTCCCTGCCCACGGCAGGGATGGAACGAGATGGGCTTTAAGGTCCCTTCCAAACCAAACCATTCCATGATTCTGTGATATTTTGGGATCACAGAGCAATTAAATACAGGGCAGAGAATATACAGTTGAAGTGGTGCAGACGCCACCAGAGCTGTGCCTAACCAGAGTTTGGCCCCTTACAACTGAATTTGATGCATCTTGTTCATTTTTGCACATTTCTACTGAAGAAAAGCTGGGTTGAAAAAATAAGGAGGGGAAAAGTTTCCTATCTGCTTTAAATTAAAATAAATCCAGAGCAGAGAAGGCCTTTTGTAAGGTCTGCTGAGTTAATGGATTCATAATGACTTTTAAAGCTTCACTTGGGTAAGAAATACTGTTCATTTCATAATTGCATATAAATATACTTTCTCATAATCCAGGACAGCATAGCAAAAGGAAATCTACTGGCTTAATTATAAATCTTTTTATTAGCTGGAACCCCGCTGGAATAAAAAAAAAAGCCACATATTGTTTTTATCTTGGAGGAAAAGCACGGGGAAGGGAGGGAGAGGGATGTCTTGGAAATGAGTTATGAGGGATTAAACAGGAAAGAAAAGAACTCTGGGTGCTGGGAACTGTGGGGCAGCAACGCAGGTACGGAGGGCTTCTGTGAGCACTTCTGTGGATCGATCTGTGGGATTGCAGCCTCCCCACCCCGGCTTCCCCGGGAGCTTGGAGCCAGCACAGAAGATCAATTTCATATCCAGTCAGTGGCTTTTCAAACATGTTTTTTTTTATCACTTTGGCCTACCATGACCTGAGCTGAAGCAGATTTGTCTCTCCTTACCTCCTGTCCACCTTGCTGGCACAGGCAGATTTCTCTTTTAAAACTGGAGCAGAAAGCTGAGGTGGAGGGATTGGTGCTTGGGGTCTGGGTGGTGGTTTGTGTACCTGGGGAAGGAACAGATGCCTCCAGGGCTGTACTTGGTTTGGAAGGTGCCACACGTGCTGCCTATGGACTGACCCTGAGCAGAAGGATGCTGGGGAGGGCTGGGACCAGGAAGTTGCAGGGACGAAGTCCAGTTCCTTGGGTGTTTGCTTTGGGATCGGACTCCCCTCCTGCTGGCTGTGGGAGGTGAAGGATTGGGATGCTGTGCCCACACGCACATCCCATCCATCACGCTCTGCTCCTGTTCCAGGGCAACACAGCACCCAAACGTTGCTTTTAAAAGCAAAAAGGAAACTAATTAAGCGCTTAAAGGTTGAGCAGCCCATTTGCACCTGATGGAGACAAATGAGGCTGCCTCCATGCCCAGGAAACCTGGCACTCCTCTGCTGCTCCCAGGTGGCTGCCTGCAATTACGGGCTGGCTGCAAACCTGGCAGTGCCAGGCACCTGCTGCTTCCTCTGTTTGCAGAGCCGGGGTGGCTGTGCCCACATCCACGAGTGGTCCTGGACATCACAAGCCTTATGAGGAGCAGATGAGGGAGCTGGGGTTGTTCAGCCTTGAGAAGAAGAGGCTTGGGGGTGACCTTATCTCACTCTACAACTCTCTGAAGGGGGACTGGAGCCAGGTGGGGGTCAAGCTCTTATCACAGGCCACCAGTGATAAGACCAGAGGACATCATCTCAGACTGCCCCAGGAGAGGTTCAGGTTGGACATCAGGAGGAATTTCTTCATAGAAAGGGTGATCAGGCATTGGAAGGGCTGTCTGGGGAGGTGGTGCAGTTCCCATCCCTGGGGGTGTTTAAGTAAAGACTGGACATGGCACTCAGTGCTCTGGTCTAAATGACAAAGTGATGTTGGGTCGTAGGTTGGACTTGAAGATCTCAAGTCTTTTGCAGTCTAGTTTGTTCTGTTGTCTCTATAAATCCCCTTTGCTATGCTTGTGCTGCCCTGACAACAGGCTTCCCCCAAACCAGAGGCCCTGCAGGGAGGTTGGTGTTTTTGGGTAACTTCACTGCCTGCTCGTGGACAGCTAAACCTTGGGTTTGTTCCTCCATCTCATGTGTTCCTCTGGTTTAAAGGACCATAAGCAAATCTCAACTCTTTGGCTGTCCCTTTTTTTGTCTATAGGAAGGCCAGAAGCTTTGTGGCTGTTGGAAAATCCACCCAAGCACCTTCAGCTTGGTGACCGGTTGTACATCCCTCTAATAGGGAAGTTTCTTGACTGAAATGTCTTCAGTTTCAGAGGATGGGGAGGCCCTGGCACGGGGTGCCCAGAGAAGCTGTGGCTGCCCCATCCCTGGGAGTGTCCGAGGCCAGGTTGGAGCAACCTGGGATAGTGGGAGGTGTCCCTGCCCATGGCAGGGGGTGGAACTCAATGATCTTTAAGGTTCCTCCCAACCCAAACCCTTCTGGGATAATAACCCCAAGTTTTTTTCCTTCCAGCCATGTCCAGTCCTGCCTTGAACCTGCACAAGCTTTGCCACAGTGTCCCGTAACTTTCTTGCATGTAACCTTGTCACCTTGGTGCAAGTCTCCTCTTGTCAAACCTCTGTGAGATTTGGTTTTCTCTTTCCAAATAAGAAATTCCCACTTAGACTGGCCAGTTTAAGACTTCTGACTATTCTTCCCCCTCTGACTTGCAGATGAGGAGAACCTGCTTATGACAATGTTAATCTGCATAACTAAAAGAAGCAAAAGTGCCTCCCGTCTCCCCTCTTGCATCTGTTTTTCTCTGAATTGTGTCTAAGATGAAATACAACTGGAAAGTGTGAAGTCTAAGGGACTACAAGCAATTTCAGCTGAAAAAATGTCATGTTCTCTCTGTGTGTGGATATAACCCAGTTCTTTGTGTGAATTTAAAGTCTTAGGATGGCCAGGGAAATAATTTCCCTGTTTGTTTTGCCTTGTGTGTCGGGAGATCTGATGTTTATTCATTCCTTCTTAGGGGAACCCAGGAATATTTTATCCAAGCTAAATTATCAGCAGTTTTGGCCAGATCTTCCCTAGGTCCTGTATGTACTGCTGAGGGCGGCAGGGAACAAGAAAGCCACAGCAAAACCAGAGAATTAGAGAAAAGCAAAGCAGACCAGGACAGTAATATGCTTTTGGATTTCTTTTTCATGTTTTGAAAAAGAAATAGGGAGGAAAAAAATAATCTCTTCTCCCAACCTTCCCTCCAGACCATGGAATTAAATCTATAACTATTAGAGAAACATTTCGACCCAGACATCTTTTTTCTCTCCGCTCTTTCTGTGTATTCAAAAGCCTCCAAAGTGTCAGCATGTTTCCATGCAGGCGGGATGTGCATTGCATCTAAACAACACCATGTCAGTGTGGTGGAGAAAATTCCCACTGAGGGCCCTGCGGGTCAAAGCAAGCTAATGTATGATGCCCTCCCTTGCACTACTGAGCTGAGTTGTGCTGATAAGACTCCATTCGCTCTGTCTATTAAATCTCCTCTCCTGTATAAGCAGTGCAGGCACAGAGTTATTTACTTCTTTTCCCGGCCTTCCTCCCCCCTTAAATTGTCATCCTCGAGCTGGGGGGACCTGCTCTGCCACAGGATCTGGTGGTAGCCATCCTAGCTGGTTTGATTTTAGTTTTACTCTATTTTTTCCCACTCTGTGACACTAGTGACTTGTGTCTGGTTGCTTTATGTGCTGCTGTGACTTGGCTCGAGGGCCTGTCCTCACGTAGCTGAGCGGTTCCTCTCGTTTCCGCTGTCAAGGGTGTGAGGTGAGTGCTGGATCCCCCTGGGCTCCTTTGGAAAGTGGCTGTGCTAAGCAGCTGATATTTCCCCACTGTCTGAAGCTTTTGATGTGCAAGATTTTCATGGGAGAGAGCTGCCTGGTTGGGAATTGTTCCCTCCGCCTGCCCCATTTTGCAGTTGTGCTGTGCTGCAGGGGGACCGAGTCGATGTTCCTCGTGTTGTTGCTGCTCAGCGCAGACATTTTGATGCCCTTTCCCTATTTTTGGAGTCTTTTTTTTTATGCCAGCCTTGGGGCTACCTGTCTAATGACGAATACACCCTCTCTGGATTGCAGTGGAATGTTTCCAGCTCAGTCCAAGCCCTGTTGCAGAGGGCTGGCTCATTAACCACGGCTGCACCAGCTCACTCAGCAAGGAGGGAGAGAGGTCAAACTCTGAAAGCTGCTAAAGTGGGGCTTTTGGAGGAAACTCTTGGAGCCTCTTAGAGAAGAGGCCTTGGGGACTCATTATCTGCTGCCAACGCTGGAGGGAGTGAACTGGCTGCGGATCTGCTGTTTGGTGTAAATAAGGACACGAGGCCAGGCTGGTGGGTCTGGGTGTGTCTGCACAGCTCATGTTGATCATGAAGTGCTCCAGGAGCAGAAGGGTTGGTGGCAACAGAGAACTTGCAGGTTTTTGTGTGGGAAAGGTCAAGAGTAGGAAAAGAGGGGCCTCTTTTCCATATTAAGCACCTGGAATTCCCTGGGTAAGGAAGACAGTAACTGTGCAGGTGAGAGACTTTGGCTGCATTGAGTGGATAAGGACATGTCCTCACAGAATGATGGAGGGAGATTGTGTCACAGAGAAAGAGCAAAAGAGACAAGGGAAGACAGCCAAATAGACACCTTTAATCTTTTACATTAACTGAGACTTTCTGCCTGTGGATTTGGGGAGAGCAGCTGGCTCCCTTAGAGCCAGGCTGGCGAATGGAAACAGGGCTGACAGGGGAGATCTCTGATGCTGAGAGTGCATAATGCTGGTAGAGGAGACCGTGGGGTCGGGATGAGCAGGATGGGGGAGAATCACTGACATCTGCTCCCATGCTCAGCCTTCACACTGACGCCTCTTCGGATCTGACAATCCGCTCCCCTAATCCCTAAATCCCCCCGATCTGTGCAGCCGCCCATCCCAACACTTCATCCCTGAGCAATCTGCCTGCCCGAGTCCTCATGAGCAGCAGGGTGAGGGAGGCAGCTGTTGGGCAGGACACAGCCCAAATGAGACACTGCCTTTGTTGTCAAACACTGATGACATTCCCCACCTGGCTGTTCGAGGCAGAGACAGGAATTAATCAGTCAGATGCTGTGAGGAACAAATCCCAGTGGCTGCCTGAGAGACAGAGGGGTGCCGCTGCTTTTAGGGTAAGGAGTCTGCAGATCCAGCCTATTGACTGTGTCCCTCTGGTCTCCCTCTGGGAACCACCAAACATACCAGAATGGAGGGAACCTTTTCCCTGTGGCACTCATGGTCCAAACACTCTTCTGGGGCTTGACCTGTGCAGCTCTTGAGTTCCTGACCCACGTTTATGTCACTTCAGCTTTGCCTTCTCAGTTGTGCCATGGTTATTGCTGATGTGCCTCTTAGTAGGCAGTGCTGCTTTCTCCTTTGGGAAATGTCAGTCTCTCAAAATCCAGACTTTGTGTGGAGACCAAGAGTTTGCAGGCAGCCTTTGCCCTTTTGCACGGGGACATGCCAGGGTGATGTTGGAGGCTTGGCTTTGTGTCCTGTGTCAGGCTGAACAGGAGAATGGTACAGGGCTTTTGGTAGAAGAGTGCAATGACCCAGAGGAAAGACACATGTCTGTGGTTGCTGCAAGGCCGGCTCCCCAAGGAACACACATGTGTTATTTCTTTTAAGATTATTATAAGCATTTTCATTTTCAAAAGCACATGTGCCAGGCTGTGGCTTCTTGAGCTTCCTCAAGACACTACTTGGAAGCCACCAAGCAAACCACAGGCTGATGCAGCAGTGCTTAGTGATGGGCTGATTAGACATTCCCAGTCCTGCTTCTTAAGCAAATGAGAGGGTTTTTGGGAGGAGGAAAAATCCTCAGCTGTCTTTCCACTGAAACCTACTGGCATGAAAGAAGTGCTGAGATGCCACCCGTCATCTCTTTAGCAGCTTGTCAGTGGCTGAGACCACAGAGCCAACCTAACTGGCTATTAGAAAACAGCTTAGCAGCTATTTTTACGCTATCTCCAGGTTTCTCGGGTGTGATTTTGTGATTTTTCTGTAAGATTTTTCTCCCCCTCTGTCCTCCCAAAATTAGCTGACTTTGCAGTGCTTGACACAAAAGAAGTGGTTGGAAAAATACCTCACAGGGAGGCCTCTTAAACCTTTCTTGACTCCTGGACACTTGTCCCTGTGCCAAAGAGAGATAGTTGTGCATCTCCAGGGGGGGAAATAATTTTTGCATTGCTTATGGACACGTTTATGGTGTTTAAGGCTGGCAGTGATTCTGTTGTTGGGGAAACAGGTGGATGTGGCCTGTTTTGTCCCCTCTAAAATTATGATCTGGCACCAGGGGGAACCTCCATGTGCTCTGGGAGTTTTACTGAACCTGCCCAGCGTGACAAGCAAAGCGCTCTGGAATTGCCTTCGCTTGTCAGATGGACCAAACAGGGTTTGCTTCTTTGGGGCCACATCTCTTGCATGCACAGAATGATTTATTGCCATGGGAAGAGCTGGGAAAAACTTCCTCTGAGCTGATGCTCATTAGCTCAGGACATCCAGCAGCACAGGTAGATCTTGGCTAACAGGCCACATCTAGAGATGTGTCACTAATTACTGTGATTATGCTGCCCGACACTGCCGAGGTCAGCTCCCAGTTGTAGTTCCAGGCACAGCCCTGCCAGTTTAGTGGGAGCAATTGAAGTGACACTCACAGGCTGCAGGCACTCACATAGGATGGGGAGGGAGAGAAAATGTGGTCCATGTTTTGAGACCTGTGCAGTGGCACAATTTGGAATTGGCAGGATGATGCTCCTTTGGTCCTCCCTTTCTTGGGAAGGAGCGGAGGAGCTAAAGAGACTTTAGAGCTGAGGCTGACCATTCTCATGCTGTTGGAATCCTGTCCTGTACCCCCAGCCCATGGAAAGCCAGAAAAAAATGAAATACCAAAAGTCCTGTCTGCTTCCCAGCCTTGGAGCCAAAGGAAGGACATCCCTGAGGTGGATGGCAGGAGCACAGCAGCCAAGTTCACATGAAGATGGATGCTTTCCTTTGTAACCTTGTGCCTCACCTGCTCAAAACATTGGTTGGGACCAAGGTGGCAGTGTCAGAGCCTGGGATGCAGACGGGACAGTGGTGAGTGACCAGCTCTGCCCAGTGTGATCCAGCTGGAAATGCTCCCACAGAACTGCCTCATGCTCACTGCTCGGAGGTGGCTGTGGAACTGATGATCTTTGTAGCTCCTGAGGGCAGGGCAAAACTCTCATGAACACCAAGATCTTCCCTGAATTTGGCTGTCTGGGTTGAATAAATCACGTTCACGGATGTTACCTCGTATGTTCTCACAGCACTGAGGCTGTAGGTTCTTGTTGAGTCTGGAGAAATCTGACTTTTGGGTACAGGAGTTGTGTGGAATGGGATTATCTCATCCCTGCCAGTGTGCCTCATGCAGTTGAAAAAAGGAGAAGACAAGAGGTACGTTTCTTTCTGTCCTCCTTGCCAACAAAAATTGAGGCTCCTTCTCACTCTCTTAAATTAACTTGAGCCCTTCTTTTTGTTTAGGTAACCTTCTCTTATATTAAACATATACCCAGCAAGCCAGATTCATTACTTATTAATTTACAAAGTGGTAAATTTCAAAGCTGTCATAATGCTGAAGTCATGTTCACTTTAGTTATTCTGCATAATTAATTACAAAGTAATAATTTGTACATCATGATATTTTCATTCCAACATGAAAGAGAAAGACTTGGAGCTGTAACAGCCTTGGGCAGCAGAGAGGAAAGAAGGAGGTTCACAGACATGTCTGCACTGAGGAGAATTTCAAGTCAGCCTTGCTGGCCACAGCATTTTGGGGGAGGTTCTTCCTTTTCATTGGAGTGACCTGCTCCTGGCTTTCCTTGGCTCCTGGAAGGAGCTGTTTGAGGGCACTTGGCTTGTTCAACTGGACAAGAGGAGACTGAGGTCAGACCTCAACAGGGTCTGCAGCTTCCTCACAAAGGGCAGCACCCCCTCTGCTCCCTGTGACCAGTGATAGGGCCAGAGGGAATGGCTGGAGCTGTGTCAGGGGGGTTGGGTTGGATCTCAGGAAAAGGTTCTTCCCCCAGAGGGTGATCAGACACTTCGGGCTCCCCAGGGTTTGGTCATGGCCCCAAGGCTCCCAGAGCTCCAGGAGGGTTTGGACAACACTCTCAGGGACAGGGTGAGATTGTTGGGGTGTCCTGTGCAGGAGTTGGAGTGGATGATCCTTGTGGGTCCTTTCCAATCCAGGATGTTCCATGACTCCCTGGTAAGATCATCATTATGGACAGAAGGGAAGGTTCATATTTCCCAAACCTTCTCTCTCACCTTGCTGGCACAGCTGGTTTGCACAAGCTGGTGCTGAGAACAATTTGCTGTGTGTCATAAAGAGCTTTTCTCGTTGTAGTGATGTTGAGCTGAATGGGCTGAACCTGATGTGGTGTCCCAGCACCTGTGATGATGATGCACCTCTGGGACCTTCTGGAGACATCTGGCACAGGAGGGACAGCAGGGCAAGTGAGAGAGGACGATGAACATATTTCAGAACACCATCCATTTACGCAGGAAACTGAAAAAATGCTAGTTTGGGTGGGAAGAAATGACAGTGCAGAGGAGCTCCACGTGGAACAAACCCCATGATTGTATTGATTTGTTCTTTTGATGCCCTGTTTTTATAAACAAAAGGAAAAACGATTGTGTCTGACGCTCCTGAAAGGCTGAGCCCTAAGACAATGAACACAGGTGTAGAAACACAGTTCCAGGAATGGAGCAGAAGCTTTTTTCCTCTGTACAAACCCCCTGTGCAGTGAGGTTTACATGCAGTCTTTCTCTTACCCCCACTGAGGGTGCTCTGAGCCTTCCTTTCTCCCCGTGTTGCTTTGGAAGGCGTTGATCGCATTTCCAAACTTCTCAGCCATGAGAATTAAAAACTTCTGGCTGACAGCTGAGAGGACTGGGCTCACCCAACCTGTGGAGCTTGGCTTTGGGCAGAACTTCAAGAGATCCCAGCCAAACTCCCTGTAGGCTCAGTGGCATTGATTTCCCTGCAGGTGTAATGAGCCTTAGCAGCTCTGTCAGCTGCACATCTTTGATCTCCATTTTGCTACGAGTTTCCTTATCTCTCCAAAAAGCTCTGACTGTTGGTTCCCTGTCAGTTGATTCCTCTCATTTTTAGATTTCCCTGAGACAAGCACACCAGTTCCTGACTTGTGTGTTTGTACCTCTCCTGGCCCTTGAGGAGCGTTCTGTTTTTAGTCCCCCATCCAGTTCCCACTTGGCACACCTGGATGATCTCATACCTGCCCACATTGATGCTGTTGGTCAGTGAGGTCCCAGAGGTGAGGTCACCCAACGTCTTGGTCATGGGAGCCTCTGAAGGTGCTTCAGGCACTGGTGAAGGGAGGAGGTGCAAAGGAGGACTTGTACAATGAGTGTGATGAACATGACCCCGGGTGTGCACCCCTGGCAAAGTTTGAACGTGGAACTGTAGAAAACATGATGTGGGCTCAAGGACAGTCTGTGCTGGCTTTTAATTGCCTGGCAGGCAGTGATGGATGGGTCACTTTGGGCTGGACCCTCACAGGGCGGGCTGATGTCACCAGCCGGGTCTTCAGTGGCGATGGGTCACTTGTATTTTATCGCCTGTGTCCGCCCTGTCCCTGGTGGGAGCCCTCCCGTGCAGAGCCTCCAAAGGAAAGGGTAAGATCATCAATCTCCCACAGCTCAATCCCTGCTCCGGTGCTGGAATTGGCTCCGCTGGGAGTGTCACTTACCAATCCCACCGCAGAAGAATATTTCTCGTGACAAGTCTAATTCATTAATTGCGGTTGATGATGTCACATGCAATTGCAGCGGCGAGTGGCGGAGGGGATGTTAACAGGGAGCGTTGCGAGGATTTCTCAACCTCCCTGCACTTCATGTCCTTCAGCAGAGCCCGTTCTGACATCCCATTAGCAGAGAAATGCGTTCATAGCCACACAGCAAAGGCTTTTCAACCCTCTGGAAACAGGACTGCAATTTTGATGAAGTCTGCCTGTGTTGATTTCCTGGGAAAACAAAAACAAGATATTGAAAGCAAACAGCTTTCAAAAATTGAGTGGTGTAACGGTAAACTTGTAATTTGGGACTGGTTGTTATATTTACCATTGCAAAGATCAATCTATAGCTTTTGTGAGCTGGTGATTTTGCCCAGTCTTGAGAACTTATTTTAATCACTGGAAGCTTAATCTCATTTCCAAGCCTGAAAATGGTCCCAAACATTGAAATTATATGTTAATATACAGAGATTGACAAAAGGAAGCTGCTTGTATCGACTAGGAATTAATGAAGCAATTCAGCAATGAACAATACTGCTGGCAGGAGGTGTTAAGGAGAATTGTTGCAGTTGTTAAATTTTGGCACCGAGAGGTCTCATTGCTCTGAGGAGATGGTCAGATCAAAGCAAAATGAAAATTACCTGGGAACTTCAGAGTTATTCCGCTAATCTGAGTCGTTTCACAATGAGTACAGGAGAAAACAGGGAAATGCTGGTGGAAGAGCTCCTGGTTATCCACTGCACTGCTGAGGAAAGAGTCCTGCCTGCATTTCTATGGCGTAGCAGAAATAACATGTTCCTCAGCCAGGCTGGACTGTACCTGCTGCAGAGTGTGGTGATGGGCTCAGTCTTACAGCAAAGACAACTCTGGGGCAGAATGGTCCTGGTGTAGCTTGCAGATCCTGAAATACAATAATAGGAAATCCTGAGCTGGAAGAGATTCATCAGGATCATCCACTCCAACTCCTGGCCCTGCATAGACACTCCAACAATCCCACCCTGTCTCTGAGAGTGTTGTCCAAACCCTCCTGGAGCTCTGGCAGCCTTGGGGCCGTGACCAAACCCTGGGGAGCCTGGGCAGTGCCCAACCACCCTCTGGGGGAAGAACCTTTTCCTGAGATCCAACTTAACCCTGCTCTGACACAACTCCAGCCGTTCCCTCAGGTCCTGTCCCTGGTCACACAGAGCAGAGATGGAGCTGCCCTGCAGGAGGAACTGCAGACCCTGTTGAGATCTGACCTCTTCTCCACCTGAACAGACCAAGTTGCCCTCAGTCTCTTCTTGTATGGCCCTTCCAGACCCTTTACATTCCTTGTGTCCCTCTTTTGGACACTCTCCAGCAGCTTTAGATCTTTCTCACGTGGTGGTGCCCAAATTGCCCCCAGCACTTGAGGTGAGGCCACCCCAGTGCAGAGCAGAGGGACAATCCTGTCCCTCACCCAGCCACTGATACTGGGCCTGGTGGCCTCCAGGACACAGTTGGCTCTCCTGGGAAAGCAAAGGGGTGTGTTTTTCAGTTGGCTGTGTCTCAGGTGTGACACTGTGCACAGACGGCATTCACAGCAAGGTCACCCTCCTGAATTGCAGAATATCCAGACTTGGAAAGTCCAGCTCCTGCTCTGCACAGGACACCCCAACAATCCCACCATGTGCCTGAGGGTGTTGTCCAAATGCTCTTAGAGCTCTGGCAGCCTTGCAGAAACACCCCACAGTTTTACAGGGTAGTGCAAATCTTTGCTTTTTCTGTGGGCTCCCCTTTTTGTGGGACTCCTGTGAACCCAGGCTGGTTTGGCCTTTCCTGCCTGCAGCCGTTTTTGTAGCCTTGCCTTCCTGCAAAGTGCTGCATGGTTTGTTTGTGCTACTGACAGCACCAAAGTGTTTCTCCTTCCCTAGGATTCAATTTGTGCTCCTTGGTGGTCAGCAGTGTGAGGGCTTGGAAGTGCCTGAGCTGGGCTTTGATTCTTTGACCGGTGATCCAGACCAGCCAGGAGAGATAAAGCTTCACATCAGTAGAAAAGGAAAACTTGTTAAGAAGTAGAGTTTCTGTTCTTTTGAATCAAATTCTCAAGTAAGGCTACAGAAAGATGCCAAGATGTGTTGCTGCTGTTAACATCCCGAGCCTTTGAACTCGTACGTGCAATACTTGAGAGACCAATTTGAAGCAACTGAATTCAAGGCACAGCAAAAACGCTTTAGAAGCTGCTTCCTGACAGTGATAAACATGTGGAACAGGGAAGTAGTTGCCCAATGGATTTTGAAGTAGCTGCTCCTGAAACTGTTCCTTCAAGGGAGCCAGAGTTGAAAGTTAAAGCATGTTTACCAATTATTGACTCGCTGATTGATGGCTTTGTGAGATGAATGAACGAGACATGAAAACATCAACCCTGGTTTCCTTACCGGTGAGGGAGATCCTGCAAAGGCAGAGCAGGACCATCAAGGGGAGACATGGTCCCTCCCCTTCTCTCAGCACTGGGGATGACTCGGGAATGTTTATCCCCCTCAGCGTCCTGGGAGAAGAGGAATTGATGTCCATGGACAGGTTTTTTGCTCATCAGTCTTCAACTTCAAATGGATTTCATGTTCCCTGGTGTTAATCCATCCTTAAAGGCTTTCCTTGGCTGGTGGAAAGCTGCATGTGCTCCTTCCATGCATGTCTAGACTTGCAGTGTGTGGTTTTAGGGATGCAGGAGACTGTTAAAAGTTCTCCTTTTCCCCCACCCCTCTCCTTTCCTTTACAAGAGGAGGGGTCAGGGCTGCTCCTGTATTCCACTGATAGTTTTTCCTGGAGGTCTGTTAGTGAAAAACCTTTGCTGAGGTAAAATACAGAGTTCTTTGAAATGACAGCCTTTTTTGTTTTGGTACCTGGCTGAGGATCCCAGAGGGGTGGGAGATCTGCTTTGGTTGGATATTAAATACAGGTAGTTTATATTCACCAAACAAAGTGAAGTTTCATGTTAATCTGTCGTGAGTTTACTGCAAACAAAATGTTTATCTTTAAATCTCAAAGTGACTGAAAACATAGATAACTTTTTTCTTTGCAATAAAAAATGCTGGGGGTTGAAAATGCTTCCATTTCACGAGTAGATGTTCTCTGCTTGTAGCTTAGATTTGCAGAATTATTTCAAGCCCCCTCTCAGCTTTTATTTATTTGTCCACACCCCGAAAATCCTGAGCTCTATGAAAATGTCAGTTCAGAGCAGCATTGCTTTGAATTTTAGGCTGAAAAAATTCAAAATCTCCCTGTGAAGTGTCTTGTTAGGATCCTGATACCTCCCTTTATCATTGTGCTCTGCCTGTGCGCCTCAAATGTCTCTGCATTCCCTTGGTTAAAAGTAGCATTATCACCTTTTTAATGATGGAAGATGAGTTTTCTGAGGTCATGGAGTGAATCTGTGGCTCAGGTGGACTCCAGTTCAGAGTTCAAGCCTTGGGGTTTAACCACAGGACCAGCCTTTTACCCTAAGAATTAAGTCAATTTGGGATCAGAGCTGTGTTGTGGGTTTAAGGTGGAGTGTAAGGTGAGATTTCTGGTGTGAGGTTTGAGCTGGAGTTGAAACCTTCAGCTGGGACGTGTTCCCAGGTGCTGAGATGTGCTTCTTGGGTGTGGGGTGTCTGTGCTCAGAGGCAGCATCTCTGCTCCCGGAAAAATGGATGTTCTGTGCTTTGGTGTCTGAAAGCTCAGCAGGCAGGAGATGTGGGTGTCACCAAGATGAAATGGCACATTAAATGCAGCTCCACACCATGGGAGATGGATGGGCAGTGCAGGTGATTCCTGCAAGGGCTAAAATCAGAGCCTGTAAAGAGGGGAAAATACACTCTTACAGCCAGTGCCAATCTTGGGTAGATAAAAACAGCCCCACAACTTGCTGGTGTCAGGCACAGCATCCAAAAATTGCTTACCCTATGTGCCAGGGAAATCTGGTGGCTCTTGGACGATCTGTTCTAACAGATTTCTGCCAAATCAGTGGCAAAGGGCCCAGGTCTCACTGGCTGCCTGGAGTATAATCCTGTCTCTATTAGTCCCTCAGGTTGGTTCAGTGTTCTCCTACTTCTTGGCGGGCAGAGCTGCTGGCATTGGCTTTCTGCTGAGAGCTCTGGGAGGAGGAGGATGAGCTCCTTGCATCCGTGCTGGTATCTGGACCAGCCATGGGATGTCGGCTCCAGGCAGGACTGAGTGCCCTGGCACAGCTCCCAAGTTCCAGCACCTCCAGGGAATCATTGGTTGGTCTGTGCTTAAATCCAAATGGCATTTCCAATGGCACTTAATAGACTGAGCATGGTTGTGCAAGTGCAGAGTGATGGGATTGGTGAGGTTTAGATTGGATATTCAGGAAAAGTTCTTTACTGACAGGGTGGCCAAGCATTGGAGCAGGCTGCCTAGGGAAGTGGTGGAGTCACCATCCCTGGAAGTGTTCAAAAATTCAGTAGATCTGGTACCTGAGGACGTGGGTTAGTGGTGGCCTTGGCAGTGCTGGGTTAGTGATAGAACTCAGCCATCTTGGAGGGCTTTTCCAACCTTTATGATTCTCTGTTGCATCCTGTGTTGTATTCTTGGGGCTGGGTGCCAACAAACCTTCCTGGGGATGCTCCAGTTACTCCTTATCAGGGCTGGCTTTTGGCTGGGGTGCTCCTGAGCATTGCAAGGCTTTATTGTGAGGGAAAGATATTGTATCTCACATTTATCACCACATGTGAAATTCCCTTCATTTTATTTTCACAGAGTCACAGACTGGTGTGGGTTGGAAGGGACCTTAAAATTCATTTTGTTGCACCCCCCTGCCATGGGCAAGGACACCTCCCACTCTCTCAGTTGTTCCAACCTGGCCTTGGACACTTCCAGGGGTGGGGCAGCCACAGCTTCTCTGGGCAACCTGTGCCAGGGCCTCCCCACCCTCACAGCCAGGAATTCCTTCCCAATATCCCTTCCGTCCCTGCCCTCTGGCAGTGATAGCCATTCCCCCTTATACTGTCCCTCCAGGCCTTTGTCCAAAGTCCCTCTCCAGCTCCCTGGAAGTCCCTTCTCTGGAAGTGGAGGAAATTTTGTTGTTGTTTTGTTTCCACTAAAAAAAAAAAAATCAGTGTTGTTGGGAAAAGCAAGAAGAGTCTTGGAAAACTGCAGGGGCTGTCAGTGAGGATTAGAAATGGATACAGGCATGCAGCAGGAAATAAGAGCACAGGGTAAGGACAGAGACTGCAAGGAACAAGATGTTTCTATTTGCAGTGCCTGTTTGAAACTAATGAAACAAGGAGGGAGAAAATACATTATTTTTCTTCTCTACAGGAGTTTGAATGTTTAATAACAGTGAGGTACTGAAATACTTCAGCCAAGGTCCCAAGTGTTGGTATTCTCAGACATATCTGGGTGGGTTTGGAGCTGCACATCATCTGTACACCTTGGACTGTGCACCAAGGGGTGTGATTTGGGTTTGGAGTACAGCCCATAGAATTCCAGAATGGTTTGGGTTGGAAAGGACCTTAAAGCTCATCTCATTCCACACCCTGTCATGGGCAGGGACACCTTCCATTATCCCAGACCTGTCCCCTATGGACCATTTCCAGAGCAGTCTCCATTTTTGGGTCAGATTTTGTGCTGGCCTCCAAATTCTTTTTGACTTGCTCAGAAATCAGTCCTGAGAGATGCTCTGACTCCCCAGGCAGCTCCAGCACAGCCAAGCTGAGCCATCCTTGGACGTTTTTTCTCTTTTACTGCAATATTCAGCACCCCAGTTTTCTGAGCCTTTTCTTGCCTTTATTTTCAACTGCAAAGGCACAATATTGGGTAGGTGCCTTAGGAAGCCTAAAGGTAAGAGGGAGTGGATGGGAGGTGAAGCTTCTGGGAATCTTGAGGATAAAAGAGAGCAGTTTATCAAAATACACCCTCCCTGGCTTAATGGTTCAGGATTTTGCTGCCTCCTTGACAAAACAGAATCCAACTTGTCTCTGTTTTCATTCTGATGACTCTGGGTTTTGGTGCAAAAAGCCAATCTTTTCTTTAGTGAAAAGACATCCTTTCAGTCAAAGCCAGGTTTTCAGCAGAAAAGGGTTGGGAATTGATCATCCCTATGGAAAACCTGCCTCTGCAGCTCTGTCACTATGGCTGAAGCACAAGAGAAGCAGCACTTGCCCTTCCGTGCTCCCTCAGCTGCTCCAGCAGGATCTGTGTGCTCCAGGCAGGCACATCCACAGCCAGGCATGATCTCTGGCTTTTGGGGGAAAGGATGATAAATTCCCCATGTCCAGCTGTAATAACTTGGGGTACTGCTCCAGTGATGTTCTGTCAGAAGGGGATTGGGTTGGGTGGGGTGAGGAGCTTTAATTATTTGTCAGATAAGAACCCAACCTTCTCTGCTTGCTGCCTAATTAGGCTGTCCACAAGCTGGGATTAAAGACTGCATTATTGGCTGAAGAAAAATAAAGATGGTTTAACATGACTTCAGCAAGGAATCCCCAACAGCATCTGTTACCTGCCCCAAAGCTCTATGTGTGTGGAAGCCCCAGCCCTGGAGCAGTGAGTTAGTGCTGGGAGATGTTTCCTGGACATTTATTCTGAGTGCTCAGGACGATGGCCATGAACCTGACTGCTGGGGAGGCTTTGTCTGTGTCTGGCTTAATCAGTTGGATAGACTGTCTATCGTTTATTTTTATTTATCTGTATTTAGGAGAGAGAGAATTTGTTGTCTGGGATCTGTGTGCAGTGGCAGAAAACAGCATCTGGTCTAGACCTTGCAGCTTTGCAGCAGTCTAAAATAGATGAAGGGGTGGTCAGAACACAGGGAGGGCATAAAGGAAAGCAAAAAGGGTGAGAGGTTTTCTTGTCCCAGCCCAGGCACTGCTCTGTGGTAATGGGGATCATGCAAAGAAGGAAATTTCATCTGCATTTTCTGGGGGTTCTGAAGAAAGATTCTGCAAAGACAGAGCCCTGCTGATCATCCCCTGGGAGCTGAGCCTTGGAGAACACTTTCCTCACTTGAGGTTTAGAGGAAGTTGTATCACGTCAGGTGAAGCCAAACCTTCTGCTGCAGGCAAACAGCCCTCAGCTGTGATAGAGCCTGATGGTCCTGTGGTGGGAAGGAGTCCAGGGAAGGGCACCTGAGGGATTTATTCTGCTGTTTCCGAATACCTGTTGTTCATACAAAGACTGGAGTCTGTTTAGGTTGGATATTGGGAAGAAACTCTTCCCTGTGAGGGTGGGGAGGCCCTGGCATGGGTTGCCCAGACAAGTTATAGCTGTCCCATCCCTGGAAGTGTCCAAGATCAGGTTGGAGCCACCTGGGACAGTGGAAGTTGTCCCTGCCCATGGCAGGGTGTGGAACACGATAAGCTTTAATGTCTCTTTCAACACAAGCCTTTCTGTGATTCTTTACTGGATTTTTAGAACAGGATACTCATAATTGGTTAGGTTAAAGTGGGGTGAAGTTGAGTTTTTCTTTTTCTCTGTGATTTTCAGGCTGTAGCCAGGGCAAGAGAAGAAAAGCCTCATCTGTAGCACAGCAGTAACAACTAGGAAGCGAGTGCCTAGTGGTGTTCATCATCTTATTGTGCTCCTTAAAATACATATGCCTTGAAGTCTGCCAGGCGTTTTGTTCTGCAAAGCATATGGTTTAACAGATAAAATGATTTCTGACCTGGAGACCTGAACTGACAACTTTGGAAACAAACAAAAACCAGGATGGCTCCATCTGTCAGGGCTGGTTCATCTCTGTGCTGCTTACTGACATTTCTGTGTGTGCATCAGGAAGCTGCTTCAGTGCCCCTTTCCCTCCCTTCCTAGGAGCTGCTCAATGCCCATTCTCTTGTGTCTTGCCTTGGTGCAGGAGTTCACCTCCAGGCTTCTGGCCACAACCTCTGCTTGGAAGGGTTTTCCATCCCTGGGCCCTGCTCCTTTGGCAGTTGCCTGCTGAGGGGGTGGGCTGGTTGCTGGGGTCTGTCTGAAGCTTTGAGCAGGATCTTTTGTCGACCTTTCCGGGCATCAGGAACTTGTCACAAATCAAGTTGGCTCCATCCTTGTCTGGATGCCAGAGAGTGATTTACAGGTGTCCTTCTAGGGGCATATTCTTTTGGACAACAAAGCTTTGAGTGTTGGTCCTTGTGCTCTGCTTCCATTGCAGTGTCTTTGATAGGAGTATGTGGCCATATAGGGTGAATATCCTAGAAATTTCCTTTAATACCTCCTGCAAGAGTTGTTCCCCTTGCAGAGGTGCTTGCTGGATTAACTGCTGGTGTCACTGTTGAATCCAGAGGCTCAGTGATGGTTTGGACAAAGCCACCTCTTGCAGACAAGAGTCATTCATCAGCCTTGACATGGTCACTGCATCCACACTTGGATTGCAGCAAGGAGTGGTAGTGTCCAAAATTGGGTAGTGCCCCACACTGCTAATCTGCTTCTGTTACCCTGGGAGAGAGCAGTGGAACATTGGGAGAGTCCATGGGACCGTTGCATCCAGGCATCCTGAAACCAGAGTAGCCTGGCTGGCAAGGGTGGCTTTACCTCTAGAGAAGGGAACTGGAAGACAGGACAGTGAGACTGGAGATGCCCCACGTAAAGGTGTGCACGTGTGCACACCACAGAATCCTGGAGTGGTTTTGGTTAAAGCTCATCCAGTTCCACCCCCTGCCATGAGCAGGTACAGCTCCCACTAGACCAGATTGCTCCAAGTCCCTTCCAACCAGGTCTTGATCTCTTCCAGGGATGCCTTCATCCCTAGCCTGGATCAACAGGAGCTGGGGATGGGTAGTGAGGGGTGGGTCCCACCTCGGTGAGGCTTTGGGTGATAAACTTCTCCCATGTTCCCTTCTAGAATTAACTTTCTCTTTCTTGCCTCCTTATTCTCTCAATATCCCCATGGCCCTGTGTGTCCCTTTGTTGGTAGAACAGCTGATGGCTTAGGAGAGGGGGATTATTTCTGCACTTACCATCAAATCTAAACCCATGTAGTTATTTAAGGCTGAAACTAAAAAGCCAGTAGTGTCTGAGAACAGAAGCTTTGCTAAGAAGTTTTAAGCAAACATTATTAGATATGACCTCTTATTTATGAAGGACTTTGCAAAGGGAAGTCTGTTACCCTCCAAGTGCCTCAGTGAAGACCTATTTTCCCAGTCATAATATCCCCGCCAGCAATCAGTCTGATTAGACTTTAGGATGATGCAGTAAATATACCAAAGCTCAATTTACCCAGCAGAGAAGCAAATAATAATAACTTGAGCCTTTGGCCATAAAAATGCAGACGTTTACCTTGAATGTTGACTTAAACCATTTCAATTTTGTGCCAAATGAGGCTTGAAATGTATCACCCAGTGTTCAGTGTCCAACCAATAAAAATTGCCTTAAATATTGCACCTTCCTGCTGGCAACGCCGCAGACGTTGAACATCTCTCTCTCTGTCGGGGCACCCTGGAAGCAAGGCAATAACCATGGGGTTGGTTTGTTTATTTGGGGATCTGGGAGCAAACTGTGAATATTCACTGGAGTTGTTGAGGCTCTTTACTATCACCTGGACTGCACAGCAAGTAAAGCTTTGTCTTTCTGCCTCCACATATCCAAACCTGCAATTTTAAGGTGAAGGAGCAGGAGCTGGTGGAGGAGGAGCACAGATAGGTAAAGGAAAGCAGCCAAAATCTTTATCCCTTCTCTTTGCTGAGCTTCCTGATTCATTAGCAGGCCTGATTATCCAGTTCCATGGCTATAATCCCTAATTAAACATCACCGCAGACAATGTGTTTGTGCCAAGCTGAACATAAGTGGCCTCTTCTTAATAAATGTGTAAGTATGATCTCCATACTGTTAACCAGAGAAATGAGAGCCTGAAGTTCTCAGAGAATGGTAATTGCCAGAGAGACTTGCTTCCCTCCCCCCCACTTTAATGCACAGTCAATGACAGTTAATGTTCAATGTCTTTTAAATTATAATTCCTTAAATCAAAAGCACATTTAAAAAACAGAGGGGAGGCCTCTCGATGTGCCCATCAGGCAGTGAGGTGGTAATTAATTCATCTGGAGGAGAGTCCAGGAGCTGGAGGTGCTGTTATTTGTGTTCAGCTCTCGGTGTTTCTCTGCAGCCTTTCTGTTGGGATCGAGGGATGCTGGAGCAGGTGCTAATCCCTGACTGCACCGAAATGTTTTGCTGTCTTGAGAGTGGGAGAAAGATGTTCAGCACCATTTGATTTTCTGTTCCATTTTTGGGTCAAGCCTGTGTTTGGGTGGTCCATGTAGGAAAATTATTTAGGGGAAGAAATGAGACTATATGGTGAGAGTGAAGTAACTATTGTACATTACTTTATTCTACTGCTTTAGCAGCAAACAGCTTTGAGATGGATTAGATAGGATCATGCCAGCTCTGGGAGGGCTCATACCTGACTGTAGGTGATTACCTGTGTCCATACAGGGATTTTTTTCAACCTGTCCTACCACACTGCCTAAAATAAGAGCAGCGGCTTTTTTGCAGGAGAAGCACCAAGGGGACAGAGGTTGCAGCAGGTGTGGGGATGCCTGTGCACGAGACACGACTAAACCAGTGCTGCCCTTTTGTTTCCAAAATGTGGGAGTAGCCAGAAAGCTTTTGGCCAGAACTTCTGAGCGCATGGTTTGGAGAGGCTGAAGGATGAGAGTGCATGTTCAGGTCAAAGCTGCATCCATATGGAGTGGTGTTTGGAGAATGCTCAGCATGTGCAGCTATTCCTGCTTGTCCAGGTCATTTCCCTTGATCTTTTTCACCCTTGTCTCCTAAATATCTGCTGCCTTTCCCTTTTTGTAAAGTTGGGCTTGGACAGGGACACAAAGAGACCTCCTGACCCCCTCAGTGCAAGGAGGTCTGGGTAGAGAAGGGGGTTTGCAACTGTAGAGCAAACAGGGTATTTCCTTCCACTTCTTCATGACCCTGCTCCTTTAAAGTCACAGAGGCTCTTCCTTCTCCACAGCCTGGGGCAGTGGTTCAGCTGGAGAGGCTGCAGCAGATGGAGAGGCTGCCCTGGCACTGGAGGCATTGCTATAAATTCCCTGTGCCCTCCAAGGTCGGTGCCACACAAAGAATGTCTCCTCCTGGAGCTCCGGGTCTGACCTTTTGCTGCCTCTGTGGCAGAGCGTGGCACTTGAGGGCTTGGATGGGGAAGGGGATGCTCTGGCTTTTGCAACCTAGTTCCCAGATGTACTTGTAGAATTGCCAATACTGCAGCCCAAGGGGCCACCTGAGCCCGTGCTCCACAAATTCAGATGGGTCATTGTGAGGTGAAGTCACCCTGCCCTGTTTCATGCGGTTTGGGACCCCTCGGGCACTGGGTTTCATAAGGGATGGCCTTTTTTTTAAGTAGCCACGTGAGCCACCTCCAGCAGCACCTTATATTTTATACTTTATTTTCCCTGAGCAGATGTGAAGATCGTGCTTTTGTCAGCTTTCCTCCTGCTCAAAGGAGGGAAGAAGCATTTGAAAAGAATATTAAATTCAGGAAGGGTGCACAGAAGGGATGGGAGCAAGTTTTCCTATCTCACATCAGAGCTGTGTGTCCCACATTCCCCTCCTTGAGGCGGATCCTTTGCCTTGATTTCTTTACCTTTTTTCTTTTCTTCTGTCCTGACTCCTGGAATAATTAGTTACTAGCAACTGTGTGTGTAGTTTTAAAGGCAACTTTTATATCAGCAGCATGAGTTCCCTTTGCCACAGCTCTGCAGTGCCTCGTTCCCTTGAAGATATGCAATCAGTACTTCTCCTGAACCCACTGATAGACTTGGCCATCACTTAAATATCATTACAGGAAAGATTTCGACGAGATCACTGCACGTTACACTTTAAAGTTTGACTTTAAAAGAATGTCTAGGCTTTGCTAAAAGGCATTAGTAATGGGATTCTCTATCTTTGAGCTTAATTTATTCTGAAGAGAAAAAGGCCATTATCTTAAATCTTTTTTCCCCTTTTCCTCCTCTTATAAAAAAAAGAAGAAAGGAAAAAGCAGCCTCTGAAGTCCAGCACTTATGGCAAAGCCATTGTTTAATTACTTGTTCTTTTCATCCTCTGGAGGGAGGTGAGCCTGGGGGAGGTGGGAGCCAACTGTGTTTTGGCATCATGTCTCCTGTTGCTCCACAAATAATGCTGGGCTTGGTATATTTTCCAACTCCTCCTTCTCTCAACCTGCTTTACTCCAGAATTAGCAAGGTGTGGGCTCATGTTCCATGAGAAAACTAGAGCCATGGCTGTCATGCAGTGTCAGGGCCTTGCTGAGGTTGTGGCCTGACTAAGCCAGAAGGACAGACAGAAAATCCTGGGATTTTTCAGTGTTAGTCAACAACTGTAGACTGGGAACCTCCATCTGAAAGAGTTTGTGACAGACAAACCCTCCTTTCCAGAGCTCTCATTAGTTATTCCAAATACCAGACTGGAAGTGAGTCCATGGATGTGTTTTCTGTGTGGAAACTGTTGGGAAGAGCTGTTGGGTTCCAGAGGATTTGATTTTCATCAGTAGTATCAGAGCAGGGAGAGTCTCTGAACCTCCTGGTATTAGTGCTCAGCCAGCCTTGAAATTTTGGGTGCATCTCAAGCCTACATTGTGCATTGTGCATCGAAATTGAGCAAAATGCCTTGTCTTGGCTTTAATTTGACCTGAGGGTAGGTCTAGCCTTGGATGACAGCATACAGAACTCTGGATTAGGCCAAGTTCAGGTGTCAGTGGCAGTGGGTGTTTAGGATTTTGGGGTTTTTTTTCAAAACTGAGGAGTAAATGCCCAGGCAAGATTCCATTTCAAGTTTTCCAATTCGGAGCCAAACACGGCTCCCCGGAGTGGGGCTGTGAGCCTGCCCTGACATGAGTGTGCTGAGCTCTGCAGTCTGTGGTGCTGGAGCAGGAAGAGCTGAGGTTTTGCCCCAGGGCCATGGGAGGTGTATTAACTCCAGCTGTCCTGTGTCTTGGCTGCTGTGACTTTCTCATTTCACTGAAATTGTTTCTGCTCTCTGAGGCCCTTCTGGGTGGAGGCAGGACTGTATCCCTTAGAGCTATAGCTGCTGGTGCCTGAGTTATCAGTCGAGCTAAGGATCAATTATACGTTAGGGACCTGGTAATGATGAGAATTAAATGAGCTTTTGCTGAAGTGTGCTGTGCTTCTGTTCACCTTCAAATGGAAGTTGCTGTGAGGAGCACCAACATCTGCACAAATAATCTGTCTTCTGGAAAGCACATTGATCTCCTGTTTACATATGGGAATGCTCTTCTGCTGTGTCTCCTGGGACAGCGAGTTCTGTCTGCAAGGTGGTTTTCCATGGCTGGTATAAGCACATCACCTCTAGGTCCCAGTTAAAGGGGCATGGAGGCAGAAGTGTCCTGTGCCCAGCGCTCAGCCTCCTTCCAGGCTGTCAAGCCTTTGTTGTGTGGTTGTGTGGAACATCTCTGTGGATACATATGGATGCTCCAATTGCTCCTGTAGATACAGGTATGTGTCTTTAGGGAGTTGCCAGCTTTTGTCAAAGATACAAAATGATGTTTTTTCTGTACCACTGCTTGGTGAGCCCAGTAAGCTGCCTGCCAGGGCTGATGGTTTGAGTGCCTTTTCTGTTGGTATTTGTCAGTTGTTCCGTCTTAGAATCACAGAATCATTGAGGTTGAAAAGCCCTCCCAGCCCACGGAATCCAAGCTGTGCCTGATCCCCACCTTGTCACCCAGCCCAGAGCACTGAGTGCCATACCAGTCATTCCTTGGACACCTCCAGGGATAAGGACTCCACCATTTCCCTGGGAAGCCCCTTTCAACGCTTAACAACCCTTTCTGTGAAGAAATTTCACCTGATGTTGAACCTGAACCTGTCCCGTCTCTTGTTCCCTGGGAGCAGAGCCCAACCTCCCCCAGCTCCCTCCTCCTGTCAGGGAGTTGGAGGAGCCAGAAGATCCACCCTGAGCATCCTTTTCTCCAGGCTGAGCGCCCCTCAGCTCCCTCAGCTGCTCCTCACAGGACTAACTCTCTAAACCCTTCACCAACTCTGTTGCCCTTCTTTCCCCAACTCTGAGGTTTAGTCAGTTACGCTGCCTTTGTCATTTTGCTTGTCCAAGGCCTGGATGATTTGAAATGAGGCCATAATTTTGTCCTTAACCCAAGGATGTGTTGAGTCTTTCAAATTTTCCAGTGCTTCGGATGTATTCTCATGCGTTTGGTCTTAAGTGTGACTTAAATGTTGGTCTCCTGACTCAAACCTTGTTCTCCCAATTCAAGTAAGTGTCACTGGGGATCTGTAGCATAACCTTTAATTGGTAAAACCCATGTAGATCAACGCAGAATCCCCATGACAGCCCAGTCTGGTGGTTAAAGCAGCATCAGATGCTTTTCTTCTGCTGCTTTGACTCAGTTTCTCCCCACGGTACAGCTGTATTAATATACTTACCCAGTTCAATGCAGTTTTGCAGGTTAATTTATTTTTTCCAAGGCACTTAGCAAACATTAAATGTTACATAAATCTCGAGTATTATTATCCGTAAGATGCATTGATTTGCAGAGTGTGGTCATATTGTCTGGATTTCTTTTTTCCTTTGAAAATTTCAATCCATTAGAAAGAGAGGGGCAATAAAAGCCCTGCAGCTCTTATACAAGACCAAATAGTTCCATAAATAAAGAGCTCAAAGGGGCTGATCAATGATAAGGCAAATGGGGCCAATTGTGTATCAGCTCCAGCCTCCAGTGCTGGTTTGTACTGGGCAGTGTGGGCTTGCTGGGATCGATGCAGGGCTGTGGTGAGCAGCTCCCTGTGCTGGTACTACTGGCACCTCACCAGCTGTGCCCTGCAGTGGCACATTTTCCCACTTTTTCCTTAGTTCCATGCCCTCTTTGTTACTGTGCTGTCTCCAGTTGCCCTTGGTTATTCAAAGGAGCAGCTCACGTTCCATTGGGGAAATCAAATCCTTGCAGCAAGATTATTTATGCACCTCTGGCACTGTTATCTCTCACAGGACAGGGCATTTCTGGGGGTACTGAAGGCAGCCCCAGGGAATCAATCATGAGGGAGCAGCAGTGAAGAGCAGGGTTGCTCCTACAGCTCCTCGATGATGCTGTAATTCACTCTATCAGGAGCAGCAGGACAGGAGAGATAAGTGAATGCTTTCTGTCAGAGCTGGGGGGGGGGGGGGTAGAAATGGTCGGGGGTTATTTTTTGGCTGAGTGACACCGTAATGGCAAGAACTGTGTTCTCCTCCATTTTTACTTGGAAAGCTAAGATGGAGTAAGCAGAGACTATCTGTCTTTTAGGCATGAAAAGGTGTCCCCTCCCCAGCTCCAATCAATCATAACTCGTCAAGAGTCATCAATTTACAGACAGCATCCAACCACCTGCTCCTGCAGCCCCGGGTTACTTTCTTCTGGTGAGAAATCGGATTTTACAGTAGTGGAAATAGAGGCAGAATGGTTGTAACCAGCGAGTTGCACCTACTTTGACCTGCTCCTGCTGCCCAGCTCTGATATTCCCAGCTCCTCACTCCTCACATGTGGGCTGAGACCAAGCAAACGTGTTTACTGCAAGTCTGTGAAATCATAGGTTTGAGTCAATGAGATGAGAGTTGCTGATCCTGGGGGAACCAGGTCTTATTGGTGGTCTCTACTCCAATTGATGGTTCAAGTGTTGTCTCTTCCTTGGAGCAGAGTCATCTTAATCCTCTTGGCCTGCTTATCTTCACTGGAGAAAGGGGATGTGTGGGGGTTGTACCAGGCTCTTGGTTGTCTCTGCCCTGGATTCTCCTGTTTGTGTTGAGCACTTGAATTTTGCTGTGATGCAAAGCTTTCAAAATTTGTAAAAGCAAAGAAGCAATTGCTTTTCAGCAAGCCAAGAAGCCAGGGGGTGGGGGTGTGCGTTACATTTTGTTTACTGGATGGGATTCATGTTTGCAGAAGTGTTTTGAGATTCTGGGCAGATGGACCTGACAGAAGTGCAAAGCGCTGTTGTTCTCCTCTGATGACAAGATGTGAAAGCTGAAGCTGCACTTGTAACAAACTCCCCCCAAATCTGAAGTGTGCCAAGGGTTCCAGAGCTGATCCACTCGAAGCTTCAGCTTTTCAGAAGAGTGACCCTTGTGAGGCAGTAGATTACAGCAGTGAGTGTGTGCTGGGACGGGATCTCTCTCCTGCACTACACGCTCTCATTGTCCCAACCACATCTTGGTATTTGCCATAAGCCACACGCTCTTATGAAAAACCATTTGCAAGATAAGTAAAGGAAAATGTAATCCCTGAGTGGAATGAAAGGTGCTTTGAAATGAATGGGGGATAATCCTTTTGTTGTCTGTTACAAATGCACTTTATTTCTGCATTATCTGAGCATGAGAATAGACTGTTCTCTCAGCCAACAAATCCACTGCAGCCCCCTCTCCTCGCTGCGTCAGACCCGAGCGGCGGCGCCGGAGCCGCCTCTGAGCTCCCTTAGGTCGGCTCTTTGCAAAAAGGGCTCTTTTGAATTTCAGAATCCTGTGGCGTGATTGTTTTGGCGCTCGCAGTGTGCACAGTCTTGGCTTAAGTCGCGCTAAAGACGCGGGTTGAGATTCAGGGAGCGGTCTGAGGGATTTAGCTGTTCTACCTGCCCTTGCTTTTCCATCAAAACAGGGAGGGAAATCAGCCTAAATTGCTTTTAAAATGACAAAGCCCAACCTCTGCCCCAGGGAGTTTGTAGTCGGGATTGAAGGATTTTTTCCTTCTGCTTCCAGTGTGTTTTTCTTTCTCTTGTTGGCAAATTTCCCTTTAGCAAGTTCACGCCAATGGACTTAAGCAAGGAGATGCTTCCAGCTTCTGCAGAGTGTGGACTTGGCAATTAGAGAGTGTCCAAAGGAGGGAAGGAAGGCGGGGAAGGGCCCTGAGGGGAAGGTGTGAGGAGCAGCTGAGGGCACTCGGTGTGTTCAGGGGGAGAAGAGGAGACTGAGGGGAGACCTCAGTGCAGGGACAACTCCCTGGGGAGGGGCAGAGGAGGGGCAGGGACTGAGCTCTGCTCTGTGGGACCAGGGCCAGGAGCCCAGGGAAGGGGCTGGAGTTGTGTCAGGGCAGGGGCAGGGGGGATCTCAGGCCAAGGCTCTTCTTTGCCCAGAGGGGGGTTGGGCACTGCCCAGGCTCCCCAGGGCAGTGGGCACAGCCCCAAGGCTGCCAGAGCTGCAGGAGGGTTGGGATGATCCTCTGGGACACAGGGGGGACTCTTGGGCCTGGGCCGGGCTGAGGGTGGGACTCCATGATCCCTGTGGGTCTCTTTCAACTCAGCAGATTCTGCGTGATTTCTTCTGCTTCCAATATGTTTTTCTTTTTCTTTTTGGTAAATATCCCTTTAGTAAGTTCAAGCCCATTGACTGATACAAGGAGGTGGTTCCAGCTTCTGCAGAGTGTGGACTTGGTGATGCACATGGCAGCAGCCAGTCATGATCCATCCGGCCACTCCAGCAGGAGGGAAAGTTTGGAACACAAAGTCTAAATGCTGCAGTCTGGAACAGTAGCAGCTATTTTCAGCTAATGTTAAAGTCCTTTAGTAACTGCAGGCATTGATTCTTGGAGCCTGGAAAATGAGTCCCAGCATGGTTTCTCCTGGTTTTTTTAGTGAGTAACCCAAGTTCAGGAGATATGTCATGAGATATCTTTGTTCACTCTGATTTTATTGTCTGCCATACCCAGCCTCCAGCCAGTGACTGAGAACTTCTTTACACCCTTCCCTCCCTCCTGGTTTGATGCAGTTACCCATCATGGAAAGTCTGAGAAAGCTGAGGGTGTTCACCTGGAGAAGAGAAGGATCTAGGGAGACCTTAGAGCCCCTTCCAGGGCCTAAAGGGACTCCAGGAGAGCTGGAGAGGGACTGGGGACAAGGGATGAAGGGACAGGACACAGGGAAGGGCTTCCCACTGCCAGAGGGCAGGGAGAGATGGGATATTGGGGAGGAATTCTTCCCTTTGAGGGTGGTGAGGCCCTGGCACAGGTTTCCCAGAGAAGCTGTGGCTGCCCCATCCCTGAAGTGTTCAAGGCCAGGTTGGAGCAACCTGGGATACTGGAAGGTGTCCCTACCCAGGGCAGTGGGGGTGGAACAAGATGATCTTTAGGGTCTCTTCCAACCCAAAGAATTCTGGGATTCTGTTTCCATAGTGTATTGAAGACTGGATATAGATTTTTTTGTTTTGTGGGTTTTTTTTACTTGAGGAAAGTCCTTGGAAGTGAGATCTGGGTTGAGAGTCATTGCACATTTTGCTATCTGGGCAGTGTCTTTGCCTGGGTCAATTCCCAGCAGCAAATTCTGCATGCTGCAAACCATGAGACAGAGCAGGATCCCATCAGAGCCTGGCTGTGCAGGGATCATCATGGTTTCCCTTCTCAACAGGGCTGAGCCTGGGGCTCCCAACATTCCCACAGCCTATAACATGGATGGTTTCAATCTTGGAATAATCCAGCTGCTTTTCCTAAAACAATTATAGCTGCTAGAATTTGTCTTTGCAAGCATAGTAATTACAGGAGAATAGGAATTTAATTAAAAAGTTAATTATAAAGTCCATGCATGTTGTTTTCAAATCTTTAAATGAATTTTCTTTTGGTAAATGCCACCTTTTCTGATTTATTCAGCTCTGCTGGTGGCAGGGGGTGGGGAAACTGAGGGAATCAAAGCATGTCCTCCTGACATGATGCTGTGCTGTCTGCTAAGGGGATTAGGACATACATGATGGAAAAGACACAGGAACAGCACTAAGCTGCCTGTAAGCCTGTTGTCTTCCAGCTTTTTCCATTTCGAAGTACAATGGAAATTCAAGTTTTCTGCCTCCTGGAGTCTCATGACATCCTAATCTCAAACTAATCCCTTCAAACAAGCATTCCACTGCCCTTGGAGCAGGTTTGTCATGGGGTCCTGCTTTCTTGGGAGCTCTGGAGCTCTGCAATTAATCGGGGTGCTTGGGTGGCTACTTGAAGCCCACGATGTGCTCAGCAGCAATTTAAACCAAGTGTCCACTGGTAAATGGTAAAAACTACCCAGGGAAAAGCTGTGCTGTTCCCGTGCATAGCAATGGATTCATTAGCATCCAGGCGATTACGCAGAATGCCAAAATGACCTTGCAGTCATTAGGAGCCAGGGATGTTATGACTTAAGTTTAGAGGGACTTGCATTACAATGTAAGATCTAATTAGTGTTACCTCTGCTAATTGCTACATATTGCTGAGGTATATAAAAATAACTGCCTGAGTGATACCGGGGCCAGCGACGCCGAGGCTGTGCCTGTGTTGGAACAGGGAGAGAAGTTTTCTGCCATAATGAGCAGCAGCAGGTTGGTTACCTCTGTTGGCAGCTTGTTAATGTGTTTCTCGTTGTCTGTGTGAATGTGAGGAAGGTTTGTGTGTGGGGGTTGTGGCTGTTGGGTTCCCCAGTGCCCTTGGTGAGACTCATTCACTGCTTGGAGTCTGTGGGTGAAGCAGGAAAAGCTGCTGGGGAGGCTCTAGCAGGAATTGGTGGTGGTGGGTTTGCTAAAAAGGTGGTGAGGCTGTAGTCATGGATTTGGGGTCAGAGCCTTCACCTGCACTGCTGAAAACAAAATCCAGAATCGTTGAGGTTGGAAAGACCTCCCAGGATGAGTTCAACCGTCAGCACCACCACCATGGGGGTCAGGCTCTTCTCCCAGGAAACAAGTGACAAGACGAGAGGAAATGGCTTCAAGTGATGCCATAAGGGCCTCAAATAAAAAATTGAAAATACCCCTTGAGGCATCACAAGCTGCATCAGGAAAGATTCAGGTTGGACATCAAGAGGAATTTCTTCGCTGAAAGGGTGGGCTGCCCATGGGGGTTTGGAGTTCCCATCCCTGGAGGTGTCTGAGGAAGGACTGGACTGGGCTGGGGGACAAGGTGGGGATTGGGTACAGTTTGAAATCAATGATATTGGAGGTATTTTCCAACCTTCATAATTCTGTGATTCTGTGTTCACCACTAAACCATGTCCTCAAGTACCACATGCACCTGGTTTTTGGCCACTTCCAGGGATGGTGACTCCACCTCTGCCCTGGGTAGCCTGTTCCAATGCTTTACAACCCTTTCCATGAATACATTGTTCCTAATATCTGATCTAACCCCCTCTGGCACAACTTACAAGGAGAAAATAAAGGGAATAAATAAAGGGAAAATCTGAAATTTTTTTATCTTCAGGCACCTTGTTCTTAGGGTTGAAGGTCAGTCTCTGTGGGTAGGCTAAGAATAAAGCAGGGAGTTGACCATGAAATCATCTGGGTATTTTCATGTATGTAGGAAATCAATTGCTCTCTTAATAAAGAGAAAAATTTTGTCTTCAACCTGCCTTGCTGGTGAATGGCCCAGGTACAGAAAGGCTTGGAGTTCAGGGAACAGGCCCAAGGGTGACAGTGTCAGAAATGGAGTTGGTGTGACCAGTTCTGTTTCTACTGTAACTTCAAGTAAAGGGTGGTTGGGGTTCCAACATCAAGGGAAACCACCGAGAACATTAAAAACAAAACTGTGCCTGCCTGAATTAGTGGTTTCTGAACACTTCTCAGCTCTACAACACTTCAGTTTCCAGCTGCCTGCATGGAGTTTTTAGAGGTTTGGGAGTTTTTTGTTGATGCCGTTTGTGGTTTGTTTTGTTTTTCTTTTTAGTTTCCACAAACGGGTTAGAAAAAGGGCTCTGCTGATAATTAAAGTGAACTCTTTGTTCTGTGTGGTCTTTAGTCCTGAGAAGCCATCATCAGAGCCAGACAGTGAGAGTTTGATATTCCAGACAATCTTTTTTTGATATCTGGAGGGAAGTTACAAAGCAGGGGAGGACGGCAGGCCTGGCAGTTTCCTAATGGCTCTGTCTAATGTGCAGTATCAGGGGACACCTCTCAGATGTCTCCACAGTGGCTTCTCTGTGCTTCAAACACGTGTGCTGGTAAATGCAGAAACCAGCTCCTGAATTAATGACTGCGGCTTCAAAGGACCCTCCCCCCTCCCCAAGCTGGAGATCTGAGGGCCATCTCCAAGTGGGTGACATGTCTTTGAAAATTATGCAGCACAAACAATAAACCTCATTAAATAAAGTCAGCAAAAGCAGCACAGCAGCGCGATGTGGGGACGGACACGGGGCACACACAGGGGGATCTGGATCCAGGGCCAAGGCAGGCAGCACAAAAACTGGGTGACAGCAGAGGCAGCTGAGTCGAAGGTGAAGGGACGAGTCCTGCACTTGGGTCAGCACAATCCCATGGAGTGCTCCAAGGCCTGGGGAAGAGTGTCTGGAAAGTCCCCAGAGGGAAAGGACCTGGGGGTGCTGGTCAGCAGTGGCTGAACATGAGCTCAGGTGGGCAAGAAGGCCAAGGGCACCTGGGGTGTGCCAGCCGTGGTGTGGCACCAGGCCCAGGGCAGCAGCATATCTAGGGAAGGGAACAGAGCTGGGGAAGGGGCTGGAGCACTAGGAGCAGCTGAAGGAGCTGAGGGGGCTCAGCCTGGAGAAAAGGAGGCTCAGGTGGGACCTTCTGGCTCCTCCAACTCCCTGGCATGAAGGGGGGAGACTGAGGGGGTTGGGCTCTGCTCCCAGGAAAAAAGGGACAGGGTGAGAGAAAATGGCCTCAAGTTGCACCACGGGAGGTTCAGGTTGGCTATTGGGGAAAATCTCTTCATGGAAAGGGTTGTCAAGCACTGGCACAGGCTGCCCAGGGCAGAAGTGGAGTCACCATCCCTAGAAGTGTTCAGAAAAGGTGTGGATGTGGTGCTTAGGGACATGGTTTAGTGGTGAACGTGGAGGTGGGTTGATGGTTGGACTTGTTGATCTTGGAGGTCTTTTTGAATCTTAACAGTTCTGTGATTCTATAGGTGCCCATCCCCATCAGGTTGTAGCTCCCTCCAAGGAGATGTTGGATGCAGAAGTCAAGCAGAAGGAGCCTGGTTGTGATGTGTGAACGTGGCACCAGTTTGGATGAGTTTCTTTTCTCTTGTCTCCTGAGGAGAATTGGGCAATGCAAGGTGGAGCTTTGTAGTGGTGGTGTGGGGAGGATTTTCCTAAGCAGAGTGGAATCAGTGCCATCACAGGCAGCAGTTCAATGTAGACCTGAATGTCTGTTAAAGTCTGGTCCACCTCTGAGGTGTTGACAAGCTCAGATCCACCACCATCTCCAAAGAGATCCCACCCTCCTGGAGGGCACAGGGCCAGCTCGGCCGCCCCGATACTTTGCCCATTCTGAAATGAGGATTAATGAGTTCTTCCATCTGATACTTGTTTGAGATTTGCCATTTGGGTTCATTTGAAGCTAATTTTATTCTCCATGTCACTGGCAATTTATGCAGCAAACGCAATTATTGGAGATGAACGCCTGCCACAGCTGAAGGCTACAAGTGCCACTTCCTTGGATGCGCGAGGAGCGAAGAGCTGGGGAATTGGGGCTGGGGGGGAGAGAGAAAAAGAATATTAGAAAAATAATCTTTCCCCACAATACTCTCAGAGCTGATACACACACCTTCATAAAAAAGTAATTTAATTTTCCCAGTGCAGCACGAAAAGGAGATCTAATTATCCACTTCTAAATTGCTTTCTTAATTTTTCAAAACATGGCTTTTTTGTTTATGTCTTTCCCTGGGCCCCACTCAGAGGCTGCTGTGGAGCTCCCCTCCATGTGGGGTCAGCGATAAAGCCACCTGGAAAGGTATTTTCTCCTGATAGCAGGTGTTGGAGCTCCTAATGCACCACGTGGGCCTTTTGTCCACGCTAATGGTGCTTCTCCACGGGCGACGTCCTCCAGCTGATGGTGGGAATTTGGGAAGCAGCCCTGGAGCTGGGCTGGGGATATGCATCACACATGGATTATTTTCTTGAGGTTTTCAGGAGTTTTGTCTCCTCCAGCCTCTGCCTTTTGATGCTTTCTGGGTTTCTGGGTCTGGCCTGGAAGCCTCGTGTCTGTTCTGCATCGATATCAAAGACCATAATCCTCTGTAATGGAATTTCTGGAGTCTCCAAGAGATTCCTGCAGGCGCTGCCTTTTAGGCTGTTTATTTACCTTGTACCTGGACAATACGTTCTGCCAAGTCCCTGAAGGCCCCTGTTTCTGCAGAAAGCTTTTGTAAAAACCATCAGCTGGTATTTGAGAGAAGTGTTTGAAAAACCTCCTGGTTTTGATCATGTTGCCTCGTGCTCCTCTCTGTGCTTCACGTATCCTTCACATGGATTTCCCCAAAGTTCAGCTTACTGGCCTGCCTTTGGAATTGCAAATGATGTGCACACACAACTTCTCTAATATTTATAGGATAAATGCTAAGCTGTACCTCAGTGATTATCATGAGGTTCTGAAAAACAGGTTTCAGATGTTGGAGATGACATGACAACTTCAATTATTTACCAGTAGCTGGTTTTCAAACTGCTGGGTACAGTTTGTGGTGTTCAGGAATTCAGAGGCTCACAAATCTGGGGCTCTTCAGCCTCAAGGAGAGAAGCTCCAGAGAGACTTCAGAGCCCCTTCCAGGGCCTAAAGGGGCTCCAGGAGAGCTGGAGAGGGACTGGGGACAAGGGATAGAAGGACAGGACACAGGGAATGGCTTCCCACTGCCAGAGGGCAGGGAGAGGTGGGATATTGGGAAGAAGGTCTTCCCTGTGAGGGTGGGGAGGCCCTGGCACAGGTTTCCCAGAGAAACTGTGGCTGCCCCATCCCTGGGAGTGTCCAAGGCCAGGTTGGATGTGGCTTGGAGCAACCTGGGAGAGTGGGAGGTGTCCCTGCCCATGGGGCAGGGGTTGGAACTAGATGGCCTTTAAGATCCCTTCCCACCCAAACCACTCTGGGATTCTATTGAAACAGTTCAGACTTGTGTTGTGCACGTTTTGAACAATTTTTTGTGTTGTATCTTATTATTAATCTCATCCTCCCTGTGCTCCCGGTCTTGTTGGGATTGGATTTGCACAGAAAGCCACAGGGATGGATTTTTTTTTTATTCCCCATTGTCTCACTGGTTCTGTCTTAATTTTTTTTCTTTTTACCCCATTTTCCCCTCCAGGTTGTACTGGCAGCAAACCAGCACTTTTCAGGTTATCTCATAGAATCCCAGAATGTTTTGGGTTGGAAGGGGCCTTAAAGCTCTTGTAATTCCTACATTGTTGTGGCTGGCTGCAGCAGGTGATGCACAGGCCTGTGTGGGTCAGAATTCCCAGCAGCTCCAGCCGGACTCGGGTGGGTCACAGGCAGTGCCGGGAGCTGCTGTTCAGTGATGCTCTAATTAACTACTGCAAACTTCAGAGGACCCAGCTAACTATAATTGAGAGATCAACAGAGGCTGCAATGAAGTTAGATGTGCATACTAATTACTGAATTATCTAACACCTGCTTTGCAGAGCAGCAGCACAATATAAATACATTTTGCACTGTAAGGCCCTTGCAGGAAGGCGAGATCCTGCGTGGGGGAGATGAAGGGCCTTGTCAGACACAGCTCAGATCCCTTCCCTGTCTGCAGATTCCTGAGGCGGCTGCAAGACCTCGTCTGACAAAGCTCTAGCCTTTATTTTTAGTGGGGGTTTTGAGGCTGTCATGTTGCAGGCTCAACTTGCAAGGAGCCAATTAAGCAGGATTCCAAACATCACATCGGATGCTCCCAAGGTGGCGGTGAAGATGATGATGATGGTGACGTCCTTTGCAAGGCCCTGGTGAATTCTTACAGCACTGCAAGTTTCATGTCAATGTCCAAATGACACTCAATTTGTTGGCAGCTCCCAAAGCTACTCTTAAAAAAAAGGAAAAACGCTGGGATTCATTTTTCAGCTGCTGAGTGGCAAATACAAAGGTTCAGCATCCCAGGAATTAGTGCAGGGATGTGCTGAAGGGCTGTGGCAAATCACTCTTGGCATGGGGAGGAGAAACAAGGGAGGGGAGAAAGCTATTTGGGGTTTTTTTATGATTATTGTTATTCCATTCTGTTGATTTTTTTTTTAATACTGATCTAAGGTGTGATTTCCACACCATCAGCTCAGTCAGCCATCATCATCAGCCCTCTGAAGGCAGTAATTTTCTGCTAAGTAATTTTGTCACCGTGCAGGAAGAAAAAATGAAACCAACATTTCAGTGCTATGTCCAGCCTGGAACCAGGACGTGGCACATCTCCCCTCAACAAGTGGTTATTCCCTACTTTCTTCTATTGAGGATTAAGCTGCTTACTATGGAAAATACATGAGCTTTGATAGTTGCTCTCCCTTTTTTCAGCATATTTGCTGAAATTGTGAAATTCATGGGTCAATCTCACAATGTGAGACTCGTGGTTTTGATGGTTTCAGTCGTTCTGTGCAGGTTCGTTACAGAACTGGTTGGATTCTTTCCTGTTGCAAACAATTCCATCCCTCCTGAAAGGTGGGAGCTGTCATGGAGCCTCCTGCTCTTGACACACTGCTTTTACTCACAGTTGATGTTACAAAGCCTTGAAATCCAAAACTTTTAACTTTCCTGAGCCAAAACCAGGTGGGTGAGTGGGTTTGCAGAGCAAATAACCTCCTCTTTGGGCTCCTATCCTGAACATGTTCTCCTGTCAAGTGCCTCTTGGAAAGACAGAAGCAACTTACCCGTTGCTGCCTTGTCCCACTAACCCTTTATCAAATGGCCTCATGTGTCTCCACGTGAGTTGTCTGTGCTTTTCTGGGGTAGGAGGTTGTTGGAAATCCCCCTCTTGCTCCTCTTACCTGCTGCAAACCTGGGATTATTGACTGCCCGCGCTGCTGAACTTCCCGCTCACTGCCCTCGGCTGCTGCTTACTTTGAAAATCTTTTTGTAGCTGCAGTTGCCAAGCAACTGTCAGCTGTATTTCCAAGATGTTTAGACCGCCTTCAAGATGTTGGGACCCAAATGCTGCCCTTCCACTCTCCAGGATTGCTGTTTTCCCCAGGCAGGGAGCTTTGGGAAGGCCAGGGAGCGTAGTGTCCATCCTGGCCTTACCTCCATTGGCTTTACGAGTGTGTTTTCCCAAAGCTCTGTATCCACTCACCCCACTGATTATCCTGCTGGTTCAGCTCCAAGGGGGTCCCTGTGTGTCCCTCCAACACGTGCTTGGATACCTGGCATGGTGCTGTGTGAGAGCTGGAAAGCCATGTATTGCCTTTGAACTAGGAAAAGCATTCAGTCATCATGGGTTTTAATTTTTAAGGGGGAAATGGGGAGGAAAAAAAAAAAGGTAGGAGCTAATTTTTGGTAGAAGGTAAAGATAAGATTAGAAGAAAGAAAAGCTGGAGGTATATGTTTAGATGAGATATTAGGTAGAAATTCTTCCCTGGGAGGGTGGTGAGGCACAGGTTGCCCAGAGAGGATGTGGACTCCCCATCACTGGAAGTGTCCAAGGCCAGGTTGGATGAGGCTCTGAGCAACTTGATCTAGTGAAGTGTGTCCCCGCCCACGGCACGAGGGTAGAGCGAGAGGGTCCTTGAGGTCCACGGTTCTCTAGCTGTGTCCTGGAGCTGGTGCCTGCAGTGTCTCATGGAGCTGTAGCTGGGTGCTGTTGTCTCTCAGGATGCTGGAGGATCATTGTCCAGGCTTCGATCCTTGCACGGGAATGCAGATGCTCCAGGTTGTTTTTGCAGCAGCAGGAGCCCCGTAACATCTCTGATGGTCTGTGCAGAATGAGAGGGCCGGGGGGAAATTAGAAACCCATCAAACTTTGCCTACAGAAGTGCTCATTAGCAGGCTCCCTCTGTCCATGGCCATGCATGGTTTAGTTCACTTTGGAGCCAGCCTGTTCCATCTGGGTTAGTGAAAGGAATCTCTGTTCCATTAGGTGCATTCCAGGGACAGAGCACCGAGGGAGAGGGGAGCCTGTGCCTGCCAGGACAGCGCTGGCACTCGGGCCATCAAGCCTTCTGACTTATTTGCAATTTTATTTTCAGCTGTGATTGACATCTGGAGGCTCTGACATTCTCGGCACAAACATACAGCCTGTTATTATGCTTGCATTAACATTTTGATAAACACACAGTGCAGCATTGAAAAAGTAATTACATGTCATCACATCTCTGCCTCATCAAAGAAAACTTTGCTGTGTAATTGCTCTGAGATTTACCCAGGTACAATGTGCTGCTTCCAGCCAAGGCTCCTTTCTCTTGAAGAGCTTACATTTACCTTTTAAGAGGCACAATATCTTTTCCCCATGGGGCTTTCTAGGGCTAAAATAAACTTGGTGATATAATTTAGCTTTCCATAAATACACTTGGATATTAAAGCACGGTACTCTTTGCATAATATTTATTTAATGCTTGATGTAAATATGCTGTGTATTATATGGGCAAAGCTATCAAGGGAAGTTTTGTGACGACAGGGAGAAATAGAACATTGTTACCCTGGTTCCTGCATTAGCAGAAGGGCCCTTTGCACTTATATTTATATCGGTACTTCTCACAATGACATCTAATTTTACAATAAAGTGAGCCTGGCTGAAGAGCCTCACTGCAGACTCTAAAATATTGGCTATTTCCTTGCTTGTAAAGGACTTTTCTGATGGGGCTCCGAAAGAGGCATTATATGGAGGAATACAAATAATTTCAAGAGAGAGTTTTTTTACCCCCCTTTCCTTCAGAGCCAAGTGAGGAAGAGAAAATCTCATTGATGTTCAGTCAATAAATCTTGTGAGATAGATACTGAAAGACCTGAATAAAGGTAGAAGGAGAAAGCAGCGTATGATGATAAAACAGGTGAAAGTGGTCAATTGGACAATTGCTGGCAACGGAGAATTTCAGGTTATTTTATTTAAGATTCTCTGTGCTGGCCAAGGCAGATCCCTCCTGGCTGGGTAGCCTGGATAATATGAGCCTGTTTCAACTGCTGGCTGATGGGATTTTATTCCTTCTGCTCAAATAGTGCTCGTTTGGACTCTGGAATTGCAAGTTTTACGTCGTGTCCCCAGTTCTGATGGGATAATGTACTGAACCCTCGTATTTCCCACCAGCAGGCAAAGTGTTGAGTATTTTGTCTGTGTGTTAAATTCTCACATTACAAGTTTTCTTCGTCGTCTGTGGCTACTGGGGAGAGGTGGAGGCTCATGCATTGCAAAGTAGTTGGTCTAATGCTGCTTCTGAAATGGAAAATAATCCTATGGTTTGTTCATGAGAGGAGCCTTAGGAACAAATCCTTTGAGATGCCTCTTCTCACTGTAGCAATGAGGAAAATAACTGAGGAATGGGCTTAACGGTCATTTATTCCCATCTTCTGTCCTCTGCCTTTATGGCTTCTGTTTCCAAAGGAAAATGTCCTCATTCCTTCTTCAGGAACACATTTTCTCTGCTTCCTTCTGGAGATGTAAGGGGACTGATGCTTAATGCTCTTCCTCCTCAGCCATCCTGCCTCCAAGAGGGTCACGGAATCACAGAATCATTAAGGTTGGAAGAGACCTTTAAGATGATCAAGTCCAACAGTCAATCCAGCCCCACCCTCACATTCACCACTAAACCAGGCCCCTCAAGGGCCACATCCACATGTTTGTCGAACACTTCCATGGGATGGTGACTCCACCACTTCCCTGAGCAGTCTGTTCTGATCCTTTACAACCCTTTCCGTGAGGAAATTTTTCCTGATATCTACTAACCCCCCCACCCTGGCACAACTTGGGGCTGCTGCTTCTTGTCCTTTAGTCTGAGCCCATTGCTGCCAGATGGGATGGGAATTGTGCTGACCTTGGAGCTGTCACTGCCTGCCCCTTGGCTTTTCCAAAAATACAATTCCCTTTTCTCCCTGGGCTGGTGTCAGCTCTCACGGAGGTGTCTGACCATATTGAAGGAAGGCAACATCCCCTGAGCTTTGGATCCTCCCAAATCCTTGCTCTCTGGGGGGAAATCCTTTCTCCAGGAGATGCCAGCAAGGAATGAGTGGTTGGGAAGAGGGGTGTGGGCTCCTGCTCAGGAGCAGTTCATTGCCTTCTCCAGGCCCCAGTGCTCCATGTGTGCTGGCCAGAGAGCTCAGCATCCCTGACCTTGCTGGGACATGACTGGTGTCACAGGAAGCATTACAGAGAGACAGGACAGCGACATTCCAAGTGTGTTTAATGGTTGGATAATGCGATGTTAGTGTCTATTAATCCTCTAAGGAGCTTGGTATTAGCTCAGCTTTAGCACCAGACTGGCTCAATGTGCTAACAGGATGCAGCCAGGCTTGTGCTGGGAACATCTGTATCTAACATCTGTATTATTATGATTATAGGCTTGTGGCCTATATACAGTATCTATGAAATTAGATCTGGTATTATACCTTTGGAGCAGCTGGGATAGGTTAATTCCCTGGACTTGCTGTTAATGATGGTGAGAAAGGCTGGAGGAGTGACCCTGGGGATGCTCAGGGACTGTGTGTTGCCATGGGGAGGTGAGGGGATGCACTGGATTGGCCCTGTGGGCTTGGCAGTAGCTGGAGGGGAGATAACCAGGGACTGACCTGCTCTGTCAAAGGAAAAAAACCATCTGGGCAAGTGAAGTTTGAAACGAAGCAAGAAGCATTTGGACAATGCTCTCAGGCACCTGGTGGGATTTTTGGGTGTTCTGTGCAGGGCCAGGGGTTGTTCTCAATCCTTGTGGGTCCTGTCCATCCCAGGATATTCTGTGAATTAGGGCACAGAAGGATCTTTCTGTTATTGTGTTTGACTTGCTGCTTTCTCGCCTTTTGTTGGTAACTGCTCCTTGGATTCTAATCTTGTCCGAACTAAAGGATGCCATGAGCTTCTGCTTCAAAATGTTGCCCCTCCAACACACGGCTTTGTCACTGTGAGGAGCTGAGGGATCAGGGTTAAGGCTGGGGCTTGGATTCTCTCTGGAGAGACTCCACTTGCAGTGCTGTGTCCAGCTCTAGGGCACCAATGTACGAAAGATTTGAATCTGTTGTAATGAGTCTGAGAGAGGCCACAGAGATTCAGCAAGGGCTGGAGCCCCTCTGCTCTGGAGCCAGGCTGGGAGAGCTGGGGGTGTTCACCTGGAGAAGAGAAGGATCCAGGGAGACCTTGGAGCCCCTTCCAGAGCCTAAAGGGGCTCCAGGAGCTGGAGAGGGACTGGGGACAAGGAATGGATGGAAAAGACAAGGTGGAATGACTTTCCACTGACAGAGGGCAGGGAGAGACAGGATACTGGGAAGGAATTTTTGTCTGTGAGGGTGGTGAGACCCTGGCACAGGTTGCCCAGAGAAGAAGCTGTGGCTGCCCCATCCCTGGAAGTGTCCAAGGCCAGATTGGACAGGGTTTGGAGCAACCTGGTTTAGCAGAAGGTGTCCCTGGCCATGGCAGGGGGTGGAACAAGATGAGTTTTAAGGTCCTTCCCAACTCAAACAATTCTGGGATTCTCTGATTTGGGCAGCATCAGGTCCTGGCAGTTGTCTTCCAATAGGAAGGCATCCATACTGACATAGGAACTGTGGCTGTAAGTCTCCTGTGTCATCCTGTCCTGTCACTGTTTATTGCATTACTTATCCCAAGAAGCTGTTGCAAGTGGCTCACAGTTCTTCTTCATCTTTTCCGTCCTTTCCCATTTACTTGCAGAACATTTACATTTTAATGTGTGTTTCTGCAGAAGCTTTACAGGAAAGCAACATTGGACCAAAGCAAAAAAAAAAAAAAAAGACTTTAAAATGCATTTTTCATGCTCTTTCATACTCTATTGATTTTATTTTTCTCATTTTTTCTTATAAAGAGAAGGTTTTCTAATACATTTTTCAGAAATAAAGGAGTCAGCAGTTCTACCCTCCTAGAGCAATAGTTATTCACTAAGATTATAAACAGAATTTTGGAGGGAGGGCTATTTATATAAATTTCCCTTTTCAATAAAATGAATGAGGTGAAATGCAGGCAGCTCCAATGCAGGGCTCCCAAGAGGAGAGTTTGGAGGGAGAAACTCCCTCCCTTGCCTGGACTGTCAGTGATGGGCAAAACACCTCACTTTCATCAAATATGAATATCCTGAGTTGGGAGGGACCCATCAGGATCATCCAGTCCAACTCCTGGTCCTGCATAGACACCTCAACAATCCCACCCTGTCCCTGAGAGTGTTGTCCAAATGTTCCTTGAGCTCTGGCAGCCTTGGGGCTGTGACCAAACCCTGGGGAGCCTGTTCAGTGCCCAACCACCCTCTGGGGAAGAACCTTTTCCTGTAATCAGAAGAAGATTTCCTACTAGTCTTTAACTTGCAGCTGACATGAGTCTGATGTGGTCCCTGAGGCTCCTGACTGCAGAGGATTAAATTTCTCCCGGTTCCCATCACCCTGAGGATGTTGTGGGTGTTCTCCAGCCTTGCCCATCCAGGCCTGGCAGTGGGGAGTGGGTTTGCTCTGGATCTCAAGGCACCCAAGAGTTTGGGCTGCAAGTTCAACTGAGTTCTGTGCCCCTTTGGGCGATCTGGGGAAATGTGCAGCAGGGAAGGGAAACCCTGGAGGGCTGAGGTCGTTGTAGTTCAGGTTTCATGGAAAAGTCCCCAAGTGCAAAGTGCTTTTGTTTGGCTTTGCTGCCTCCCCTTGTGCTCTGAAGTGCCAGAGCTGCCTTTGGACACAGGCTGGGATTGTTGGGGTGTCCTGGGCAGGGCCAGGAGCTGGACTTTGATCCCTGTGGGTCCTTTCCAAGTCAGGATGTTTATGATTCTGTGATATCTCACACTTTGCCCACTGGTGGAAGAGGGTGAGGACAGAGCTGGAGCCACTCACAGCTCCCCTCGATAAGCACCTTGTAGGCAAAAATCAGTTTCCTCTTGTCATGAGGCAAGAACTTTTCTGTAAGCACCAGATTACAGCAGTTTGACATCATTGATGTCCAAAATTTCAGTTCCTGTTTGAAATGGCTGTTTTCAAATGCTGTTTGTGTTGGTCTTTTTGAAGAAGGGAGAAGGAAAAAAACCCCGACATGCAGCATGTCAAAGTTATTGAGAGGAATTGCTGTCACTGGCTGGGCTGCCTAATCTCCCAGGGTTTTTTTTTTCCAGTTAGGGACCGTTTCTGAAATGTTGATAGTATTGGGTGATGTTTTTGCATTTGTGAGCACCATTATTTTTGCTGTCTCTAAAAAAAACCAAATCATAAAACCTCCCTGTAGCAGCATTTTGCTGCAGACAAGCATGTGTCTTGGTTAAGCTCCTGGAGTTTGTGAGGGGCTGCCAATGATAGTCAATAATATGCCCTTTTATATAAAATCTGCCTTCTCAGTTTGGAAAACAAATGAGACTACATCTACTAAATGATAAACTCTGGCTCGGAGGCTCATCTCCCATTTTTTGTGTGTTTGGCTCTGTGAATATTGAGCCAAGTGGCTGCCAGGGCTGGGTCAGACAAGGGAGGACCTTCGTGCTCTTCTGCTCCCACCTCAGGCACTTGCAGCTGCAGAGATCTTGGTAAATAACACAGTTTTGAATTAAATCTCGTGTTCCACGTTTTTTTGTCTCATGTTCATACTGCTGTTATTATTGTAATAATGACAATAATTATTATTAATAGTAATAACACTATTTTTATTTATTATTATTATTTTTGCTTGCCACGTGCCTCTTGCATGTCTTGAATGTCATCCCTCTTGCTCAGAATCTCTGCAGTCTCTCCCTATTTACTGCTCTGCCTTCCTGCCTTTTTGCTTGGGGTTATTTCCTCCTCCCTCACTTTTGTGAACCAAAATGTCTTTGCCGACTGCAGGAACCTCCCCCTTCTATTTATCCTTGTTCTTTGTAATCTCATACAATGTAGCTTAATCAACCCACTGGTGCTCTGCTGAATCCTGTCTGGGAGACACAAAGGAATTAAAGAGGTTGAGTGTTGAAAAGCTTTTGGCCTATGTCTGTGGTTGGCTACAGGAGAGCAGATCCTTGTGCCGAGTGCTGCTGGGGAACAGCTCCCACCTGGGCTGCCCCTACTCCTGAATTTCAGATTTGTAACTCCTAAAATGGGCCCGTCGAGTACTGACTGCGAGCTGGAGCTCCCGCAGAGCACCAGGCTGCCTTTGCAGAGCCAGAAAGGGACCTGGGGGTCCTGATCAAGGGCAAGTTGAGTCAGCAGTGCCCTGGCAGCCCAAAGGGGCACCGTGTCCTGGGGGCATCAGGCCCAGCATTGCCAGGCCAGGGAGGGGATTGTCCTGCTCTGCTCTGACCTGGGGTGGCCTCACCTCCAATATTGGGGCGGTTTGAGCACCACAATGTAAAGAAAGATCTAAAGCTGGTGGAGAGTGTCCAAAAGAGAGATACAAGGAATGTAAAGAGACTGGAGGGGCCATACAAGGAGAGGCTGAGGGCACTTGGTCTGTTCAGCTGGAGAAGAGATTGAGAGGAGCCTCATCAGGGTCTGCAGCTCCTCCTGTGGGGCAGTGAAGGGGCAGCTCCATCTCTGCTCTGTGTGACCAGGGACAGGACCTGAGGGAACGGCTGGAGCTGCATCAGGGGAGGTTCAGGTGGATATTAGGAGCAGGTTTTTCCCTCACAGGGTGGTTGGGCACTGCCCAGGCTCCCCAGGGTTTAGTCACAGCCCCAAGGCTGCCAGAGCTCCGGGAGGGTTTGGACAACACTGTCAGGAATAGGATGGGATGGTTGGGGTGTCCTGTGCAAAGCCAGGACTTGAATTTTGATGATCCCCATGTATGCCTTCCAACTCAGGGCATTCTGTGATCTGTGATTCTCAATGTCAATGACCCAATTCATGCAGAGAACTCTCAGAGGAGGCCTGTCTGTGTCTGGACAGCACGGGTGTTCTGGTCATCGCCTTGCTGAAACAGCCCTCAGAGATGCCTCTCTCTGCCCCTGGGGGAACTTGAATTCCATTCCCATCTCCCATTCCTCCCCTTTCAGTGCTGGTCTCAGACCCCACAGTAACTGGCAGTGAAGGGTGTGGAAGTGCCATATGGGAATATTGCCTTCCTACGTCCCATTGGATTCATTAATAACAACATTATGTTACGATGTTTTCCCCTTGTATTATTCTATAGATCATTTTTATTATGTAGATACAAACCCTTTGATATTGTAATTGTGAAGTACACGTTATGAAGACAAATGTGTTTGGCTTAATGAGAATGGATTGCCAATAAAAGCTGAAATAAAGGAAAGCATTTTATTATTTTTTTTTAGCATTAGCCCTTGTAGAAAGCACTGTCAGAGTCAGCATTCAGCAGAAAAGGCCCTCGGATGCAAAGAGTGTGTTCAGTCTGTTGATAAAGCATTGGCTGCTGGAGTGTTGTGATTACTTGATTTAAAAAGGAAAAGAAAAAAGTCACCTCGAGCGGCTGTAGGGCTGAGAACATTTGTGAAAGGATGAAGTGTAGCATGATGTGCACAGCAGAAGTGGACCTGGATCATTCCTGGAAACCTGGAAGTCCTTTTGAAGAAGGTCATGAGTTTTCAGGTCTGTCTGGCAAGGACAGACAAGAACCTCGGTGTGGTGAGTGATGTGCTGGACATCAACCAGCTTGGAGGGGCTGAAGGGTGGTCCTGCCACTGCCTTGGGCCAGGGCTGCCATCTCTCTGCTCAGTGCCAGTGTTTTCAGGGGTGGGCACAGATAAGAGGACACATGTACTGCTGTCATGTGCCTTAGTAACCCTTCCAGAACTCATGGAGCGTTTGGACAATGCTCTCAGCACATGGTGGGATTGTTGGGATGTCCTGTGCAGGGCCAGGAGTTGGACTCAATGATCCCTGTGGGTTCCTTCCAGCTCAAGATATTCTGTGATTAATTTGCTGTGATTTTGTGATTCAGTGGGTGGCTCTGTGGCTCTCTCCAAGTGATTCCAAGAGGTGTGTTGTCTTCCCAGGGCCACAGAGAGGAGAAACACAGTCCTGCTTATCCCACAGAGGTTTTGTGAGAACTTAGGATCACTAAGTTCATTAATTGATTAGACCTCTCCTATGAGGAAAGATTGAAAAAATTGGGATTGTTCAGTCTGGAGAAAAAAAGGCTCTGGGCTGATCTAACTGTGAACTGAAGGAAGCCAAAAAGAAAGATGGAGAGAGAGTATTTACAGGGTCCTAGAGTGACAGTACAAGAGGGAATGGCTTCACTCTGCCAAGAGAGTAGAGTTAGATTAGATGTTGGGATGAAATCCTTCCCTGTGAGGATGGTGAGGCCCTGGCACAGGTTGCCCAGAGAAGCTGTGGTTGTCCCATCCCTGGAAGTGTCCAAGGCCAGGTTGGACAGGACTTAGGGTAGTGGAAGGTGTCCCTGCCCATGGCAGGGGGTGGAACTGTATGATCCTTAATGTCTCTTCTCACCCAAATTGTTCCATGTGTCCATGATTTCAGTGGCCACAGACCTGCATTGAAACCTCCCTGCAGTGGAGGGGGAGCATCCCTGTTCCTCCTGCTTTGCAGGTGGAAACGGAGGCTCTTGCTGCATTAAAGGAAGGACCCAAGATTTCTGGATGTGGAAGGACTAACTGGATGTGGCTTGAACATTGCAGTGGGGAAATCGTCCCGTGGCCAGCTGGAGACAGAGGGATGCGGGATCTCAGCATCTGAGCTGGGTCACTGTTCCCTCCCTCCATCCCTGATAAGCAGATAAGAGCAGTTTGCACAGACTAGGAAGGGCTGGAGACGATCACACCTCCCTGGCCACACTCCAGGCCAGTTCCTGCTCACCTGTGGCTGGCAAAGTGAGCTCACTCGGCGCTCCCAGCCCGGGGATCCTCCGATGAGCCAACAGATGGAAGGAGCCCTCTCCCCATCTGACGCGAGCGCGGATTTAATCAGCTCACACTTCCCTGTTCCACCTGGCACAGACGCCGGGAAATGTATCTTGATTTGCGTCCCAGCTCTCCCCGTAGACTCTTGACATCTTTGTTTTTTTGCGACTTCCCAGCAGCAATTGCTGCCCAGCACTTTGCCACCTGTCGCAGGGACGAGCCTGGTCCCTCCCTGGCTGTCACAGGCTGCTCTGCATTTTGATTGTTGGGCTCTGATGGGGGGTGAGGAGCAAGGGGAGGCAGGATGGGGATAAAACAGGTTGGCAAGGAGAGCTGCTCCATTGATGGGGCTGTTGGCTCTTTGTGTTGGGTGCCTGGTTCATTTCCACGCTCCCTGTCTTTCTTCCCCGCTATAAATATTCTTTAGGCTCAGCTTTGTTCCAAGGATTGCCAGAAGTGGGGCTGTTCCACCCTTGTAGGTGTTGCTGTTTCTTGAAAACTTCTTAATATTTAATGCCTTGCCTTCTTGAAACTCACCTCTTGGAATTGGTTACTGACTGCAAATCTGTTTTTAGTAAGTAACAGAAGGAAAAAAAATCCCAAATGTCCTCAAGCACAATATTAAAGCTTAAAACGATTACTTTTATTCCTTTAAGATGGGAAAATGAATGAAAGCTGGAGCAAAGGAGTTTTGTCACCCCAAAAGACCATTGGCTTTGAATAGATCTCCCCAAGGTCTGCAAGGAGAGCAGTGTCTGTTGTTTGGGTAGGGAAACTGAGGCACAAAGTTGATGGAGGAGGAGAGAAGCTGAGTGTCACCTGCTGTACTCAGTGGCCTTTGCACACAGTGTCTTCCTGGTATAGAGGAGATTAATTCATGTTGCCTAAAAAAATGAACATGTGAAATGAAGGGGGAGTTGGGGGGGGGGGGGGGAAGCCCCTCCCTGACGGTGCTGTTGGAGGTATTTGTGCCCCTCAGCAGAGCTGCCAGAGTTAAATTCAAATACAGCCATTGGAGACAAGTAAATTGAGAAGTGGAAAGTATTTTATTAGTATTCTGCTATTGATTTCTTAATGGCTTTTCTTCCTGGAAACCAGGCAAATATTTACTCTGCCTGGCAGATGCTTGGGGCAGGGGCTGGCGGCAGGGCAGGGGGGTCTGGGTGCCATGAAGGTCTCCAAGGCTGAATCCCAACCTGCCACTGGAGAGGAAAAAAAGTACAGAAACTTTTGGCAAGGTTGGATACACTTTCCATCTATGTACAATCCTTCCCCTTCAAACGTTTCTGTTATTTTAAGCTTCCTGTGCAGCAAGGGAAGGGAAAAATGAAGAAAGTCACTTTCCATTTGCAAATGATTCTATAAGCCACATCAAGACTATAATGGGAGGTGAGGAATTCGAGAGAATAAGACAAACCTGGAAGGGAGCTCATCCTTTCCTTTGCCTACGCCCAGCCAGTGGGAAAGGGGTGCATTAAACAGGGCTCTGCTGGCTCCTGGTTCACGCTCTGAGCAGCTCAGTTGCTTGGAAAGCTCGATACCTTGTTTGCTGTGCTCCTGGCTCCTGATTCTTCTCTCTCCCCACCTAATGTTTTTTTTTTTCAGGACTGTTATATGAATATCCTTGGCTTAATTTGCATTGCATTAGAGTAAAACATTTTAAATTTCTTCACAGCAGAAGTAAATCTGACAGACTTTATGAAGCCATTATACCTGCAGGTATTTTATACTTTTAAAATACATTCTTGTCAAGCTATCTTAATTATATTATTATATGTACTTTTGAACTCGGATCCACTCTTGGGTGATATATTACACTTCTGACAGTGCAGTCCTAAAAAGCTACAATTTATATCAAAGCTTTGTAGCTGAACAAAGATGTATCTATTATGGATTCGGGGGAATTTATTAATTTACTGTTTTGGAACACTTATTCATTGGCAAAGCCTGCGGGCTTTAAATTTCTAGCGGGCGATTATTACACGCAGCATTTACGTGGCTTTGGGGGCTCTCGGGACTGTAATTGAGAGCATGGGAGAGCAGCTGGAGGAATAGAGCACTGCAGTCACGGCTTGGCTTTTATCTGGGGTCAAAGTCGACGGCATTATCTCATTTCTGTGTCTGTCTGAATTATGATCCCTCACGGGTCATCACCAATGGACCTGACCTGGCAAAAATGTCTTCAGCAAGTATTTAAGCAAATCTGTTCAGTGCTGGAAATGAGTGGGAGTTAAGAACGTGCAGGTGAAGTCCTTTGCTGAATCACAAACCCCCTTTTCCAAGAGTGATTTTGCTCACAGAGGTCACAGAATTCCAGACTGGTTTGGGGTGGAAGGGACCTTAAAGCTATGGGCAGGGACACCTTCCACTATCCCAGGTTGCTCCAAGCCCTGCCCAACCTGGCCTTGGACACTTCCAGGGATGGGACAGCCACAGCTTCTCTGAGCAACCTGTGCCAGGGCCTCCCCACTCTCACAGTCAAGAATTCCTTCCCAATATCCCATCTATCCTTTCCCTCTGGCACTGGGACGCCATTCCCTGTTGTCCTGTCCTCCATCCCTTGTACAAATTCCTTCTCCGGCTCTCCTGGAGCCCCTTTAGACTCTAGAAGGGGCTCTGAGGTCTCCCTAGATCCTTCTGTTCTCCAGGTGAACACCCTCAGCTCTCTCAGCCTGGGTCCATGTAAGAGAAGATAAGAGGAGCACCTCCGTGGCCTCCTCTGGACTTTTCCCAAAAGGTCTGTGCCTTTCTTATGTTGACGGCCCAGAGCTGGAGGCAGTACTGCAGATAGGGTCTCACAAGAGCAGAGTAGAGAGGGAGTCAACTTCCAGATGTCCAACCTGCAAAGGGCTGTGCCAGTGATCTGGAGGGACGAAGGTCCTCCTCAGACTCTCCACTGCCTCCGTGCTGGATCCAAGGTTGGGTGCTGGCAGCAGCACCTCTTTCGTCTTTCTCTCCTGTTTAACAGTGAGAGACCTGTGGACCTGCAGCAGTTCATGCACTCATTAAATTCCCATCAACTCCTCCTGCTGGTGAGCTCTAATGGATGGGGGGTCGTGAGCTGAACTGGCAGGAAGGTGAGAGGAACATCTGATCCCCGACAGCATCGGCACGTGAGGGGCTCGGCAGCTCCGGGAGAGCTGGAGCGTTTATTCCGTGCACCTCCTTTTCCTCCTCCAGGGCCTGTTTTCCTCCTGCCTCTCTTGGGATTAAGGAGGTGAAGAGAATCGGAGGAGCAGCATTAGACTTTCTATTCTGAGCAATACCAAAATCCATTCAGAAAGTTTAATTGCTGCAAGTAAAACTTGTAAATACAGACGAGGCGTAAAGCACTCGAGCAAGCAATTTTCTCCTCTGTTTTCTGGGGATTCAAATGGTATTTTTTGTTCACTATTGTTGTTTTAGAGGTTTGGAATAGCATTAGGTGTTTTTTTTAATAATATTTTTTTCTTCAAACCCTGCATTTCTCTCCCAAAACATGTTCCAGTCAGGTTCATCAGGATTGTCTTGATATTGTCAGAAAAATCATCTTGACTGCTTCATCTTGTAAAACTTTCAAAGCTAAAAATTAACTGACATTTCCAAGTGAAATGTCATTTTGCTCCAAATAAATAAATAAATAAATCAAATGTTTTGACATTTTTAAAGCACTCTTCCCTTGCAAAAAGGGAAGAAGTTCTTTAAATGAAAGCAATGTCAAAACTGACTTCTTCTTGGGGGTTGTTTTGGGGTTTTTTCCTCAGAGAAATTTTGACTTTTACAGGGTTTTTTTCTGTGAGAAGAAATCGAGTGTCTCCCAGGGGGTCTGGCTGCCCCAACAGCAACTGGTGGGATCATCCTGTGGGGCCTGGAGTGACAGGATAGGGGAAAATGCGTTCCCACAGCAGGACAGAGTTAGATGGGAAGAAATCCTTCCCTGTGGTGGTGGTGAGGCCCTGGCACAGGTTGCCCAGAGAAGCTGTGGCTGCCCCATCCCTGGAAGTGTCCAAGGCCAGGTTGGATGTGGCTTGGAGCAACCTGGGATAGTGGGAGGTGTCCTTGTCCCTGGCAGACAGCTGGACTAGAAAATCTTTAAGGTCCCTTCCCACCCAAATCATTCTGTGATTCTATTATATACATATATTGGTATATTTTTAAGCTCTATTTCATGGTGATTTTGCTACTCTTTAGAAGGAAAATTTCCAAAGCATTTCCCAATCATTTCCTATGTTGACCTGGGACACAGCATTCCAGGAAGTGCCTCTGCTCTTCCTCTAGGCTCTAGAAAACCGGAAACGTCTGATCACGGAGTCATTACAGTTGGAAAAGACCTCTAAGATCATCGAGTCCAACCTTTGACCAAATACCACTGTGCCCACTAACTCATGTATGAAATGCCACTTCTTTTTGTTTGAACACCCACAGGGATGGGGACTCTACCCCTGCCCTGGGAAGCCTTTTCTGATGCCTGACCACCCTTTTCAGTGAGAAATTTTTCCCAATATCCAACTGAACCTTCCATGAAGCAACTTGTGGCTGTTTCCTGTTTTCCTGTCCCTTATTCCCTGTGAGAAGAGCCCGACCCCACCTGTGTCCACCCTCTTGTCAGAGAGTTGTAGGGAGTGAGAAGATCCCCAACTTGCTGATGTTTGGGTCAGCTTTGGAAACAGCAGCTCTTTCCATGCTTTGTTTTATCTTGTTGTGTGGCTGTTACGGTGAAGATAAAGAACATCATTTGAGCTCACAGCTTGTCATAATTTCCACTCCAAGAGCAGTGCTGGGATATGCACTGAGCGTATGTTTAATGTACAACCAGCCAGTCCTGCTGAATTTAAGACTTAGAGCTGAACAGAATAGGTTTTTTTGATTGTTTTTACATCGATTGAAGTGCTCCCTGCCTTCAGTAGGAGTGACATGCCTTGCTGAGGAAAGCACATCCAAGTGTATTAACTCAGACATGTTGCGTGGCTCAAGGGGCTCCAGAAAATGCTGCAGGTTTGAGGAGGGTCCAAGAGCAGCAGCATCTCCAAGGTGGAACGGTTGGCCCTGAGGGCTGAGCCAGAGAAGCCTGAAAAGCTGAGCCAGAGCTGCTCCCTGTGCTGGGCAGGTTGATCAGAGTAGCTCAGAACAGGTTGGGAGATCCCTCGTGGAAAAATCGAGAATAAACACATCCAGCGCAGTTTCTCTGGCTTTCATGGCAGGGACTTAAGATGATGTTGGTAAATTGCTGCAGTAAGTTGTAAATGATGTATGGAAGGGGAAGGGGGAAAAAAAAATCTCTTCTTGATGCAAGGAAATGTTCCATGTTGGGGGAAATTTATGGCTGATATTTCCTGTAACAACAGGGCAGAGAAAGCTCTGGGACCAGAAACCTTTAGCTCTAGAGGAGTGAAAAAAATCCCTTTGTTTTTATTTCCATCTTGTTTTCTTTTTAATGTCTTATATCCCTGCAAACCATCCTCCCCAGCTGGTCCTGGGCCTTCCCCAACCCACACACAACCAGTGGTTTCACCCCCCATTTTTCCTGCTGATGAGGTTTTTGGAGAGGGTTTAAAGCCAAGTCATTTTTCGTTCTGGTGTTTTGGGATTTTTATTTGTTTTTCTTGGGTTGATTGGGGCGTTTGGGGGTTTTTATGTTGGGGCTTTGATTTTGCAAGGCCATGCAGTTCCCATGCTTGTAACTCCTTCTCTTGTGCCTTTTCTGGGGTGGTCTGGAAGTGCAGAGCACAGATTGTGGGAGAACAGCATCAACAACCTTGGACATGCCAAAAACTGCTGCAAAGCCGAGGGAATCATGAGTGACCATAGTGAGGAAGGGTCATAGTCTTGTATTTAAATTACAGTGGGGGAGATTTAGCTGGAGCATCTGGAAAATCCTCTTCTTGGTGGGGAGAGAGAAGCCCTGGGACAGCTCATGTGGGGAGGATGGGGGCCATGGATCCCTGGAGGGGGTTAGGGCAGTTTAGACACACCTCAGCTGGTTTTGTTGGAGGCACAGTTCCTCCTGGTCCCAGGGAACTGCAGAATATGAGAAGTGGCTTGAGAGGACCCAGGGGGATCGTGAAATTCATATGTCCTGCTCGAAGTCCTGGGTTAGGCAGCATTGGACTGGCTTTATCAAGGGTTACAGACCATCAGAGGCCTCATCTGCAGGAGGGGATGTCTGTGGCTGCTGGAGATGCTCATTTGGAAGGCTGGAAAAAGGATATCAAATCAATTGACCAGGCAGGTGCTCAGAGGGGACCTTCTCACTCTCTCTAACTCCCTGACAGGAGAGAGGGGAGCCAGGTGGGGGTTGGGCTCTGCTCCCAGGGAACAAGAGACAGAACAAGAGACAGGACAAGAGGAAAAGGCCTCAAGATGCACCAGGGGAGGGTCAAGTTGGACGTCAGGAGGAATTTCTTCACTGAAAGCATTGTCAGGCCTTGGAAGGGGCTGCCCAGGGAGGTTTGGAGTCCCCATCCCTGAAGGTGTCCAAGGAACAACTGGACATGGCATTCAGTGCTCTGGACTGGGGGACAAGATGGGGCTGGGTCACAGGTTGGACTCCATGGGCTGAGAGGTCTTTTCCAACTGCAATGATTCTGTGATTTCTTGCATGAGTTCCAACCAGGGCCTGCGAAAGTCCCTCCACTGCTTTTCTAACGACAGATTTTGAGGATGTGCCCTTGTGCCAGAGGGGTGGAGCCTGCCCTGCAAAGATGCAGATCCTCCAGTGAGATGATGCCGAGAGTGGCCTGGCTGACGTTCTTGTCTTGTCAGAGGTGCAGTTTGTGCATAAAGTCTTTATATCCCCACACACTTTCAATGGACAGCAACAATCTGGGCTGTTCCTGCATCAGACCAACTGTTTGCCAGCCACATGTGAATATTGTCCCCATGTGATCTGTGCCTGCTGCGGGTGTCAGCACCAGAGGTTGTCCTCATTGTCCTCCCTCTGGTGACTTGGTTATGGCCAAAAGTGACCCTCTTGAGGTCAGTGTAGGACGATCCAGGCTGTGCAGTGAATTGCAGACCAAAATCTACAGGAGTGTTGCAAACAGTTAATTTTCAATGCTGGCATCCTTGGTTTAGGACCTTAGAGATCACCCAATTCCAACCTCCTGGCACAGGCAGGGACATCTTCTCTTATCTCAGGTTGCTCCAAGCCCCATCCAACCTGGCCTTGGACACTTCCAGGGATGGGGCATCCACAGCTGCTCCAATCTGTTCCAGGGCCTAATGTCCAACAGATTTCTACACCTCCCACCTCCCTTGCCTGTCTCCCTCCTTCCAGGAGTGACTAGCGCTGGGCTGGCTGTGCCAGGGCAGCAATCACAAACCCTTGTGCAGTTGCTTCAGAAGAATGGGAAGGACTTTGACTGTTCCTTGGCGTGGGTTCAGATCATCTGAGCCTGGTCAAAGTGTGAGCTGAAGCCCAGACACGGCCCCAGGCCCGTGGTGCAAAGTGGCTATTTTGGGAGGCGGAGGGTCTATTGGTGATCTGTCAGGGCAGTCGAGCTGGGAGATGAGAGGTAGTCAATGACATAAGAGATGTCAGGTTTTATTTCCAGTAAGAGCCGGTGAAGCTGGGAAAATTGCTCATTAATGCTTTATTGATATTCATGTTCCTATTGAAGGAGTCTGGGGTGGGAGGTGGAGGGGGGGGCCCTGCCTGTGTTAATGGGGCCAGGCTGAAAATAGGTCCTTTTATGCCTGGGCAAAGGGGATGTTCTGAGCACGGGAGGTTTCACTGTGTCAGTCTCTCTAAATAGAGACTGGATCAGTGCTGTGGCTGAGCCAAAAGCTTTGGAGGAAAAAACTAATAACTCAGGTCAAGCCGTGCCAGAAGCACTGGAGTTCTCTTACTCTCTATTTTTTTTTTTTTTTTTTTTTTTTTCTTTCTTTATAATCAATTTNTTTTTTCCTTCCACAAAGGAAAATTTAAAGCAGATTGTTGTAAAATGATGCAAAATGTTCGTCTGTGGGGTTTGGGACTATTTAACCCTCATGTTTGCTTTAGCGTTCTGTTTTTAGAGTAATTTGAATTTAAAATGCTCTATCAAAAGGAATTTATTTCTAAAATGTCAAATTACTTTATTTCAGAAGTGCTGACGGTAAAATGTTTGGCTTTTAAAAAACAAAGCAAACTCCATTAGTTGTTTGGCTTTGGTGACATTCACAAATATTTTCTGTTTCTCCAGAACTCTTTATTCGATGCATTCTCTTCGTCCTGCCCAGTTTTGTAGCCAGGAATGAGGCTGATCACTGCAGCTCCACAGGGAATGTCCCCAAACCAGGCAATTCCCAGCACAGCTGCAGCTCTTGGGGCTCAATGGAAATGAGATTTCATAGAATCATAGAATCCCAGACTGGTTTGGGTGGGAAAGGACCTTAAATCTCATCCAGTTCTGTCCCCTGCCATAGGCAGAGATACCTTCCACTATCCCAGGTTGCTCCAAGCCCTGTCCAACCTGACCTTGAACATGTCCAAGGATAGGGCTCCCATCACTGCTCTAGGCAACTTGTTCCTGTTTTTCCCTGTGCCCTGCACACTTACCCTCCCAGCCTGCCTTTGTGGTGCCCCTCACATCAGGAATAAGAAATAAATCAAATTATGCATGTTTTGTGTTCTTCAGGATCCTACAGGTCTTGGTAGAACTCCTGCCTCAGTTCACCTGTGCACTTAAGCAGGAGCTGCCTTTCCCTGTGAGGGGTGTGAAGGTTCCATCTAGACCGGTCAAATCACTTCCCAAGCCCTTCCCAGGTGGCTCTGGCTTTGCTGGGAGCCTCGTGCCTCACCTGAGTAAGGAATTGTTGTGGGAGCCTCACTGGGGAAAGGCACCACTCCTCCTCATTCCCGCTGTGCAGTCCTGGGATAGCTCAATAACTGAGGGAGTTTGGGAGATAAAACACTTCCTGGTATCATGTTTAATAAAGCTTTGCCCCTCATCTGTCTTCCTGCAGCCTTGTTTCCTGGGCTGTGGATCAGCAGGGAGGGAGCCGATTGCTGGAACCCCATTGGCACAGTGTGTCCATCTCGGATGTCCACTGTCCCTTTTTATTTTTGGAGTTCTGTCTTTTTTGTTGTTGTTGTTCTTTTTATTGTTCCCATGTCTGTTCACATGCACAGAGAATGTCTGATCATGGTAGGATTTGTGGAAAGGCAGGATGTAACATCCCAAATGCTGAGCTGGACCCAAGTCTCCTTGCTGGACCCCGAACTCCTCCTTTTGGGTGTTATTTTGTTATTTTAAGCTCAGTATGTTCCCTGGTCTCCTGCATCCAATCTGATCCCTCTGTCTACTGGGACATTGGTTTAATGGAACACTGGGCACCCCACAGTTGTTAAGAAGCTTATCCTTGTTGTTCTTGGCATATAAAAGCAGAATCACTCTTCTTGTTTTATAGGTAGAGAACATTTTCCCTGGTGATGTCTGCTGCTTTCTGAGGCAGAACGACTTCCCATTAAAGCTGAGCTTCTCAAAGCAAAGTCTGGGAAAGGGCTGGGTGTTCCCTTTTGGGAAGACATCTAGTGGGGCACCCAGAAGATGGAAAGCTGCTTGCAAACCCTTTCCTCACGTGAAGAGTGATGAATGTTTATACGTGCTGAGATGATGGAAGATGCCGCAGTCAGGGTTATGGCACTGCTGCTCCTGGACCTCAGGCCATGAAGCAATAACTTGCTTTCCATGGTTTTATGGTCCTTTTCATCACCAGAAAGGTGGTTCAGTTGAAAGTTGATTAAACTAGCAGGGAAGGAAAGTGATTTATGCCCAGCCCATCCTCCCAGTTGCTTTGTAGCCACGATGTGAATTAAGGGTGATTAAATTCGAGGGCAAGTTCTGTTCTTCCTCACGAGGGGTTTTTGGATCAGCTGTCAGGACCATCCCTCTCTGCTTGTGCTCCACTGGTCCCTGGCTGCCAAGCAGTGATGAGAGAGGAGGGCATGGGCCAAAACAGAGGAGCACAGCACTTATTATTCTAAATGAAGAGCATCTCTTCTCATTAAAGCTGAAAATTATGGTCTGCAGATAACTCTGGTGGTGGTTCATGGAATCAATAAAGCCTCAGTTTGTTTTGAAAGCCAAGTTGCCGATATGCCAAAATACATATTTTGCAAATTGCTTGATTTCCATTTGAAAAGATCAAACCTTGTTTCTTGTGAAAGCCGAGAGGTGGGGTGTGGGAGGTGACAGGCACACAGCAGTTTAAATCTCCTTTTTGCTGTCCTGAAAGATACACAATTTGATCAAAATTGATAACAGTTGGGAGACTGCTTTGTTTTATTTTTCTTTTTAAACAACTACCTTGCAGGGAAGCTGATGCTCTGAGTTATCAGGGAGTCTCTGCTAATTCTGGAGTGGCCGTAGCTACTTTTTGGAAGCACCATTTCTGTATATTCAGGGCATCTTCACTTGGCAGCTTCTGCCTTTTGGAGGCATGATGGTCACCTGTGCTCTCGTGGGTGCTCCTTACATCTGTCTCCAGTTCTTTACTCCTTCCTAGAAACCTTGTTGACACGGGAAATGTAGGATATAAAAGCCCTTGTCAGGGATGAGTGCTGTGACGTGGGATCATCAAGCCCTGCTCACAGAGCCGAGGAGGAGCTGCAGGCTATGGATGAGGACCTGGAATGCTGAGCCTGGTGCTTGCCCAGGAGTTTGGTCCCTAGCTGAGGGCTCAGGCAGCATCAGCCACACACTTGGCACCTGGAGCCTATTTTAGCCCAGCTGTGGGAAACATGGAGCCGAGCATCATCCTGTCTGCCCCTCCAACATGTCAATAAAATTTACTTCAATTGGCTGCTGACTTGCTCAGAAAGGGGGAAGAAGTGCAGGAGGTCATAGAAGCAGCTTGAAGGATAATTTACCTCATAGGTGCCCATGGCGCACACGGCCCTGCCCTTCGCCTCCACACCCAGGGACTACTCTTTTTTCCCCATAACCACTTGAAAAATAAAGATGTATGAGTCCTACTCGAGCAGAATAGATTGTTTTCGATTGCTATTCATCTATTATTTTAGAAAGTAAAATGAATAAAACTTATGCAGGTCACAGACATTAAAGAGCATTTTTATATCAGTTTGGGAGCACTTGTCAGCTTTGATTTATTAAGTAACGTTCCCCGACTGGCTACTGGTATGTGTTGTCAGTCTCTTGATAATGGATAGACCTCACAGCTGAGTGCTCTGTGATTAGACTTCTCAACTATATATTTTTAAATAAAGGCATTGCTTTTCTGAGTTTGCTCATTTCCCTCTCTTAGGCAATTTCATTCATCTTCCCTCGCCCTCCCTCTCTCCACTGTAAATTTGTTGTTGTTGGAAGCCATGAGGATGCTAAATGGGACACATCTTTAAGGGGTTGGGTGGGGTTTCTTTTTGTTTTCCCCCCTCCCAAGCTTGCTCCCAACTTAGCTTGATTGATTAAATGTCGTGGGGGGACAGAAGTGGATAAGCAGACGCTAACAGAACAGCTTTCCAGAGACCACGGCGCATCTGCTCCATTACTACGGCTGCGTCAGCAGTTTTACTATCAGGCTGCTCTTCCTTGGGGCTCAGGGATGGAAATTACCACAGTTGCATGGAGAGGTGGCTGACAGAGCTCTCGACCTCTGTGAAGGGAGCGGGGGCTGAGCAAACCCACAGCTGCCAGCCCTGCTCCCTCCTCCGGAAGGTTGCTGGGAGTTAATGGAATATGAAGCCCTGCCTGGCTGATGAGGAGTGACACACAGGGAAGTTCAGAGGCACTGTTGTATCTCTTCTAACCACAACAGTTTGTTTTCCCTGTGGAGGATGAACCTGCGCTGCCAGGCTGAGCTCAAATCCCTCTGCTGGCTCAGGGAGCCTCTCCAGGGGTGTCTCAGGAGCCCCTTGGTCACGCAGGGCAGGGATTTGCTGTGCTGGCTCTGAGCTGCTGTTACCAGGCACATGCTGGGATCTTCTCCGAGGGACGGCAGCAAATGGCACTGAAGATGAGTATCCTGGGCTAAAATCCCCAGCTAGAACTGTAATTATGCTCTCATAAAGAACTGAGCTGGAACGAGGATGAGATTGTTTCCCCGGGGGCTGAGTGAGCACTGGGACTGATTCATTAGCGTGGAATTGAAGTAGCACAGGTGGGAGGCCACCGAGTGCCTTGTAAATGAGACTTGCAGATCCTTCAGGAAGGGCAAAACTCAACAACTTCCCTGGGAAAGCCCAGGCAGGGCTGAGGCAGAGACCTCTGGTTTTGTTATCCAGCACCTTTGTCTTAGACCGAAACTGAAGCATCTGACTTGAGAAAATGCAGAATGCACTGATAAGAAAATAAATATTGCACCGATTTCATAAGCCTTTTTGCTGTTGTATGACTTCAAAAATTGCTTTTGATTTAAAGGTTAACATTTGACAAGCCAACAGACCTTAAAGATCTTTTCTTTCCCCTCCTCATTTCCTTACAGTTTCTTTAAAACATGAAAGATGAGACGATCTGTTCGGGGAGGGTGAGGATCGATTCATTTGGAAAGTGCTGCCTGCTGCTGGTTCAGGACACGATGGTCACACAAGGACTTGGTTTCCCCAGGCTGCTTCAGCCTCTGCTCCCTCTCCCAGCAAGAGTTTGCCCGTTGATAAGGGGATGAGTGACCCCATGGGTGAGGGGAGGTGGGGTGAGGAACAGGAGGGCAAAGAAAGGGCAGTGCAGGGTTTGGAGCCGTGGGTTTGGAAGGACAGGCGATGTGTCCGTGGTTATTTGATGTGATGGTTGGCTGCAGGAGGCCAGTCCTGTCTGGGGAGCCGGGGTGTGCTCCCAGCAATGGCTTTTGCAGCTCATTAAGCGTCTCCGTGCTGCTGTTTCTCAGCCTGAAATGGCCTTAGTTGCTTTGCATGTTCCAGTGACACTGCCATTATCTCCTACTAACACAGGCATTAATTACTAAGCCAGCTCGCTTATTTACACCTTTAAATGATAACCCTGCCCTACGTGCTCGCTTAACAAATGCAACCCAGACTGCTCTTAAATGGCTCCTTGGGGGCATTTTTGGCTTGTCCCTAGTGGCTCTTGTTTTTTAAACTTCTCCAGTGACAGGTGAGAATGTCACAGGCCAATAAATGCTGGAGGCTCACATGCTTGTTGAGTTCCTGCTCTTGGGAATGGTGGGTTTGCCATCATGGAGAGGGATTGGCTTCGAGACTCTCCCCAGGTGGGAAGGATCTGAGCTGGGGCAGCCAACTGGGACCAGACTCCTCAGTATCAATGGAATTAGTGGGGGAACACCCACTGAATTCCAATGACATGCCCCAGCTTTGGCACTGGGAGAGGAAGCTCCTCTTCTAGCCCTTGGCATCAGCAGCTGGTTTCGTTGTGTCCAGCTTTGGCTCCATGAGGAGGTCCCTGGCTTGTTGAGAGGTTGTGCCAGGTTTAAGGTGGGAGCAGGGCTGAGAACTCTGAGCTATTTCCCATGCACCTGAGGACCAATAGCTTCAGCTCTTCGTTGCTTTAAATCCAACGTGAATGCAGGAAAACCTCCAACAGTCCTACAGCAGAATCCACCTATCCAGGTTCTTTATTCCTTTTTTCTTCCCCCGAATAAAAACTTTGTCCAATTTGCCAGGTAAAAACTTGGAGCACTTCTCCCTTTGTAATTCCCCAAGAATGCATGACATAGTAGTCTACTGCTTCCCTGTCATAGCGGTGTTTCTCTTCCCAGCTGAACATTTTAAGTTGGTTCCTTTCCTCTGCGTGCCCTTGTCCATCCTTGGAGCTCTATGGGGAATTCATGGATTATCAGAAGGAGTTAAGACATCCAGGTTAAAGACAGTGAGGGAATATAGATGTGCTAGTGAATGTTAGTAAAGGAAAGCTGCTGTCTGGATCCCTGGCCCCCTTGTTTCCTACACAACCCCTGCTGGAGCACCAGATGGGGTTTAATCAGGACCACGGAGCCGGAGGGATATTATTAAGAGACATCTAGTTCTGGATGAGAGAAGATTATCCAGGGTTTATTTCCAGCTGATAACACTCTGCCCTTCCATAACACCTTTTATCTGAGGATCTCGGAGCTCTTCACAGACTCCAGTTAATTAAGCCTCACATTGCCCCCTGGTGCCACGGGTGAGACCCGGGCTAACAGCGCCGGAGCAGCAATTAGGAGGGATCGGCTCTGGCAGGCAGATAAGAGAGATCATCTCCTGCCTCTCCTTCGCTGTCTTATTTGCATGTTTATCTCCCCTGTGCAGTTGAGGAAAGTGAACCCAGAGGTTGCACCGCCTGCCCAAAGTTCTCGTTCCGTGCCTTACCAGGCTGAAAACTTGCGGATCCCCTTTTCCAGCCCCAGAACATGCTGGATGCAGAGATACATCAGTGGTGCACAGTGGTGACTCTGCCCTCCAAGTCTCCTTCTCCTCTTCCAGCGTTGGTTTTCCACTGGGCTCCACTTCTCGGCTCTGCTTGGGTTTCCTTCCCACAAACACCATCTCCAAGTGTTCCTTTGCTAGAAAATAACACATCCCCTCACAGACCTTCAGAAAAAGAGCTTTTGCTGCCCCTCCCTACAGGACCAGATTCTTCAATAGTGATTTCTCTGGAGAATAGCTGGGCCCGAGGTTTCCTTCCCCTTCTGTTTTCTTTTCTTTACTTTCCCCTAACTAAAAATCAGGAAGCTCTAAAATCCTCTTTGAAGTAACACTGTATGAAGAGGATTTATCCTTGTCCACTTAAATATTCATGACAGCTTGCATTTCTGTTCAAAAAGACACTTGTTTATTTAGATAAGATTTAATTTATTCATAATTTACCTAAATTTGCAGGAGCGTGCATGTACATTTTAGCTTATAAGTAGCGTAATACATAAAACATTATTGAGGCATGCAAATTACACAAATACAGCATTGGAAGCTGCCTGCTTGTTTTAGGCAGATAACTAATTTCTTACCCTGAGTAGAGACACAAACACAATTGCCTGGGCTTGTTGCCTGGGATTTGGTGACTCTGAATTATGCTTCCCTTAATGGAAGAGGCACAGCTTTTGAGCAGGGCCGTGGCAAAGCCCACTTTTCTTGGACCGTGAACTGTCGTAAAGCCGAAACCCTTTGCTGGAATTTTTTTCCCAGTCCTCTCCCCAGGGACTCAATTTGGGTTTGCTCAGAGCTCTCAGTTTGTTTCCTAGGGTTGGGGTTGGGATTTGTGAGGATTGGCTCACCCGTGCCTGGGGAGGATGATGGAGGGAGAGGATATCCCTGCTCCACACCATCAGTCCAGCAGTGTGGGATCTGCTCTCGATGTGACCGACCTCGTTGACCTCTTGCTCCTAATTTACCTCTGCGACCCTCGCTGATGTGGCCATATTTTGCTCTCCTTAGGGCAAAGCGACAAATGGCCCAAAATTTCCTCAGTGTAGGATCTGCTCTTGCTGTGATCGACCTCATTCACGTGAACAATGGAGCCACTTCTTCATAATTTACCTCTGCAACCCTTGGTGATGTGGCCACTTGTTGATCTCCTCGGGCAAAGTAACAAGTGGTCCAAAATTTCCTTGTAGCCCCAAAACACCTCATTTTCTACCTGCTTCCAGACAACAATTGCACACATTAGCATCCACAGAATGTGCTAGAGCATGGAAACCAGACTGGGCTTCTTCTCAGATCTCCAACACTATGTGCTGTAAGAGCAGCATTAGGGCTGAGGCTGGAGGCACAGCAGGGATTTTTGGGCCATGGATTTGGCAGCTGTGTGACAGCACCATGAGGGCACTGTTAAAAAATTGTTTCCTAACAGGAACTGTTCTGGTCAGGAATCGGGTGTTTGCAGCTGTATATATGGGATGCAGGGAATGAGCATATGAAGCTTGTAGGAGATGTCTCAAGGACCCAAATATTGGGCAGATCCCCCTGTGCAGTTTTGTTACCTCCCAGCCTGTAATCAAGGCTCCAGGACACTTCCCATGACATTCTGCTTTCCCTTCCCTCTGACTGTGCCAAACTGCAACTGTTTGGCCTGGAATTTCCAGGGCTGAAACCCTCCCTGGGCTCTCAGGCTTTGTTTGTTCTGCAGGATTGGAAGAGAAGAAATAGGGACAGCAGAGATGGTTGATGCTTTGGCTTTTCCCTGGCTGGAATCATAGCTGACATTTTCCATCGTTTCCAAGATTGAGTTTAATGGGAAAAATAAAAATACATTTTCCCTGGGTTTGCCTGCTGCAAAATTGACCTGTGAGTATCTCCAGAGCCTGAGCATTTCAGGACAGGGATGGGACCTTTTGGTGGGATGCATTTTTAACCTTGGAAAAGCATTTCCACATTTGGAAAAAATCTCTTCCTTGCACTGGACATGGATCTGAGTGTGCAGGTTCAAAGGGAGGATAGAAACTGCTGGGGAAATCCCCCCAAGGAGGCAGTTTGTGGTGGCAATTCCTTGTCCCCTCAGACTTAGGTCTGCCAGGTAAAGCAGAGCAGGACTAGCCTTATTTCCATGGAACCTGTTGGGTCATGGAATGAGGAGGAGGAGGAGGAGGCTCTGCTGCATTTGCTTTAAAAGGGAATTTAATTATAGAGGCTTAATTACATGATCAGGGTGTGTTTGATTTTCCAGCAGGTTGTGCCCTCACTGAGTGCTCGGGGTGGACAGAGCTCACCAAAGGAGTTGATTGTGATCTGCTCCGTGGGGAAGCCCCGGAGAAAGTAATACCCTGCCTCCGAATAATGTGGAGCAAAATAAAACCTGAGGAGAAATGGGGATATTAAACACTTCCTAATTAAAGGAGCTCTGCCTGTTGTGTGGGCTGGAGATCCAGAAATGAAGTGGTGCAATGCACAGGGAGGGCTTTAGGAGTCTTAACTTGGCAATGCTTAATTTAGTGTGAGATCTGATGGTGTTATCTGACCACGATCTTCCCGTTTCTGCACCTGTGTCTGGAGAGGGGTTTGCAAAGGAGATCAAAGGCGTTCTTTCTATACCCAGAATCACCATTTTGCCCTTTTTTTACCTGGCCTTGGCTGGAATTTGTGCATATATGGTATTTTCAAGTGTGAATTTTATGATGAATGGGCAGACTCAAAATGTTGAGTTTTGTTGGGGCCTGTTGGAGCTGCAGAAATGTAAAGGAATTTCTACATGTGGTGCTGGGATAGTGGGAATCATAGATCCCAGACTGATTTTGGTTGAAATGAACCTTAAAAATTATCCAGTTTCACCCCTTGCCATGGGTAGGGACATCTTCCACGATCCCAGGTGGCTCCAGCCTGGCCTTGGACACTTCCAAGGATGGGGCAGCCACAGCTCCTCTGGGTAACCTGTGCCAGGGCCTCCCCACCCTCCAAAGGAAGAATTTCTTCCCAATATCCTATCTAACTCTCTCCACTTTTTGTTTATTTTAGTTTTCAGTAATTTTAGTTTATAGCAATGTCATACTGATGAAGAAAAACACACATGAAAAATGTGTGCTGGAGAAGAAGTTGGCTTTCCCCACGGTTTTAGAAGGAGCTGGGATGAGAGAGTGTGTGCTTAGGAGCGTGATATGTGGAGGAGAATGAATAAAAACTTTGGGTTTCAAATAATTTCACTTAGAAAGCTGATAACTGTGTGAGTTTGAACTCTTCAATGCCTGCACCAAGCAGAAGAGGGAGGTGCAGTGTTTGGGTGTTCATGCACACACATTAATAACGGGAAAAGATGAATATTTACCAACCACCACGAGCCAGGAGTATTGGAAAAGAATGTGCTATTGATCGGAGTGAAAATAAATAAATAAATAGAATTCTCCCTCCCCCAACACCACCTGTAGATGTATTAGGGAGAGAATATTGAACTGGGCTCTCCTGCTCCTATGCAATTGATGCAATTTATTTTCAATTTGTCAAACGTGGCATTGGAGCAGCAATTGGTTTTGGTGATTTATTAGGAATTTTCTAACCAGGGCACTCTGTCATTGGCGTTACTTCACTTGTGTTCTAGTGGGTTTTTGTCTTTGTGCAAACTCAAGCTGTGAAGCCAAGAAGGTGAGTTTTTCTGTATTTTCCCTTTTTTTATTTTTTTTTCTAATCCAGAAGGGAAAAGTGAAAGAAACTCAGCCAAAAAGGGAAATGGGGAAAAAGTAACAGAATTGACATATTTTAAACATGATGACAGGATAGGCAGTTTAAATTGCCTCTGTGAATTGATTTAAAAGCTGTTGGAAGGCATCTCTATTTCATTAACTGTCTTTCTCCTTCATTTCAGTCACTGGAGTCATTGCCTCTTATTACCTTCCAGGTTCGTGATATCCATCCACATGGTTATTTTAGTTATTACTATCTGTATACAGAAAATATAAGAGGCAATTTTGGGACAGAAGCAGCTTGGGAGGGATGTGAGCAGAGTGAAATAAATAATTTGATTTCTGTATGACACCCATGATATAAAACCATCAGGATTACAAGAGTGTTTGTGCTGGGTGTGCATTTTGGTCAGAACCTGTGGGAAAAGTGTAGGGATTTGTGGCAGCAAATCTGGACCTGGTAATGAAGTGCTTTCCCACATTGAATAAGCAATAATGATCCCAAAGCAAATTTCCTCCTGGGAATTAGGTGGTCCAGTGCGCTCATGGTATTTTTCTTCCCTTCTGACTGTGATGGCATCAGAAGTTCGGTGGGTGTGAAGTGTATTTGCACTTTTCTCCCACTCTGAGATGGAATTTGGGGAGCAGAAGAACCCTTTCCATATCCTTGGGGACATTAATTATCTCATCCCTCAGGGAACATCGATGCTCCCTTCACTAACAGGTCTGGTGTAAAAAAGCTGTGTGTGGAGAATAGGTGTTCTGGAGGTCTGCAGTAGGACCTGAGGGGGAAAACAAAGGAAAGCTTTCGGGTTCTCCTTCCTAAAGCTCAGTAGCTTTTCTTTCCAGACCAAAACAACCCAGCCAGTTGCAGATTATTTTCACAGTTTCAAAAACACTGTAGCTCTCAGTATTTTTCCCAGAGCTCTGCAGAGTCATTAGTTGCTTACAGCACTTAAAAGAAAAATGTGGTGCTTTGGAGACTTCGCTTCTGTTTGCTGTCTTTACCACCAACTAATTGGTTGGATAACGAGCAAATATTTTTCCTCTGTTCCTCAATTTCCCAGCTTTTTGACTTGCAAGCAGGAAGAGCAAAAGCTGCTCTGGTTGGCAGACAGCGGAGGGAAGTGTGTTGGGATGAGGCAGCCGGAGTCTCACTCCAGATGGGATTGCAGGGCCCTGCGGTCCAGCTGCCCCCCTCAGTTCGTGCCTCTTCTTTGCTTTTACATCCATTGGTCTGGTCTTACTCATCCTGTGGAGCTTCAAAGCAGGTGGGGAAGGCAACAGGTGAAGGTCTGCAGGGGCTGCATAGGGGAAGCAGAGCAGTGTGTTTGACCAATGGTTCCCTTTTGGAATTGGTGGGAACAAAGCATCCAGGAGCCTTGTTAGGAGCACCTGAATGTTCCTATTATCAGGGTAACTGTGGTGAGAGGAGACAGCTCTGGCTGCACATACAAGCATTACCTTGATTTAAAGGCACTGTTTGTGGCTTTAAACGAAATTCTCTGGCTTGGCCGGATTTAATTCAGCCTGAACAAAGCAGTGTGTTCCATGTGCTGCAGGAGGAGGCCGTTCACCCTGCTCTGCTCAACAGAGGTGTCACACAAAGGGAGACACCAGTGGGCTGAATAAAGCAAGTTGTAAAGGCACCAGCTATTGAGAGCAGGAACATCCTGAGTGCCTGGAGCAGAATGGAGAGTGACCTGACAAAGGAGGGCCGACCTCTCTGAGGAATTGATCCTCAGCAGGAGGATGCTCTTCTGTAAACAGCAAAGCCTCCCATGAGAGTGACTGTGGACAAGAGCTGCAAAGTGTTCTCAGACTGAGACCTTCACCCGAGTTTCAGGGCTTGGAGAGGTGGCTTTTCCCTGGGCTCTTTGCTGAGGGCACAGCCTCCAGACCCGGCACCCAGGAGCGTCAGGTGCCAGGGTTATACCCCATCCCCTGCTGCTGAAGTGGGCCCACCCCAAAGCACAGCCCAGTCTGAGATGGTGAAGGATCTCGAGGGGCCATATGAGGGTGGCTGAGGTCACTTATCTTGTTCAGTTGAAGGAGACTGAGGGGAGACCTCATGGGGGTCTGCAGCTTCCTCCCCAAGGGCAGCACAGGAGCAGCTCCAATCTCCATTCAGTGGCAGGACCTGAGGGAAGGGCTGGAGCTCTGTCAGGGAAGGGTTAGCCTGGATATCTGGAAAAGCTTCTTCCCCCAGAGGCTGGTTGGGCATTGAACAGGCTCCCCAGGGAAGTGGGCACAGCAGCAAGGCTGCCAGAGCTCAAAGAGCATTTGGACAATGCTCTCAGGGACAGTTGTTGGAGTGTCCTGTGCTGGGCCGGGGGTTGGATTCTGTGATCCTTGTGGGTCCCCCTGGCTGCCTGGGAGCGTTGCTTTGGCTCCCTCCTGCCCTTTCAGTTTGTTAAACCAGGATGTGTGTTCAGGACACAAGTACAGTGACAGTTTGGCATGAGGCTCAGGCCGAGAGCGAGAGTTTGGGACCATCTCACTTTCCTCTCACACAGTTTTGGGAATGGCAGCGGGAGCATGTTCTGCACTGGTTGGCTTTTTCCCACTGTTGCCTGATCTGTTTGGGAGAGACCCTTGTTCATCCTTTGGTCACTCCTCCGTGTCTCTGCATAAAGGGAATACCAACCTTGTGGAGTTTGTAGGACCAGTCTAATGCTGCAGGACTGCAGAGGTCACTGCTTCAGATGCTGCTTTCTGGCATCTCTCAGACACTCCTCACACCCGGTTACCTCCACATCCACAGGAGCAGATGTGACCCCATCATCCCACCACCCATGGAAGGACACCTTTAATTGTGAACACATCCCTTACAGCATCCAATTTCCAAGGCCCATTGCTTGGAAATGTTAACACTATTTCCCGTAGCATGTGCTGGATGATGGCATTTCTCAACATCTGTTTTCACTTAAAATTTCCAGGCCTTTTGTTTTGCACACAGCTTTGGTGTTGATGCCATCTCATACTTATGGGATGGCAAGATGGGGTCTGGCAATCTCCAGCCTAAACAAAGCCCAGCTCAAAATTTTATTAATGAAGATTTGCAGCTGCTCCTGGGCCTTGGCAACTGCTTGACAAAGCTGGGGACAGGATTCATCTCGTGAAACGTACCAGTAATAAATATCAGTGGGAGTGATTAGCGAGCGGTGGTTAATTCATGAGTGGGTTTTGCCTGTTGGCTGAGGAATAATTTGGTTTCTAGTGGCAGCAGGATGTGTTATTTCTCCTCGTTCTCCCCCAACCTCCTAAAGATGCTGCAGGACTGAGCTCATAAAGCAGCAACTGTTGCAGACACTCACGTCATTTACAAGCCAAGGTTGATCAGCCTTGAAAGGAGAAGGACCTGGTGAAGCCTGAAAGCTGGGACGTGCTTTGTGAGAAGAGGGAAGGGCTGTGAAACCAGGCAGGGGGTTTTTTTACAGGAGAAGGCAGCAGTGATAGTTATGGTAGAAAATCACTCTGCTCCATCTGGGCTGAACAATTTGCTAATTGAGGCAGGACTCCTGCAGGAGAATCAGTCTCCCTATTTTCAGGGCATTATTGTGAGGGGCAGAGCAGGTATCCCTTAGAAGATGTTTCATACCTCATCCTAAGGCTAGTTTAGCTGAAATAGTATCAACTATTTTCCTCCTATTTTCATCCATCCCTGGCACTTCCCATCTCCAGCTTGTCACAGGCTTGGCAGGAGAAAGAGGTGGGGGGAAGAGAATAGAAAAGAAATCTTTCATTTCCATTTCCAGCGCTGTGTTTCACTCCCAAAGAGCAGACGCAGAGCTGATGGTGCTCATGGAGCTGCCTCTGACAGCTTGATGCCAGAGGGAAACCTGGGCTTCCATTTCCAGCCCTGTCCCCCCTGGGCAGAGCTGAGGAGTTCGTGGGGATCAGCAGGGAGAAGGAAAACAATTTGATCAAGGGGCCCTGGAGTCAGGCACATGGAGAAACTGGTCTGGTGGGGTTTTTCAGCTTTCATCAGTGTCAAGTTGATTTTATTTTTAGAGAACTGATATTAAAAATAAAAGGAGGGGGAGTGAATAAAGCACCTACAGGTATATGGGGCAGAGCCCCCCTCAGCTCTTCAGCTGGTCTTTCCTCACCAGCTCAAAGCTTTTTAGAGCTAATTATGGGAGATGTGCAGGATGGGGGAGCGGGGGGTGGGGGGTTGCAGGTGCAATATTTTACCGTGTGTAGCCACACATATCAATTGCCTGACCTGTGTCCTTTCATTTTGTAGCACTGGGAAGTCAGGGATCATTTTATGCCATGGCCAGTGGGGTTTTAGGCAGATGGGGATTTTGTGGGAGAGCTGCTTCACTGTGTCAATCCGTTGGGACTGGACTTGGTGCTGATCCTCTCAGCCCTCACTGGGAGGATGGTAATTGGAGTCGTCTCTGGTGCTCCCAAGGAGCTGCCTCCATGTCCTGTCACTGCCAGCATCAGGTGTTTTTTTAAAAAAGATTGAAGAAAACCCTGCAGCAGGCAGATAGGAGGGTCACCTACCCTCCAGACAGGTGCTGTCTCAATTCCTAATTGCCAAAAACTGCTGTAAGACTATTCATTGTCTGTGCCAAACTGCTTCTCCTTTCAGCATCAACTGCCCTCACTCACTCTCAGTGCCCAAGTCAACCTTGGATCCTTCCAAACCCACCCAGAGTCGTGTTCCTGCTGACACACACTGACAGAAGTGAGCTGGGTTTTGAGGAGATGTGTCCCCTTTTCACGGGCACTGAGTGGAGACTGGCTCCAAAAACGTCCCTTGGGTTTTTGAAACGTTTTTCATCTGTGCAGAGAAAGGAAGGAAAACCCGTGGGTGGCAGAGTGTTGCCTGGAGAAGTTCTGCTCTCTTTTCACTCAGCCCCAGATTATTCCCTGTTAATGATGCTCATATACATATATATAAGACTATTATATATTTATACTTTTTATTATTATTTTTACACTCTGAATTGCCCCAGCAAAGCTAAACTTAATCAATGCTGAGGGAAGATGAAAGTTCATTTCTTTCTGTGCCAAGGAATATGAAAACAAGAGGGTCTTCAAACTTCCAGCCAGGATTCCAGCTGCCAAGAGAATTATTAGGCTTTTTCAGCCCAGCCCCAGGAAGGGCTTTTTTACATCCCAAGTCAGGCAAATGAGATGAGACACTGGTGCAGGGACAGGCTGCCTTTCCTGGGGCAGCTGCAGCCAGCAGTGAAGAGTGCCGGTCCTTGATGATTCCATCCTCTCCTCCAGCCTCACATGGGTAAAAACAATGTATTTCCATAATTTTACTCTCCTTTGTTGCAGAGTCCATGCAGTTCTGGCACAAAGAGTGAGGCTGTGCAGCATAATTGTGACCCTGTGCTGGCAGAAACCACTTTGTTTTAATGAAGGATCCTTAGCAGGGGGTAAAAATTAATTTTTACCCCATATTAATGATTGTTCAGAGCCCACAGAGCTGAGCTGGTCCTCTCGATAGAAGAATGGGGAAAAATTGGCCTGTACAGCTCTTCCCCAGCCTCAGTTAATGCAAATAATGGTCCACCTGCAATGAGCCACTTGTGCTTTGCTCCCTCCTGTGAGTTCCATGGCATCGGTGGTGCTGCGAACATGTGAGTCCTGTGCCAGGAAAGCCCAAATCTTGTCTGAAAACAGGAGAGAGGGACCATGGCCGTGGCTTCGTGGCCATCCTGGCCAGTTGACGACAGTGGTGGGCAAGTCAGGGCTCCTCAGAGGAGCCGCAGGTGACTTCGCCTGATCGTAGCAATCAAGAGCTTATTTATCCCAGCCTCGAGTGTCACGCTCTGGTAACCAGGCACTTCTTGTTGCTCATCCAGAAATCCCAATCGAGTGCCTTCATTATCACACAGCAGTGTTTCCTTTGTGGATAACAAGTCACACTGCGAGCAGTAATGGAGCGTCGGATGGATTTGTGTTGTGGGATTGTTGTAAGCGCTGATTGGAGTTTTTCCTGTGATTAGGGTATTTAGTCAGGTGTGAGAGAGGGAGTCTCCGCTGTCTTGTAAGATCTGAGTTTGCAGTGCCTCTCCAAGGGATGTTACAGGGGTGTTCTTTGCAAGGTCAGGTTAATGAGTTGCATGCATGAGATCCCGGTTTTCCTTTATCCCATCTTGTCACTGGCATTGTCTCACCACCCTCCCAGGAAACCATGCTCTAGACTCTGCCTAGGATTTCAGCAGCTGTCCAAAGAGGGGTGTGGTGGAGCATCGTCCTCTGTGCAGGCTGTGGACACTGTCCTGCAGAGGTGGGCACAGGGGAGCACCACAGCAGGAGAGAAGGTGTGAGCCCAGCTTCTCATCCACTCACGAACAAGAAAACGTTCCAGGGACGTGAGAAATGGTCTTTTCTTGTGGTATGGAAGGAACAGGGCATCAGGTGGGGCAAGAGCTTCTCCTCCAGCAGCTGCAGGAGTTGAGGCAGAGTTGCTCCACCCCAGCTGAACACTGTGATGCTTTGATTCCTCAAGGAGATCCCTTAATTGGGATGGATGTGTAACTGGGGGAGAGGCTGGCGGCACAATCTATCAATTTTACCAGTGAAAAATGATAGGAAGTGGCATCCTCCCCATGCCTGGCAGGCTCCCAGCCTCCTCCACTGCACACCTCATTATCCTCTTCGACTGCTTCATCTGGATAACGTTCACCCTTAATGATGGTGGAGGAATATTAAGTTCCTGCAGTGTTATTTGATTATTACCAAGCCACCCCCTGTTCCTTCTGGACCAGCAGTGGGGCATATTTCCAAGATATCTTGGATTGCTAGTTCTGAACTGATGGTTGCAAGATGAGGGAGAAGGATGGCCATACTTAGAGTCCTGCCTGATATGCGTTATATTTCAAATTCAGCCTTTCCATCAGTGTTTCTGGCCAGGCTCCTGTTTTCTGGGCTCCAGGAGAAGATTTGGCTGTGGCCCAAGCAGGAGGAGGGGGCTCAGCCCTGCAGGGAGTTGGAGAACTGAGTTATGGGTTAGAAGGAGAGCTGGGAGGTACAATAAAATGGGCAAAGCTGGATGTTACAGTACAAATGTGTGTCCAGGCCAGACAATAAATTAAATAATCCTTCAGGTTGTGGGTAGTGTGGGCTATAAAACTGCTCCTTCCCACCTACCTCAGAGGCTGTCCCAACCCATGAGGTGTCCTTGTGGATCTCCTTTCTCCCACCTGCCTTTGCCACTGTCCTCATCAGGCACTTCAGTCACTCTCCATTAGGATGAGCCCCAAGGGCTGGACTCGGTTGGTGGCTCCCAGGCCATCTGAGAGGTGCATCCCAGTTGCAGCTCACGTGTCCTCTGACTCCACTAATCTCTTCAAAGGCTTCTAACAAGTTAATAAGGATTGATCTGCTTTTCATCAGATCATGTTGACTGTTCTTAATGAACCTGGGCATTTTCAAGCCTTTCTTTCCCCTTAAAAATGAGCTCTAAAATAAATACTCTTCTTTCAGACGATGGGCAACTGATTCCTTCTACATTTCCCCAGCAGGAATTGAGATTGGACTGAAGGAGGGAGCTCTGTAGCCTTGTAATATATCGGGTTTGCAATGGGGCTTAAATTAAGCAAACCTTATACTTGGCCCCAAATACAGATGGATTTAATTACAATTAACTGTCTCATTGAGTGATGGCTTGAGAAAACAGCTTCAGGCCTGATTTTTCTGATAGAAAAGATTTAGTTGTTAGTTCTCAGAAAACAGCCAGATCTTGATTTTCTCCTGGAATGGCTGAGCCTCTAACAGTAAAAATAAAGAGAGCAAGACCAATTCAAAAGCAGCTCTCAGAGCAATGAAATTAGTGGCTTTTCCCACTGAAAACAAAAAAAAATATATATTGCTGTGAGCAACTTGGATAATCCACCCAGCTGTCTGTAGCAACACCGGGAGAGAGTTGTCAGAGTAATGGGGTCTTTGGGAGATCACCGCTGGTTCTTGTAATAAATGTCCAACTGCTGTTGGAATTCTCTGTTCCCTGTCTTACCCGTTTTAAGGGAAATCCATAGGACTGAAGTCCTGCACTGGCGCTGCCTCCCCCGTTTGGTAAATCCCTCATGCACATGTTGCCATCTGGTCCCTAATGCTTTGTGTCAGTTTAAGTTCCCCTAAGCTCTTATTGACCATTTCTTGTGTTATCTGCACACTCCTTAATTCCTTTTCTCCTCTCCCTGGGGATCTGATCCCTGACTTAGGCAAATCCTCATCTTCTTCATTTGTGAACACAAATGCAAAAGTAAATATTGTAAGTGTCAGTGTCAGCTTCTTATCCTCTTCTGCCTCCAATTTCCTTCTGTCAGTCTTATCTGGGCTGGATCCACTTATCTCCTTTGTCTGTATAATGGTCTTTTCCTCCTCTGTTTTTATGAAAGCCGGGAGATTCTCCATCGTCGTTAACTGCTGCTTTAATTATATCCTCGTATTTACCTTGCCCAACCCGTGCCCCTACTTGTAACACATCCATACTTCTAAGCAGGCAAGTTTTCTTTGTACATCACTTTGAATAAAGATGGGAATGGCACAAAATCCCATGTTCTGGAAACTCAAAACCTCGGGCTGTTTGAAGCTGAACCTGAATTCTGCATCGAGCCAGCACTGTCGGCTCTGCTTTGAGAGCTGCTGTGACTCCTGGGCTGGTGCACGTGTGAAATGTGGAACAGAACACCAGCCCAGCCCTTGGAGGGGTGGTCTGTACAAAATCAAGAGGAGTTTTTGTATCTGTGTATCTTGATTTTCCTGTTTGCGAGATGGAGAAAGTGTTTCCTACAGAGAGCAGAGGTAAGAGCTGTGTGTGTGAAAGCAGGTGCTGAGCTGCCCTTTGCCTTGTGATTTTTTAAGAATGCAGGAGTATTTCGGGACAGGCCATGCCCATAGGGAACATGTAGGTTAGGCCAGAACACAAAGAGTGAACCCCCAAAACTCTTGGGACCACACTTCTCCTTGGAGAGCCACAGCCTTGGTGGGTGCTCTGTGCTTTGTGCTCACATCGAATCCACCCCAAGCCTCATGTTTTGTGGTCTGATCATCCCTGATGTCATAACCTGAATAAATTGATTATTTTTTTGTTTTACCTGTAAGTGCCCCACAATGGTGTTTATTGCATAACAATTCCTATCAGGAAAGTGTCCTATTGTATGATGTACAGCAACACTAAACAGCAGTGTAGCATGAGGGCTCAGCTTTTTGCAAGCTGCAGCAGTTTGTAATTTCAAGATCAATATGATGATGTATTTTTTGAATTTTAATGAATAAACTACACTGGTGTTTGTTGTTTACCTGCTTTCTGATTTTCTAACAAGTGGCTCTAGTGATAATTACTGAAATTCTGTAGTCACAGAAGGAGGGAGGAGGGTTGGGGGGGGAGCCTGGATCCTTCATAACTATCCAACTGGGCAATTATCTCCATACTGTATGTGCTGCTTTTCTATAAATGTTGAAATTCAGTAATTACCACTAGAGCCAGCCGTGACATTTCGAAAGCAGATACATAACAAATAGGGATGCCATGGAGTCATTAAAATTCAGATATCAAAACAGCTCTCCCTATTCTTCTGTGCATGAATCCATTTCTTTGTTTCATGAAGAATTCAGTTGCCAATTAAATACCTTTTCTTTCCTTTTTCTTCTTTGTTTTTTTTATTTTTTTCCCTTTTCTTTTTTCCTTTTACAAATGAATTCTAATCTCCATGAAAGGAACTGAATTGACAGTTGTGACAGTTGGTGCATTAGGAAAAAACATGGATGAGTTTAGTCCTTCCTAAGGAACCCAGCCAGCACCTCCCCAGCCTTGGAAATGGTGAGGTTGTTTCAGAAATTTAGGAGAGGAAGAACCGTTTTTCCAGCAATTCCCCTTTTCTCCTTCTGGCACCTTTTTTTCCTACTTATCCTATAAGGAAAAACATCTTCTAAGGTGGTTGATAACTTTGGGATATCTTTTTTTGCCTGTCCTGCCAGAGCTGTGGTTCTGTGGCCAACAGGAATAGCTCAATTATTTCTCAAATTGTTATTCCTGCTGCAGTTTTGTAGCAATCTCTGGCATCTGGCAGTTGAGAGTTTTTAGGCTGGGGGAGGGTTGTTGAGTTTTTTTTGTGGGGGTGGGGGTTTTTTGTGTGTGGTGGTTTTTTTTTTTTCGTTTAGTGGGGTTTTTTTATTTTTTAACAATGTTGTCTTGTTTACGCGTTTGACTCTGGGAAGGCAGGATGTGATGCCTCCCAATCAGTCGCTAATGAAATGGGGGGATTGACAGCCTGGAATTGATCCTTCCTTTGTTATCCTGTAACAGCCAGACAGGTCTGTCTCTGAACCTGTCAGGGGTTGTGTGTAAGACAGGTGTGATGAGGAACCCGGGCGCTGAAAACAAGGAGAACAGTGGTTTCATAAACCTCACAAGCAAAAAAAACCTGTAGGGCTCCTGCACCTCCTCCCTTCCCATATCTGAGCACTCGTGTGTTTTTCCATGGATGTCTTTAGAGACAGCAGGATGAATTTGTTCAGAGAGGCGCTGACATATGAAGGCAATCCAGATCCAGAAGCATGAGTGAGCACCACGAGCCTAAACAGTCACAGGATCAGAGCCATGGAATGGCTCGGGTTGGAAGGCACCTTAAAGATCATCTCATTCCATCTCATCTTCCACTATCCCAGGTGGCTCCGACCTGGCCTTGGACACTTCCAGGGATGGGGCAGCCACAGCTTCTCTGGGCACCCTGTGCCAGGGCCTGCCCACCCTCCCAGCCAGGAATTCCTTCCCAATATCCCATCTCTCCCTGCCTTCTGGCAGTGGGAAGCCATTCTGTGTGTCCTGTCCCTCCAGGCCCTTGTAAATAGCCTGTCTCTGTTTCCTTGTTGGCTCCTTCAGGTACTGGAAGGATGATGAAGGGATTCGAAGAGGCCCATGCTCCCAAAAACTGGTGGCTTTAGTCTTTATGGCTTTACTCTACACTTTCTCTCTAGTTTGCCCATAGCAAAGGTCTCCTCACCTCTTGGACAACACCAACAGAATATTTATGACATCCTTTCCCTAGGAAATAATTCTTCTGGGACTGAAAGATATCCTTTTGCACTGCTCTAAAGGAGGAGCTGCATTAACTCGTGAAATTTTAAGAGGCCTCAAGTCCATCCTTTTGTTATCCAGTAGTGGACAGCCTCCTTTCTCTTCCATCAGCTCCTCTCTGGGAGCAAATCCCTGGATGAAGCCCACTCCAGGAGGGCTTGGCTAAGGTTTAGTCTCGAGCCTGGTGCTTATGTGTTAAGGTGAATAGGAATTATATTCACTTCAAGGAGAGATGAGGCCCTTGTGTTGACTACATTATCATTTAGACTAACAAAAAGAGCTTAAAATGTTAGCAGATCCTTTTGAAAACGGAGCTTTGCATCCCATTAAGAGGAAGGAAACACAACCTGCAGCACATTATATTTCCAAGAGCCTGTCAAGAAACACTTAGGGCTGTCACCTGCTCCCGGAGCATCCAGCCAGAGAAATAAACTGGGAATCACTCCCTGGGTGCTGATCCCCCAACAAAGGAGTGGGAGACACTGTTCAGTTAAAATCCAGCTGAACAAAAATCTTGGATCTGCATCGGACAGAAACTCAGGGAACTCGGGGAATTAGAGCTCCTGGTGTGGAGGTGCAGAAAGAAATGTGTCTCCCAGCTTGGTTTTGGAGAGTGGGGGGATTTTGATGAGATTCCCATGCATGGATTTTGGCAGGATGGTTTCTAGTATGGCTGGAATAGAGAGGAAAAGCAGACTGAATTTAACCTCTTGCATCAGGAAAAGCATTTCAACATCAAGATTTGCATCCTGCTGGTGTCAGGTGGCTGGTTTACATGCAAGGGAATAAGCTGAAAATCCTCAGTTCCAGGTGGGTAGAGGTTTACAATATGTAGCATGTGGCTCATGTAGGTCTGTCACACCCTAAACTGGCCACGGGGATGGTGCTTCCCATTCCCTAAATCTGCTCTTCCATCCCCAGTGGAAGGCAGTAAGTTCTGTCTGCACCAGTGCAAAAAGAGTCTTTGTTTTAAGGAAAAATGGGAGAAAGCCCTAAATCTCAAACAGAAAGACTCAAAAAGCCTGTCCCCAAGCAGAGCTTTTGGAGATAAGCTGCTGCTTGGCAATTTGCTAACGTGAACTTTTAGCCTCACTGAATTCTTTGTAGAGCCAAAATCCACCTTGAGGGAAAAAACAGGATATTCAGGTGCAGAGCTGCTTCATCAGCCTGCTGACTCTGACACTTGGAGCCTTTTGCAATTGTTCCCTCTGGTTTGGAAGGAAATCCCTCATGAACCCTTCACACTCTGCTGTCTCTGCTGAGTTGGACAAGGAGAGTGGGTGCTGCTCCCATAACAACTCAAATGAATTTTTGCAGTGAAAGTGGGTTGTGAAATCATAGAATTAGAGTGGTTTGAGTTGGAAGGGACCTTAAAGCTCATCTCATTCCAGTCTCCCTGTCCCATGGGCAGGGACATCTTCCACTATCCCAGGTTGCTCCAACCTGGCCTTGGACACTTCCAGGGATGGAGCAGCCACAGCTTCTCTGGGAAACCTGTGCCAGGGCCTCACCACCCTCACAGCCAGGAATTCCTTCCCATTATCTCATTTTTCCCTGCCCTCTGGCAGTGGGAAGCCATTCCCTGTGCCCTGTGTCCCTCCACCCCTTGTTCCAAGTCCCTCTCCAGCTCTCTGGAGCCCCTTTAGGCTCTGGAAGGGGTTCTAAGGTCTCCCTGGAGCTTTCTTTTCTCTCAGCCTGTCACTTCCCCAACTGTCTCAGCCTAAATGAATGTTTGATTTGAGACAGGGCTCAGCACAGCTCAGAGAAGCTTTGTTGAGCTGAAAAATCAGTGACAGCTTTTAGAAGACAACCCTTTGATTTCAGTAAAGACCCCGTGTGTGTCCCAGCCTGCTGCTGAGTTGTGCCTTGGTATCTCTAGCTGTTGTAAGACATTGCAGATTTGTTTTGGCCAACAGAGCAGGGCTGTGTGCTGGGTGAAGCAGTGGGCATGGACATATCCTTCCAGAGCTCCCTCATGCATGAGGGGCAGGAGATCAGGCAAGGAAAGCCATCAGACAGGCTCTGCTTACAGGCTGGTGCATCTCCACTGGCCCCTGTGTTCCTCAGTCCCTGGCACACACCGTGTCTGTCTCCAGGAGGAAGCAGGGGAAATGAAGATGTCTCACCATTCTTTCTGGTGCATCCAAGATCCCACTGATAGGCAGAGCACTGTTCCCTCACCTGTCCACTTTGATTAATTTGGTGCCTCATGCCTGGACTCGGTGAATTTGTCTTGGCTCTGCTCTTCCCCTCAGTGCAGAAATTTCTCCCCCTCCTTTTAACCACTGCTCTACTGCAAAGCCCTGTCCAATCTAGTCTGCACGGTTAGACCAGCAGGAGATGATATGCTGAGTCCCTGTGCATTACAGAGCACAAAATCCAGCCGAGAATCCTCTTTACAAACCTCCAAAAACCGCTGCTGACACCACTGCACCAGTCGGAGAACCGGGAAAAGTGCTGCAGCTTCCAGGCACTTCAAACCCAGCACTATCAGGAGGGCTCTGGGCTCACACAAAGTACCTCCAGCTTTAACACAGAGGAGGGAATAAAAGCTCAGCAACAGTGGAGTCCATTGGAAAGGTTTCTTGTGTGTGCAGTAAGATAATATATGGTAATGAGGACAGCACCGAGTTGCTGTAAGTTACAAGAACTTATCACTGCTCTCTGCTGTTGCGGCACATTCCCGGGACTTGGTCTCACCAAAGCAGCGTGAATAGATTTATTTTGCATTGTTAGACTGTCAAGTCACTGCAGAGCAACAACTTCCAAATGATAACTTCTGCAGGAGTTGAGAATTACATGCTTTTAGTCCCCAGCAAAGAGCCAAGGTGGGCGATGGCTGCTCAGCAAGAATCTGCCTCCCACTCCCTCTCTCTGCGGATGGTCAGTGGCTCAGCATTGGCTCCCTCTTCCCAAACCCCAGGGAATTGGTATTGCGGATTATATCCAGTTATTTCCAGTAATAGAACATGCCAGAACAACTCAGATGTCATCTAGGAGTGAAGGGAAGCACTTTTTAGTGATCCCTACGTGTTGTTGTCTGGGCAGGTTTAGTTGGGTTGGGTGGGGCTGGGACAAGTTGGGTCTGAAGAAGGTGAGGAGGCCCAGGCAAGGAGATGACATCTGGAGCATAGTTCCTGAGAGGAGCAGCTGAGGGTATTTGGGTTCAGTCTTGAGAAAAAGAGGGTCAAGAGGGACCTTCTCACCCTCTACGATGCCCTGAAAGGAGGTGGTGACAGGAGGAGGTGGCTCTTCTCCCAGATAACAAGTGGTAGGACAAGGAGAAATGGCCTCAGGCTGCACCAAAGGAGGTTCAAGTTGCATATTAGGGAACAGGGAAGTGGTGGAGTCCCCGTGCCTAGAAGCGTTCAAAAAACTAGTGGACATGACACTTGGTGATACGGTTCAGCAGTGGGCCTGGCCTTTTCCAACCTTAGTGATTCTATGATCTTTCTTTGTCCGAGGGAGCAACATCTCACTTTTGCCCCCATTGCTGTCCCTGACAGTGGCGATTTGAGTTTATAGATGGTTGGGGTGACTTCAGCACAGAAGCCACCTGACTCTGTCCACCCCAGCCAAGCCACTGGAGCTGGAAGGGATATGGCTGTGGGTGGTGCTTAATGGTGTCACTGTCCACCGCTGTGGGTGACACCATGGAAATGTCCCCATTAAAGGGTGTCCTGCAGCAGGGTGGGCAGTTCAGCCTTTGCACAAGCACAAGGGCATGGAGAGCACTCGTGTAAGAGCAGGAGCTCCTCTTGGATGTGGAATAAAAGGGAGAGAATTAGATTTGGAGCCGTGGAGATGAAACACATAAGGAGACTGGGAGGAGAGCCCAGACTTTCATATAATTGTTCTTGAGCTTTCATTTGGACCTGAAAAGGTAAAAATAACATCTGGTCCTGGCTGGTTGTGGCTGAGTTGCTTTTCTGTTCCTTTCCATGGGCTTCTCTGAATATCTACACAAGTTTATTTCTTCCTGTGGTGAATGTTGCACACGTGGGTCTGGTCTGTGCCTTTTTCTGGATTACTACAATTATTGGGTACAGTGTAACTTCACAAAAACTAGTGTTGCAGTGCCACCATCCTCGTGGTGGGGAGGCGTGGGCACCGCCTGGTGAATGCAGAACACCCTGCCATAGCCTCCAGGCTGGAATGTTTTGCTATTATTTTTTTTAATATTCTGCTAGAGTTTGAGACTGTATCAAGAAATTTCTTTTGAAAAGGAAATAAACCCATAAATTATAGCATAGTCTTTGCAGAAAGGCAACAGAATACAAGATTGTTTAAATGTATTATTTGCTGACCTTGACAGTTTACTTGTAATGTTATTTAAACATTTGGTTTTGGAAGGGCGGGTGTTCTTATTTATTTATTTAATAAGCTGCCAGCTTACAAATTGCAAAACTTTGGCGGTTCTTCTTATCTTCTGCAGAACCGGTGAAATGGCAAAATATATTCTGATTGTATTTGCATGAAGAAATTGGAAAGCAAGTTGTTCTCCCTCGTATGCATGACAATACCCTGAGCAGGGTACAACCCACCCTTTAATTTGGGATAGTTAGCATGGGAGAAGAATGGACCCAGCAGTTTGGCTCAGTTTGGTTGCTGATGCCATCATCGTAATTAAAATTGATTTATAACTAAAGACAATGAAATCTGTGCTACCTGTTTATTCAGCACGTTGTCAACCTGCAGAGCACAATAGGTGGGGTCACTGAGATCAAATCTACCGAGAGCTGGAGGAGTTTTGCCAAATTAAGTTTTCAGGTTGAGCCTTTAATTAGTGAAATATTTCCAGATGGATAATGGTGGAAAATAACAGACCCAGAATGAGAGCAGGACCTCCACTGGCTTTGTGGGAATGTGACCTGGAGTCCATCAGGACATCATTCCCTGAATGCACACGGTGGTTTTATGACATAAAATATTCCAGGAGTGACTTAATCCTCATTGCATTAATTTGGCACCAGGAGCATATCTCTGCTGATAACAGCTCAGGGCGGTTAATAAGTGCTTGATTGGATTGAGGAATCCCTGGAATGCAGGGAAAACAGCTGAAATGGAGCTCTGATGGAAGGCAGCCCCTGCAGTTTATTAGGGTTTTGTGTCATGCTGGTGTTCCTGATGCTGGTTTAGTGTTTCAGGTGGAGTCTACAAGTGTGAGCTGTGACTTGTGCTCCCAGATTTGTGATTTTTGAGTCAAAGGAAACAGGCAACCTCAGCAGATGATTTGTCTCAGCTGAAAATAAGCATTTGAGGACTTGCCTGCTGAAAGTGTTCATTTCTCTCTTTTGGCTGTAAAGGAAATCTCAGGTGACTGATTCATCCTTCAGTGTCTGACTTGTGGTGTCTGGTCTGTTTGCTTCAAACAACTTTGAGGCATTTCATTGCTTTCTGAGTATTTTGAGAGGCACTGAATTTCCTGATTTGGGCTGTACGTCACTGGATTAATCTTTGAGCTGGAAACAATCTGTTTCAAGTGAGGCAGTGTGGTTGTAATTATGAAGCTGTTGAGACAACAAGAAATGTGTTGGACAACTGGTTTGGTCACAAAGGAGTTTGAAAGGCAGATTTAGGCCAATGCCAAACAGGCTTTGAAAATTCCCCTATTTACTCTTCAAAATATGCAGGAGCGGAGATTTTATGAGTAATCTTTGTACTTCTTCAACATAAAGGAATATTAGTATTAGATAGCGATCCCTTGACTTTGTAAAAGGATAAATAAGGGCAGAACAATTGAATGGTTGGAGAGAACTGTGTAGCAAATGAAAATCCATTTTGCTTGCTCTCACATAACGGGCCAAGGTTGGAAACAGGCTGGAGTGTTGGCCTATTTTAAATAAGGGTCACTGAGGAAGAGCTGAAGGAAAGAAGTGTTCCCGTCCTTAATGGCTGGAGTTACCTCAAGTATGTTTTGTTCCTTGTATTCAAGTACTAGAGGTGTCATAGATTGAAAGTTATATTTGAGGGGGTGAAGCCTGTGATGTGAAAGAGGAAAGATAGAGCAATTAAGAATAAAACACTCTTGTAGTGCTGCTGCAGGACTGAGGCTTGTTAAAAATAATCTGTGACAGGAGTTCCCTTCAAAGAAGGGATTTCTCCAACCTTAGTGCAGCTGCTGGTGGGTGACATCCCTGGGTATTGGAACTGGATAAGGTCCCTTCCTACCTAAACCAAAGGGGATCCTATGATTTTACTGGTACAGCAGGACATCTCTTTTCTATTTCCATGAAAAAGCACCCTGTGTGGATGTCAGGAGTGTCAGAAAGTGGTGGGCAGCTCCTCCCCTCCATCCCGCGGAAGGAGCTGGAGCTGGGGGATGCTGCCTACCAGCCCTGGCCCAAAAAGGGGAGTTCCCAGTGGAGTTAAGGTAGTGAAAAAGCCCAGAGTTCTTTGCATATCTCTATGAAGTGAGCAATGTTTGCCATTTATGATATTTCAGGAGAGACCTGACTTTATAAAGCATTCATGAGCTTGGCCTCCCGGTGTGCATTTTTTTTTCCCCTGGTTATTAGGAAATATTCAAATACTGCAAACAAATGTCAGTCTGTAGAATATTCATGAAGTCTCCTGTTCAAGTCGGTCCCCCAAGTCACTGCTGGCTGGAATAAATCAAACTAATGCTGATTGCCTACATTTAGGGTTGAATAAAGATATTCCACTAAATAAGTGTGGAATGGCTTTTTCGAGTTTGGAGACTCTGGGAATTGAAAAGTACAGACTGGTCCCAGTGCCAGAGAGCTGCTAATGGGGATTGTTTTTATTGTGTGCTTGGCCATCTCTTGAAATCAGGGGTAGAATTTATCTCCTCCATCCCTGGCCACTTTAAATTCCTGTTGTAAAGTTTTATCTGGGCTCCCCTCTTCAGTCCAGAACAGCAATTAAAGGCTGAAACGTGACAAAATGCCAACATTTTGAAACGTTGTGAAGACATAATTTAGAATAAAATAAAACACCAAACTCCACCCAGACAAACCACTTCAAATAGGAAAATTCTTTCATTCAACATACATAGAGTATGCTATGATGATTCTTGCTTATTTTTGAAATAATAAATATTTCAAATTTAATACTTTTACCCTTGAAATACCATTTTGCTTCAAAAGAACCCAGGGAGAGTTGCTGATACAAAATGTGCCACCTCTTCATAAATGACTTTGCAAAGGCTTTTTGCTTTGGTCAAGCTGGAAACAGTTTTGCAAATAAAATAAATTGTTCCAACAAAATAATGTAACAAAATGGGAAACCGTTTAGAGCAAACCAGGGAGAGTTTATGGCTTGGTCTGTGTCCATTTTTCCTCCTGGATTTGGATACAGGAAGGTGAGAGATGGGGACAGCTTGATCCCAGGAGATCATTAGGAAGGTACTTTGGTTTGGCCCTAAGAGATGTAATAAAACCCAGTAGATGGAAGATGAAGTTCCCAAACAAATTTGGGCTGGAAAATAAACGACACCTTTAACCAGGAAGGCTAATCAGGTCCTGGCACAGTGTGCCAGGGGTTAGGACACATCCTTTGCTCTTGGCAGAGCTACAGTGTGAACCAGATGTTGTGCTCACACCCAGGTGTTATAGTTCGGGTCTCTTCCAACCCAAACCACTCCTGTTGAGTCCAGAGGTGGAAACAGCTCATCCCAGTGGTCCTGCACACCTCCAAAATTTGTGGGTCCAGTCTCAGGTCATTCGTGGATGGTGCTGCAACACAGCAGGAAAAGAGCTCTGATCCCTTTTTGTAGCAGCCACTTGCTTTTCAGTGCCCGTCTTTAGCATGAGAGCTGCAGGGAGAAATAATTACAGTTAATAGAAACGGTGGGTTCCCAATGAAGATGTTCAGTGCCTGTACACAGCGTGCTCCTAATGAACAGAAATGTCAGGCCAAAATAATAGATGAGAAGGCTTATATTCTCCGAGGTGGGTTGGATGATTACCCTGCCTTTGTGGGAGGCTGTCTGGAGGTGCTGCGCTGCTGCTGGAGGCGGGTGCTGGACAGGGAAGACCAATGAGTTGATCAAAAAGAAGGGAATCCCACAATGCTTTTGAGAGCTGCTAATTAAAGGGTTTAATCTTGTGTTGTTTGATGAGAGGCACAAGGAGAGGATGGGACAGGAAATGCCTTTGTTTGGCCACCACAGTCCCCAAGTGGAGATGGGGAGAACAAGCTCTCTTGGGGCTGAGGTGAGACCTAGGGGTGGTGGGAGGGCAGGACAGGTCTCCCTTGTACATCCCACCTCCCCTCCTTATCCCCTTGGCATCCCTCAGCAGTGGGAGCTCTGGAGCCTGCAGTGGGACTGGGGGAAGCTCTTTGCAGTCCCAGTGTTTCCTCCTCCTCATGGAACTGAAATGTCTCACGTAACCACCACTTCTGACCCCGTGCTGCTGAATTTTCATGAGACACTTCACAAGCTGCTGTTCTTTAGCCAGTGCACCTCCTCAGAATGAAATCCAAGAGACCTTAAACCTCGCTCTTAATTTTTCACTCTCTGTTAAAATTGCTGCATAAGGATATTTGAAGAAGTCATTGCCCCCTGCGGATATTATCACTTAATCTTTTTTGCTTCTTAATAAAAGTCTGGCACGAAAGTCACTCGCTGAAAACAACCACGTCCTGTGCTGCCGGTGTCTCGCAACAGTATTTTTTAAGATCATAGCTCATAACCACAGGGAGAGGTCTCTGTGGAGGGAGTGAGGAGTAACTCTCTGTTTATAGCCATTTACCTTCAGCTGTAATGTATTTAAGAAGGAAAATTGCCACTTAGACTTGCTAAGCAAATTGGCTTGCGCTCAGTAATAGCTTTCTAGTGTCTGTCTAGGAAAGGTCATCCTGGAGACTCCTGCACTGCAGAACAGCCCTGATGGCCAGAGGGAGATGGTAAGGCCCCAACCTGGAATTTTCTCCAGCTATTGAGACCTCAGCACCCCCCCCCCCCTCAGGTTTGCCAGGTTTCTCCATCGTTATTGCATCCTGGCTGAGATGCAGAGAGTCCTTGGTGCCTCCTTATGAGCACAGGAGCCCCCCATGGAAACCCCCAACTTGCACCAGCCAAAAATTCTGCTCTGTGTTCTCCTTTCCCTCCCTGCTCTCCCACTTTGCAGATGCATCAGCTTGCATGTCCTGCTGCAAAAAGGGCCCATTTTCCATGTTAATGTTATTAACCATCGCCTTGGCAACAAATACAGATGTTGTGTTTGCAACAGCACCGTTTCACAGGTCCCCGAGGAGTCTTTACCCTTGAGTGCATTTAGCTGATAGCGAAAGCAAAGCCAACGTGAAACAAGCAGGATGCAAAGGAGGCACTGACTGGCCTTTTTCGCTCCAATCGGGCTCCTGAGTGCAAATTATCAGATCAGGGAAAGCAGGTGACTGTCAGTCCCCGTGTTAATCTCACCCACTGACCCGTCCCCACAGCTGTAAAACAAGCAGTGTTGCCCCTGTGGTGGCTAGGCTGGCAAAATAATTATGTTAATAACTTTAAAAGCAACAGCAATAATGGAAAATGCAGCTCTAGGTGTGTTTGAAGCATTCTCACCTTTATCAGGAATCAGTTTGGGGGAGCAGCAGGAAGAAAGGTTTTTGTTTTCAATGCGTAAAACAAAACCACCTCAGATAATTGGGGTTTGGACTGTGGGCATCAGCCTCCAAATGCAATCCAGCAATTTTTGGTACATGCCAAGGATATCTGGTGTTGGACATCTTGGAAGAGAGGCTAAAACATCCCAGGAGCCATAGGGGAAGGACAGAAGAGTGATGAAAGAGCTTGAACCCAAACTCTGACAGATGGAACCCTGAGAACAGGGACCAGGTCACGATGGCTGCGGCAAGAGCTTGGGTTTACCAGGAGCCCCTGTGTCAGCACATTAATTGGACAGGAGGAACTTTCAGTAATCCATCTCTGCCTTGGGAGAGAGCAGCCTGCTCATGTTTTTCCCTTGACTTAATGCTGCTTTGCATCTCCCAAGTTATTTCCTGCTTTTTCCTTTCATGCTGCACTATCTACTTAAACCTGATGAAGCAAAAACTGGCATTACCTTGTATGTCCATAGTTTTCCTTGCAGCAATGCCCTGAATTTATCTGTCCATCTCAGCCCAAATGACAGCCAAGGTACATTTCCTGTAGTGTGCACTGGCAAACTGTGGGATGGCACCTTCCTTCTTCCATCAATCCATCATTCACAGTGAAATGAAAAGATCTTTCTGGTCCTTTGGAGCCTGTTGAATCATTAAACTTGAGCACAATCAGATCTATGCAGCCAAATTTGAGCTGGAAAGGAGAGATTTGTGGATGATCCCTGAAAAACATTGAGAAAGTGCCTTTGTTGTTGGCCAGAGGAAGAAATGTCATGGCAGAGATTTGCTCATGAACCTGCTGAAGGGATGCCTGGGGCTCATTATAGTGGAGTAAAACTGGAAGGTCAAAGTGCCAAGGAGAAGTGTTTTGGGCTGAAGGGAGAAAAGAAGAAATAAAATATATTGGAATCGTCTTTTGTCTGTTTAGAGATTCCGGGCACAGCAGGCTCAGAGGGCAAACTTCTCATAGGAGAATGTTCCTGATCCTCCACCACAGCAGAATCTTAATCAAGATGATGTTTGTTCCCCCTGGCACATCTTCCCTATCTGTAATATACTTTTCAAACAAACATCCTAATGAAATTTTTTCTTTTATCTCAGTTAAACTTTCTCTGGCACCGTCTCGGGGCTTGTGCTGGGGTTTGTTTGCAAGGAGGGCATTGCCTTCCTCCTTTCTGGGGCACGGGAACAAGAAACTTGTGCTTAGGGGGGAAGAAGTGGGATGTATTTTTTATTCTCTACTGCAGAGTGAAGGGTCATTTCCCCTCACCCGGCCTCTTTTTGTAGCTTGCTTTTCTCTTGCCATTATTATATTTTTTCATATTTCTTTTCTCCCCTGAACAGTGATTCTCATCAGCCCTTGTCAAGTTTGGTTGAGATTCACCAAGAAATTCAAAAGTACTTAGGAGACACTTGATTGATGGACCAACAAGGCTGTCAAAACAGCTTAGGAAAATGAGGGTAAAACTAAAGATAACAATTAGTGAAATGTATAAGAAGGAAAGAGGCTGGAAGGTTTTCCAGCTGCCAGACCCAGTGGGGATCAGAAAGGATCTGACACCTGGAGTACAGACTGGTAGAAAATGAGCTGAAAGGTCTTCTGCTGAGAACTGTGAGACAGACAAAGTTTGACATTGTTTTCATCATCTGCCAAATACAGTTTTTGGGGAAAAAAGGCAGAATATTCCCCTAGAAGACACTTTGATTGATGTACCTGGAGAGCTGTTATGCAGATGTACCATACCTTGGTTTCCTCTGTAAATGGGTCCTGGCTGCTGGCTCCTCTCCTCTGGGATGCACAGGCTGTCGGTGCTTTAGGAAGGGAACACAAAGGCTGAGGGATCCCCAAACCCCACAGGGATTCATGGAGGGACGTGTCAGACTGACAGGAACATTCCTGCGGATGGTTAAAAGCGAAGGTGGTTTGATGTCACATTTTTTTTCCCACATATTGATTATGTTCTGATCAAGGATGAAGGACTCTAAGATAGCCAAAGGCAGTACAGGCTGTTCCAGCCCCACAAGCTGATGGTTCTGAGGTGTGGGAAGGTGTCTGAGCAAAGCCTTTTGCAGCTGATTTCTTTCTTGACAGGCCAAGCATCTCCTGTTCCAAAGGCAGCAAAGGGCTGCATCTGTCCCATAGATCTTTGGGGTTAAAACAAATCAGCCTATTTGCTCAGCTCAAGACAGACATGGACCTGCTGGAGCAAGTCCAAAGGAGGCCACAGAGATGCTCCAAGGGCTGGAGCCCCTCTGCTCTGAAGCCAGGCTGGGAATCTCCACCTGGAGAAGGGAAGGATCCAGGGAGACCTTAGAGCCCCTTCTAGAAACTAAAGAGGCTCCAAAAGAGCTGGAGAAGGACTTCGGCCAAAGGCCTGGAGTGACAGGACAAAAGGCAATGGCTCCCTACTGCCAGAGGGCAGCATTAGATGGGATATTGGGAAGAAATTCCTCCCTGTGAGGGTGGGGAGGCTCAGACACAGAAAAGCTGTGACTACCCCATCCCTGGAAGTTTTCAAGGTCAGGTTGGATGAGGCTTGGAGTGGAAGGTGCCGTGCCCATGGCAGGGGGTGGAACGAGATGATCTCCAAGATCTCTTCCATCCCAAAGCATTCCATGATTCAGTGATTTGGTGCAAGTCCCAAGGGGTGAGAAGAGAGGGATGTTTTAAGCAAGGGCAGAGTGAGCTGGCAGAGTTCAGGTAACACGTGTAGGAGTGAGGATGGACTCACTGGGAGTGGCACAGGAAGCTGCCAGAACCAGGAGAGCCCTGGTTTGGGGCTCAGATGCACAGCAGGGGTCTGCTCTGACTGTTTTGCCATTGCTTTTTCCCTGCAACACTGATTAGTTATTTTGGTTTCTGTGGGGGCCAGATGGGCCTACCAAATTCCTTGGCCAAGTTTTGCAGGAGCTCCTCTGGCCTGGCTGGGCTGCTCAGCTCTCCCTGTGCTGGGGGATGAGCCTGACAGTGCCTTTACACGTGACACCTGTGTTTATAAATATGTAGGAATTGTCTCAAGCTGGTCAAAACACAATTATTTCATTTTCTTCCCCATTCAGGATTGTTGTTGTTTAGGAATAAATTGCTGCTGCTGATTTACAGGAGCAACAACGACAGCATGAAATGGGCTCAGTGAAGTGATTTTGAATTTCCACTACAATTACTCTTCTCTTCAACCATATGATTCCCTTTTGCTCACATGCACCAGCCAGGGCTGGGTTTGTTTTGCTGCTGCCCTGGGAGCCCTCGCTGTGCAGCAGCCCTGGGGCTGAGCAGGCAGAAACAAACCTGAAGTGCTAAATTGCATTTTATTCAAGGAAGCTGGCAGAGAAGGTGCATCCCAAAATCCCACTGCACTGGCGCCAAGGGATGTTGATTCTTCAGCATCAGCGGTGAAGTCAAGAGTAAAGACCCTGGATTTGTGTATATGAATGTTGTGTATATCTAGTAACTACTGAGTAAATTCCTTCTCTTCTTGTACCTCAGTTCCTCTCCCATTACACTCTGGAGAAGCTCTTCCGGCTCCAAACTGAACTCCTCAAAAATGCCATGTTCTTCTCTTGGTGATTGAAGGAGCCTTTTCAAGTTGAGACCAATGGGTGAGACTTGTGTGTCATTGTCAAAACTCTACATGGCCCAAAGGGCCTCCAGGAAAGGGGCTGCAGACAGGGTCAAAGTTCCTCTCCCAGTGTCTTTTTTGGTCTTCCCTGGTTTGTTCCACATTCCCGGGCTCACATCTGTAAATGGGCTAAAAATTCCATGCTCAGGTTGGTGAGTGAGAAATACTCTCATGGGTATGTGCATTACTGGGAGTGAAGGGTCAGTTTAAGTGAGCAGAGAAGCACTTTGGAAGATTTCATCTTTTTCTGCTGTTCCTTGGCTCAGTTTGGTGTTGGAGAAACATGCAAAAATTACCTTTAGGCCACGTGTGTCCCTTTGCATCACTTACCCTCCCTTAGGTCTTTCCTTCAACTTTACCAATGTTTGCAGGAGCTCTGTAGAATCACAGAACCCTAGTCTGGTTTGGGTTGGAAAAGACCTTAAAACCAATCTCATTCCACCCCTGCCATGGGCAGGGAACCTTCCACTCGACCAGGTTGCTCCCCATCCAACCTGGCCTTGAAGCCCAAATCCACCCTCCTGGCCCTCCCCCACACTGGGACTTGTGGATGGCGTCACTAATTCAGGGCTATTTTCCCCGTCTTGCATTGTCTAATGAAAGGTGTGTGCTGGGGACTCTGAAGTTATTAACAAAACCTGAGCTCTGGTAACACAGCACTAATACAAACCCACGCCAGCGACACCGAGATCTAAATAGTCTAATAAATGTGAACATCTTGGGTAATGTGATTTATTATTGGCAGTATGAATAGGAAAATAATAAAACAATATAATGATTCTGCAAGAAAAATGAGGTAGTTTTTTTATTATTCATACTTGGAAGCTTGTTTACAAGGCAGGAATGAGGTCAGACTCTTAAACAGAGCCATGGATGCCAGATCCTCAACCTTGTGCATATGAGGAGATGAAATCCCCTTCCCCCAGGTTCATCTGTGTGGGGAATTGGGCTCCCCAGTTTCATTATCACTAATAGACCTTGCCTGGTTCTAAGTGGCTCAGTGTATATTGGAATGCAATGGATAACTGAAGCTGCACAGCTTGACAGGGAAGTCGCTTTTCCACGCCTGGCAAAGGGAGTGATGGGAGCTGGGAATGGGGTTTGTTGGTTTAGCTCAGGCTGAGAGATAGAGCTTGGGGAGGCTGGAGTTGGAAGAGAGAAGGATCCAAAATGCTGTAGTACCTGTCGTAGTTTTGGTGAGAGGGAAACTGAGGCACAAAGGCTGATCCAGGATAGAGCTCTTGGCAGGACCTCGAGCTCCATCCAGGGGTGGTCCATCAGGACCACACAGCCTGGTGTGGGTGATATCAAGAGGCAGTGCTCTTGGCACTGGCACCCTGACACCCCCTTTTACTTCTCTGCCAGTTCCCCTTGCCAGTTTGCTAAGATCCTTCTGTTTTCCCCAAGGATAAATGAACACACTGCCCTCCCTCTGTAGTGCATCCTGCAGCCAAGGGTGCTGTGTCAAGGCAGGGTTAGGTTGGATATTAGAAAGAGGTTCTTCCCCCCAAGGATGTTTGGACACTGACCAGGCTCCCCAGGGCAGTGGGAACAGCATCAAGGCTGCCAGAGCTCAGAGAGTGTTTAGACAATGCTCTGAGGGACAGGGTGGGGTTGTTGGGGTGTTCTGTGCAGGGACAGGGGTTGGACTGGATGATCCTTGTGGGTCCTTTCAAACTCAGGATATTCTGTGATCCTGTGATTCCCAAGAAATGCTCCATCTATGTATTTATTTTACATTTCACTCTTACTCCACACAGCAGCACTTCCCAGAGGCCAGGCTAAGCATCCCTCATTTTCCTCTTTATTTTGCATCAGCCCAGCTGCACTCAAAGCCCAATTGGATTTTTCATTACTGTGGTAGGTTATGATCCTTTGGTTACTTTTCCTGTAATTTTCATGTTTGCCTTTTAATATTTCTTATGAGATTGAAAGCTTGGGATAAGAGGTGGGAAGCTTTTGCTTAGCGTGTTACGGAGGAAGCTCTGGAATTTGAATGAGGTGAGAGATGCCAGGGCTGTGCTGTGCAGATGAGGGGAGGTGATGGAGCTGAGCTGTGGAAGCTGCAGTGCACGAAGAACATCTACAAAAAAGCATTTCTTAAGGCCCAGCAGTGCTAAATCTCTGCACCTCTCTGACAGCTTCTACTGCCATCAACATCTCCCATGTTTTTCAGCCAAGTAATTCTTTTAGATACTTCAAATATAGATAGATTTTTGTATACAGAGGGTTTTTTTATTTATATAAATATATATATATCTACTGTCAGCTGGTATTACAACGAGCATAAAGCACATCTCTGGCTTCTGCATGTTCAGCTTGGTTGGGATCACGCAGCAAGAATGAGAAGAGAAATGAGCCAAACTCCATCATTTCCCCTCCAGGGGGGAACACCTGTAGGGTATTGCTGTGTGAATGGCTCTGGGATACTGCTGGTATCTGTGGGATTTCAGGTAATCCTGAACTGAGCATTTATGGCACCTTATTTTCCTGTATATGAAAAGAAAAAAAGCACATTGGGCTTTTATCTCGAATCACTTTTGCTGGAGACTGTCAGCTCCTCTGCTTGCAGACTCTGGAAAACAGGGCTTGTGGAATTCCTTTGTATCAGAAACTTAGATAATGGCAATTATCTGGATGATCTGTAAGGTCCCAACCCAGACCATTTTATGTCTCTCTGATCTTACTTATGTGTCGTTAAATGCTGGCAGTGTCTCTCAGCTCCCCCCCCTCCTGTGACTGAGAGCATCATTTCACTTGGCTACAGAGCCCAGGCACGGAGGGATATGGTGTCGGTCCGCAGGAAATCTCAGCTGTGGGACCCAGATATTGCATTTAGATGGAGTTGCTTTCATTAACTCCCTATTTTATAGCACTCATCAGTCTCTTTCCCCTGCCAGAAAGTCTCAAATGTACTGAGGAATATTCAGGCCTCTTTTGGCAAGCGTCAGAGATAAGTGGATAATAAAACACACCTTGAAAATATTCTCCATCCTATTATTAGGCACTTTCTTATTATACTTGCAAAGAAAAAAATTCCAGTTATAAAGCAATGTGCTTCTCTGTATTGTCAGTCCATCGTGCTCAGACGCTCGCAAAGAAAGTCTTTCAATAATATTCTCACTATTGTTTGTTGATTGGCTCCATTAATCAGTTGTTCAGAGCCTCAGCTCCACATTTCCATGAGCATGCACAGTTTAAATGCCCTCCCTCCCAGCAGCCTCCTTTTATGCTCCCATGGAACTTTGAGGATGCCTAAACCCCTGCTTCAGCAGGAATGAGAGGAGACAGATCTGCAAAGCTGCCTGCTCTCCTTTTAGTGAGAACAAAAGCTCCCTGGAATAGCAACTGTTATTTACTCATCTCTCATCAGCAGATTTGACCTAATTTTGCTCTCCCTTAGCCTTTGTTTCAAACACCTGGTTGCGGCATTGCCGGCAGAACCGACTCCTTTATAGTGGCTGGATTGATTTGGTGGGGGAGGCAGAGGCAGCCCCTGGAAAAGCTGAGCCTGTTGGACTCAGTGAGCCTTCCAGAATAACTCCCACCACTGGGGTTTGGGGACCCTAAAGAGCCTTCCTTTAGCACACTCATGCCCACCGTGCTGCTGGACCAGGTTTGTGGGCACCTCTGACCATCTGCTCAGCACTGAGCACGTCAGCCTCTGCCACGTCTCAGTCTCAGGTGATGGCACCTGGCTGGCCATCAGCTCCTAAAAATACCCCTGGCCCCTGTTCTCTGGCAAGCCCAGCTCAGGTCAGAGCTCAGGGCCCACTGGTGGGCGCCCAGGTCGTGTTTGCAGCAGCACACGCGGTGGGAGCTCTTATTTCACCTCGGAAGCTCCCGGCTCTCCTCAGCACTGCCCGGCTGAGCACAGCCACAGATTTGTTCTGGCTTTCCATTTAAAATCGCCTCCAGCCCTCCAGTGCCGGCGAGGAGGCAGCGGGAAGGGAGATGCTCTGATGAGAAATGCGGGGGCCCGAAATTCATTTTTCAAAGACGGCAGCAAAGCCGGTGATTTATCTGCTGTCACTGCAGTCCGAGCAAACCATCCCCACCAGGTGAGAGAGGCAGGAAAGGTAACTCAGCGAACACAAAATGCAACGGATCCTGTCAGGCTTCCTCACCTAGAGCTGACTTTTATTTTGAGCCCTGGAAGTAATTAAGAGCATAGACTTGACAAAGTAATGAACTTATCTCCAACGTGGTCTCTTTTTTTTTCCAACTTCCCTTCCTCTGCTTTGTGCAATCCCCATCGGTTTTCCCTGTCATCTCTGATTTATTACCTTCAGAACAGGACCTTCATCCACAGGGCTCAGCAGCTCTGAAGGGGCTTAGAGACACCTCTGATGTCATTGGGACAGACCCACTATCTGAGAGAGCATTACAATTTTGGGAAGTCTTGGGTTCCTTGAGGAGCTCATCCACCCTTGATGCAGACTTCTCTGGAGCTGGCTGGCAACAAACATTTCCAGCAGATGTTTTGGCTCTTTCAGATGAGTTGTGTGCCATGGAAACCACCTCTCCCTTCATCTGTCTGGGAACCAGTTACATCCAGCACCACCAGCAGTAACTGCACTGCACCTCCTGTGTCTGTGGGTCAGGGAACAGCCCTTTATGCCCTCAGCTATGAACCTGGAAAAGGCTTCCCATGGACCTGGGAAAGCAGCACAGGCATGGTGAGATCTGCTATCTGTGCAGAGAGGAGACACTCCCCTGTCAGGGGAGTTTGGGTGGTTATGAAGCTGAGGCTTAAAAAGGAGGTTTACAGGCAGGAAAGGGATGCTCATACACATTGGAAAGGCCCACAGCTTGTGTATACGTGTGAATCATGTGGTGCAGAGGGGTCCAGCCTTCCACTCTCCCTTAATATTGTTACATCTTGCAGAAATTGTGCTAATGGCATGCTCAGCACGGGCTTTGTTCTCTCTCCCCATGGTCCCTCCAGCAGCACTAAAGCTTTTCCAAGTCACCCCCAGGCACAGTGTAGAGGAGGTGAGCCTGGCTGGGAGGTTGGCACAGCTCAAGCACAACACTGGCCAGAAGTGAGGCCCAAGATGTGACTGTGCTCTCATCTAGTTGTAGGAATTATGGAGAGATCCAGGGTGTTTGGAGGTCATGGCCAGTGTACTGGGTTTTAATATTAAAGGTCTTTTCCAGTTGGTCCCCACTGCTGGAATTAGGGTCTGACAGGGCTTCAGATTGGTGTCTTCTGTTGGCTGGGGGATGTGGAGTCTCTCTCTCTCTGGAGACATTCAAAACCAACCTGGACGTGTTCCTGTGTCACGTGCTCCAGGTGACCCTTCCTGGATGATCTCCAGACATCCCTTCTAACCCCAAAAATGCTGATTCTGTGATTCACAGAGATAGACCAGATAGACCAGATGAACCAGTCAAGCTGGGAAATAAATTAAAATCTAGTGCACCTTCAAATAAAACCAAGGGTCTTTGCTCTCGTATTTTCTAATAAAGGTGCTCCTTGGGTACAGAGATTGCTCACTCTCCAGCCACATTGGGTGGGAGCTGCATGAGCCAGAGCTCCATATTCCCTGGGTCAGCTCTGGTCAACAACTTAGCTGGAAAATCAATCAGAAAGTTCAGGATGCTGTCAAATAGAGCTTGTATTTCTCTCTGTTGTACTCAGCAAATAATGGGAATTTTTATACATCCGTGTTGGGGTTTTTTCTACAAAAAATGGGAAAGTAATCATATGCCTGTGTATGACTTGAAAGAAACTTCCAGAAGCTTGATGGTGATGGCAGTGAGCTCTGCTCAGATTTTAGATTTTTCTAACCACAGTACTTTTCCCTAAATCCCTGTTTGTGGGGGGGTTTTTGGCAGTTTTGGATGGCTGAGTTGTTCTTGACCTCCTGCCTTGAATTCTTCTGGTTTGTTACTACTCATCGTTAAAGAGCTGCTGTGCTCTACACTCGAATCAATGCAGTTCAGGCCCAGGGAAATGAATCCTGTAGACAGTCAATTCTAATCACTTTGGGACCTTTCTGAGTGTAAAGAAGTTCTATAAATGCAAGTGAGACAGTGAGATGAATGGGCTCTTTCCAAGTACCCAATAGGTGTTGGTAGTTATTGCTATCGAAAACCTTCCACCTGATGTTTGGCTTCATTATCAAATTATTTCAGAAGCAAGTTCCCAAAGATCTCCTTTCCTCCTCCTCAGTGACAGCACAGCCTGGAATTTAGTTGTGCTATTACAATGCCAGAAATCTTGTCATTCTATATCATTACATCTGCTGAGAGTTGCCTGTGGAAGGGAGAGGTACATATACATCATATTTGCCCATATTTAATTTAATTGTAGTTAGGAGGCCAGATTGTCTCTGTTTTACTCTTCTCTCATTGAGTTAGGTGCAAGGTCTGTGCTGCACTTTGGGTTCTCAAAGCCAATTTTGGATCTTTATGGCCCCACTGGGTCAAAAATCTTGAACGACCCTGCAGTCCCCTTTTACCTTTAACATAAAAGCATGGACAGGGCAGGACAAGGGGGAAAGGCTTTGAGATGAAAGAGGGTTAGATGGGATATTGGAAAGGAATTCCTGGCTATGAGGGTGAGGAGGCCCTGGCACAGGTTGCCCAGAGAAGCTGTGGCTGCCCCATCCCTGGAAGTGTCCAAGGCCAGGTTGAGCAGGGCTTGGAGCAACCTGGGATAGTGGAAGGTGTCACTGCCTAGGGCAGGGGGTGTGACTGAATGGTCTTTAATGTCTTTCCAATCCGGACTACTCTGGGATTCTGTGATGAAGTGTGTGAGGTATTTGCTAACTTATTAATGCTCTGCTCACTTTTATTAATGCTGTTAATGTGCCAGTGACAGAGCCAGGACTTTGGGAGAGGGGATTGTTTTTGTCTAGGAGAAAGGTGATATTTTACTCTGAAAAGCAGCACAAAGCACTGCAAGACTTGCGATAAATCATGTGCTCAACATCACCCTGCCTGCGATGGAAATTAATGAGAGTTGTAGGAAGAAATTCCCCATCATCTCCTGCAAATCTTGACTGGAGTTTGTGTTCTCAACTGCATTGCTGTGTTGAGCCTGCGCTCCCACGCTCGTTCTTCATGGAGAAAGGGCCCTCCAGCAGCCTGTGAAGTTTACAACGTGGTGGAACAAACCAGAGCTAAAATGTGAGCTTTTAGTCATCGCCAAACGCAGCCACTTCAGGGCTCGGTGGGGACGATGGGCTGCGAAAGGCGAGGAGAGCAAAAGCAGCACAGTCTTCAGTCACTCTCAAAATATGCAGAGCTGGTTTGGAGTGAGGCAATAACCCCAGAGTTGCTCTCCCGACTCTAATAACCCAAATGTTCGAGGCGTTGGGTTGTAGCTCATCAGGAGCAGAGCTCCTCCAGCAGCACAGTGTGCTCAGCGCCGCGCCGGAGCACCGGAGTTGGGAAGGGTCCTTAATGAAGCACTAATTCATCCAGCCCCACTTGCTGAGCCTCCTGGTTGCATAGGAGACAAAATAGAGTACATCTAGCAGAGGAACTTCCCTTTCTTTCACTTTTCCTTCTTTTTTTCCCCTTTCAGGAAAGTGCCTTCTTTGCAGGTAACGAATTGAGCACAGGTGGCAAATCACCAGATCCTGCCATGCCCATGGCTGCTGTAAAAAATTTAAGACATCAAGTTGCACGAAATTCTGTGAAACTGCCTGTAATGAGCCATCCCCCTCGTTACCTACAAGGAACACGATGTGGGAGGCTTTTTCTCTCTTGCATGTGTGCACACTCCCTCTTTTTGAGTTATCCCACAGCATTTTGGGTTTTAAAACCTCTTTGATTGCACCTTTCAGAACACAGTTTCTGCTCAGATTTCTTAAAGCTTGGAGGAGACATAAAGGATCTTACCCACAGAAGCATCAGTTCTCAAAAGCCATTGAGATATTTTCATATTCATCATATTTTCCTTTAGGCTGACAGACAGGGGAAAGGCCAAGCAAAAAGGGCTACAAGTACAACGAGGAGAAGTCATAGAATCATAGAATCCCAGGATGAATTGTGTTGGAAGGGACCAAAGATCATCTTGTTCCAGCCCCCGTGCCATAGGCAGGGGCAACTTGCGTTAGACCAGGTTGCTCCAAGCCTCTTCCAATCTGGCCTAGGACACTTCCAGGGATGAGGCAGCCACAGCTTCTCTGGGCAACCTGTGCCAGGGCCTCCCCACCCAGGCTGGACAATCCCAATTCTCTCAGCCTTTCCCCACAGCAGAGCTGCTCTCTCTCTCTAATGACCTTGGTGGCCTCCTCTTGACTCACTCCAGCAGGTCCATGTCCTTCCTTTGCTGGGGACCCCATAGCCAGATGCAGCACCATAGGTGAGGTCTCACCTGAGGTGGCAGAGGGGCAGAATTCCCCCCTGTTTGTGGGATCAGCTCAACACACGGGGTGTTTCTGGGCTGATTGTGTCCAGCCTCTTACCTGCCAGCACCCCTGAAGCCCTTCTCCCAAGGCTGAGAAGGACTCCATCCCTTCATACCTTCATCCCCAGCCTGGATCAGTACAAGGAGTTGCCCCAACCCAGGTGCAGCACCAACACTTGGCCTTGTTGAACCTCATGAGGTTCCCACAGGTCACTGCTTGAGCTTGCCCAAGTCAGTGGGGGGATGGATGGTCTCGTCCCACATCTTCTCCTCAGTTGCTGTTACCAAAACCAGTCGGGAGCGGAACTGATTTGCTCTTTCTGACGTTTCTTTTCTCATCCCTCCTCTCTAAGCACATTCTGTACATTCACTGTAGATGGTTCAGTAAACGGCAGCATATGGGATTAGGATTTTTCCCTTTAATAATGGTTGAGTTGAAAGCAGATTGTGTTCTCCTTTCTTTTTTTCCCCTCTCCCACAGAAAATAAGTTGGTTGTTTTTTGCCTGGACTTTTCAGCAGGAGCTGTCTGTTTTCCATCAAACATTTGAGTGCAGCAAAGAAAGAACGTATTGCTAATTTTGGGCAAAGTTTGATGGATTGTATTTAAACCAGGCATTCCTTGCTCCTGAGACCTACCACTTGCAGCAAAAAACATGGATGTGCTGAAATCCTCAGCACCTCCACTTGTGTGCTGAGCCTTCTCATGGAAGCGAATTTCCCGACTGCTGGAAACGTTTGTTCCTGTTCCCTCTTCATGAATTATCTGCTGCTATTCCAGCGCCTCATGCAGAGCACAGGCACTGAATAGGCCTTGTCATGAAACACTCCAGAGCTGTAATTAATGGCTCAACCTGCAGAAAGAGCTTGAATTTAGTGCTGCAAACTCTTGTGATGCTCTGCCTGGAGCAGGGACTTCATCTCCCACACCGTGTCTGGGTGTGCAGCTTGGCTTTTCTTCAGGATCCAGATAAGCATTTGTGCTAGCTCACAGCCAGAAAATAGCTGGGAATTCTGTTCAGATTCAAGGAATACCAGGACATTGTGGGAGGAGCAGCCAGGGAGTGTGTTGAAGTGATTCCAGGGCAGAAGTTAGGAGGATGGGGGGATATGGTACAGCCTTTTACCTTGATCTGTTGGGAAAATGAACTGGTTTTCCTAAAAGCTGCAAAGGGGACACACTGGGAAGTGCCTGTAGACTCATCAAACACGGCTCTGTTTGGTTGGGGATGTGAGACTCCTCCTCAGCCCCCGCCCAGCCCCTCCCGCTGGAATCCTCTCAGAGCGTGGAGCTGTCTGTCCCTCCTTCTGGCTCCAGCTTTTGTCTCGTGGCAGCAGCAAGAAAATAAAAGTACACATTGTTTTTTGGGATGTGGAGCCCAGAGAGCCATTACACAGAAAGAAGCAATAAATCCCAGCTCCAGGAGCTGGCTGGAGCACGCTTGGTTTGCTGTCCCCTCCCATCCCTTGCACTGGCCCTGTCCCCGTTATCAGCTCATCATAAATTGCACAGAAAGCATACATCTGGGAAAAAAATCCTTTCACCAGGCCAGCTGAGGAAAACAGCTATAATTAAAAACAATGATGCACTGGATTCCTAACACTGGTCTTTATTCTCTGTCAGGCTGCCAAAGACCAGGCCAATTAATCTAGTACAGGTGGGAGATTATTTTAATATCATGTTGAAAGTCAACCAGGGTGTTTGGCTTCAGTTTCCGCCACCTGACTTGGTCCTCCTGCCCTCTTGCCTTCATTAGTGTGAGACTGTAAAGAAAATTACAGTCTAGCCCGCTCAAGTCAGCTGTATGGGGAGGGTTTTTAAAAAGACAGAAGTAAATACCAGTGACCTGGCAATTACTGGAGCATTGTTTATTCCAGTGCTAAATGCAGAAGCCACAAACCTGTTAGACTGTAGGAACATGGAAACCTATTATAACAAAGATTAAAAGCAGCCAGCCTTTGAAATAAGAGTTTGTTTTGTTTCAAGGTGATGCACACAGGATTATTTCTTCCTTCCTGATGCTTTTAAGTCTCCCCTCTGTAGTATCACACGTCATTTACACGGAGGGATGCAGATGCTTGATGTGTGGAGGGATATACCCAGACAATTAGCTTAAAATAACCTTCTCTGGCTGCACCCTCAGGTTGGAATACACTGAACTGAATAATATTACCCAGTTTTACAAAGCAATTCATTAATGGGCAAGCCATGGCAGTGGTGGATCTGGTGGCCAGAAGAGATGGACCAAGGAGCAGGTTGTGTCTGTCTTAAATTTCCTTCAGCCGTGGGAGTGGGAGGTGAATCTTGGAAAATAATGAACTGGAATTTATTCTGACTTAAGTACCTTTTTAATGCTTAAATGCATGAATTATCTTCCCCTTAATTGGGGGATTTGAAATATCAGTGAGCATATGCACAGCCTTACCTCAGCTTTTCCCTGGGAAAGGGTAAAGGCAGAAAAGGCCTTGCAGGGATGTGGGGGATGCAGGGATGGATGCAGCCAGTGATGCCATGATGGGAAGCTGGGAAGGGCAAGGGCCATAGCACAGTGCCCAGTCCAGGAGGTGCCAACACAATGGTGGGCATCAGTGCTCATGCCCTTGGCCTCCCCAGCATCTCTGCACCAGCCTTGGCTGACTTCTGAGATGGGGAAATGCCTTGGAAAAGACACCCCTTGCTCAGGGGCTGTGGATGTGGTCAGGTGGTGAGAAGGGGACCTTGTCTCCTGCAAGCTCTGCAGAGAGAGAAAACTACAGCTTCAGCCACAGAACTGCAAGAAAAGCTCAGCTGCAGATTTAAGGGGGCTCTTTCCAAGATGGAAACAAGGACTTGTCTAACCCTTACCTTACCTTTGTGTGGAAACCCTTTTATTCCAGCTCTTGCTAAGGCTTTGTTGCTTTGTGTGCTGGGAGGAAAGAGAGACCTGAATCCCTCCCTGTGCATCCTCCTCACAAAGCCCTGCTCCTCCTCCCTGTGAGAGGAGCCGGTTCCTGTGGCCAGAGCTGATCATTTTCCTCTGTTCCCTTTGCTGTGGATGTGCAGCACTCCTGCCTTCCCCTGATCCGGAGCCTGCCCAGGAGCATTTCCCCATCCACTCTGCTTTCATTGCTTGATTTCGGTGGCTGCAGAAAGAATCAGTTATTAGCAGTGCCCTCGTCCTTAGTAGCTCACTTGATTTGACTGGAGTCAGGGCCAGATTTTAATCTTGGTTGTAGTGGTGTAAATCCTCAGTCAGCTCCAGCTGAGTCGATCCAAGCTTTGTAACAGTGTGAGATAAGAGTCCTCTGTGTCCCTTCCTCCACCCAAGCCCTTGGAGAGGCCGAGTCAATATATACCCCCACCCTCATAAATCTATATTTGAACTTGACCATAATTCCCATAAGGAATGCAAATCAAGATGGTATTTTCTTGCCCCTTTCCTTTCAACAGGACTATCTCCGGAAAATATAACTCTAAGTATTAGCTTGAGCTGCCAGCCCAGAGGATGTCATAAAATCAGGGAGAACAGTCCTGGCATGCCCTGTTAACTGGGACTGCTCCCCAAAAGAGAGTAGAGGCTGAGGTGGGAGAGGGGAAACAGCTGATGGTGGTGATAAGGCTCTGCCTGAGCAAGGTGTTTGCAGATGCATCTACTGCTGCTGAAGCTGGCAGGAGCATCTTGGTTAAAATGCTGATTTAGCCAGTGTGAGAGATGCTCTAGAAGGGCTCTTTGTGCAGGGATCTGCCCGTGAGACATGGATGTGTCACAGGAGAGCTGTGGAGTAGGATGGCACCTCTGTGTGGGGTGGTTTCCAAAGGGAGGTACACCCAATTCGTGGGGGATTGTGTGCTGGAGCCTCGTGGAGCACTTGGTCCCTCCTGGAAGAGAGGCATCCACCAGCCAGGCAGATCTTTGCCTTTGCATTCATTTTCCGTCCTGGCTCAGCTGGAAGTCCCAGTGAAGGGCGGGATGCCTTAGGAGAAGAGCTGATGCTCACTCTGATGCTCATGGAGCAGGGAGGAGAAGGGACCCTTGGCACCAAAGGCTTCTGTGGACAGACCTTCCAGTGAAATCTTGCTGTCCTAAAACCCATAATGACTCCATTAGCTGGTGCTGCCATCCACATCTGGAGTTGATAATACAGCAGGAATTAGCACAGCACTGAAGAGAAGGTTTATTTGTTTATTAAAGAACCCATTTTTCCCTGGATTTATAGCTGAGCACAGACCTTGAAAGGTTAAACACTTGTATCCCAGTTCATATTTTCTTGCTCCTTATAAAAAAAATATCCAATTCATTCAAGTCGTGGATTTTTCTGCAGCTGAAGCAGTTTCACAGAGGAAGTTGTCATGCAGGCTCACAGTTATGGAAATGCCATAGTTATTTCTGACACCAGTAAATAATAGTTCTGTGTGCACTGACACTGGTTTCTTACCTTACCAGGCTGGGTCTCGAGCTGTGATTTAGATCTTTGCAGCTTATTAGCATTTTTGGGACTGTGGTAAGCAATTTGTGCAGTGTGTTTCGATCTTATTTATGCACAGGAAAGGAGAAGAGAAGTGATTAGTGCTCTTTGGAAAGAAATCTCTGCTAAATTGTTGCGATCAAGGTAAATCAAGGCATCCTGTGGAATGATCTGGTGTCATCCGGGAGCCACTTGTGCCCAAAACTACCCCCTCTTCACGGGAGAATTAAGACCTTGTGAGTTTGTTTGTTGGATGAGGTCTTTTTTGTTCCTTTTCTGCCATGGGAAGATATTTCTCCTGCAAAATCTCTTATCCTGAACCACGGAAAATAGGATCTATCCTCCTGCATTAGGAGATTTCAGGGCATGTAGATTGCTGAAATAAGGCTTGAGGGAAAGTATCATGTCTCTGCCATGTTCAGATTAAATTAAATCCTGGCCAGACAAGCTTTGCTCAGAAACACCTGGCACAGGTGAGGGACAGGACCAAAGAGCTGAGAAGCCTATGCTGTTTGTTTGGTCTGTTTGGATGATCTTTCATGGCAAATTTTCCATGGCAGCACGTGGTGGTGATTCAAGCATCACCAAGTTCATCTGCTAGGACTTTTACACTTTTGCCACCCCTGAATTAGGTTTGTCTAAGCTGTGCTTAGCAGCCTGCAGTGATGGAGACTCTGCAAATCAATATTTTTATTTAATTTTTTCTCAGGAAGTTGTTTCTAATGTCTTTCTTCACTTTTTCTGGCTGCAGTTTCTGGACATTATGTTTTATCTTATCTTCTGGGGACATGGAGAGGAGCTTTGCATCCTCCTGCCCCTGGCTTTTTGTGTGTTTGAAGATAATTCCTGTGGATCCCCTCAGGCACCTCTTGTGCAGACAAAACAGCCCCTGTTGGGTCCCTTGGTTCTCTTTGGGGCGTTTCCTCATCCTCTGGGTGTTGTCACTGGTGCCAGCTGCCCAGGAGGTGGTTGTGAGATTCTGCAGGAAGATCTCTTGGGGCACCTGAGAGGGACTTTTTATATGTGCAGGTGACAGGACAAGGCAAAGTGACTTCCCACTGACACAGGGTAGGGTTAGATGGGATATTGGGAAGAAATCCTTCCCTGTAAGGCGGGCAGGCCCAGGTTGCCCAGAGAAGCTGTGGCTCCCTATCTCTGGAAGTGTTCAAGGCCAGGGTGGATGAGGCTTGGAGTAACCTGGGATACCGAAAGGTGCCACTGCCCATGGCAGGGAGGTGGAAAGGGGAGAGCTTTAAAGTCCCTTTCAACACAAACCATTCTGTGATTCAGAGATTCTGTGCCACATCCATGCCTTCCCTTTCACGAGCATCCACATCTCAGGGCTGAGTTTGCACAGTTTCCAATGTTTGGACTATAGATGATTAAATTCTTTGCTGGCATCACACAACAGTGCTCTCGAGATGTTCTCCACCACTTCACCCTTGTCACAGTTCAAACACTCTTACAGTAAGTTCCCAGCTGAAATTCATTCCCAAGGAAGGCTCAATCCAGCCAGGGGTAGCTCATGAGCCCCCTCGCCTGAAATTAAATAACAGTGTGGTAATTAATGAGAGGACTTCTGCATCCTATAGCTATATGACCTTGCTGATAGATGGGATGTACAATTAACTTGTAGCCACGGCTGAGGCTCCTCTCCAGCTCGGAGTCTCTGCTCCAGCTGGAAAGGAGGAGCTTGGTGGCGATTGTTTGAGATGAGAGTTATTCATGCAACCTGGCTGTCCTGTGAAGCTCAGCTCCCATCCTCTGCATCCCTTCCAAGCTTTGGTGTTGATGTTGGAGCCCCGTGCTCTGCCCCAGGCAGCTGGCTCAGCTGGCAGTGGAGCTGTGGCTGCTCTCGCTCCCTCTGTGCCGCGGGTGCTCCGTGCCCGGCACCCTTTTGTAATTATCTCCAGTCCGACTGCTCATTTCCACCAGAACTTTAAACATTGTTCTCTTTTATGTAGCACAGCTTTTTAATTTCCCTCCCTAACAGAAGCGATTGTTTATGTTGTAAATGCCACATTAGTCCCTGTGAAATGGAGATGGAATTGATTTTCATTTCAGAGATTTCACAGCTTGCCCCAGAACTTTTCTGCTTGATTGCTGGTGCTCAGAGAGGCCGAGGCTCCGAGGGAGTCGGGAACGGCTGTGCAGTGTGTGATGTGCAGACACGGGAGTCTCAAAGTGTAGAACTTAGAGAATCATTGTATGTTTTGGTTTGGAAGGGGCCTGAAATCTCATCTTGCTCCACAGGCAGACACACCTTTCACTATCCCAAGTTGCTGCAAGCCGCATCCAACCTGCCCTTGGACACTTCCAGGGATGGGGCAGCCACAGCTTCTCTGGGCACCCTGTGCCAGGGCCTGCCCACCCTCACAGGGAAGGATTTCTTCCCAAGATCCCATCTAACCCTTCCCTCTGGGATTGAAAAGTCATTTCCCCTTGCCCTGTGACTCCAGTTGCTGATACAATCCCCTTTCTCACCTTTTCAAGCAGGTTCAATCTGGGGCTGTCACAGCTTTCCGAACTCATTACCCCACCACCAGACAAGGAACTGCCTGCTGGTTTCTTTTTTCTTGAGGGGGATGCTGGGATCAATCTCTCCTTTCCTCTCCTTTCCCAGCTGTGAAGATGAGAATGAGGTGAGCCCAGGTCAGCCCGTCTACAGCACAACCAGTTCTGGATGATGCTCACTTAGACTTGGCAGGTACCAAGGCCTTGGTCCTGGTTGTTCTGTCTTCCAGCTGGGCAAGGATGAAGGAAGATACATCCTTTTTTGGTGGTGTTGTGATGGAAACTCATGTTTTACTCATCCTGCTTGCAGGATCAGGACAAGCTCTGAGGAAAAGAAAGCTGTGTGTGGTCACTTTCCTTCTAATTATCATACACATAGAATGGGGTCATTAGTTACAGAATCACAGGATTACCCAACCTCAGAAGCCCAGAATATGCTGAGCTGGAAGGGACCCACAAGGATCTTGGAGTCCAACCCCTGGCCCTGCACAGGCCCAGCCCCAAGAGTCCCCCCCGTGTCCCAGAGGATCATCCCAACCCTCCTGCAGCTCTGGCAGCCTTGGGGCTGTGCCCACTGCCCTGGGGAGCCTGGGCAGTGCCCAACCCCCCTCTGGGCAAAGAAGAGCCTTGGCCTGAGATCCCCCCTGCCCCTGCCCTGACACAACTCCAGCCCCTTCCCTGGGCTCCTGGCCCTGGTCCCACAGAGCAGAGCTCAGGCCCTGCCCCTCCTCTGCCCCTCCCCAGGGAGTTGTCCCTGCACTGAGGTCTCCCCTCAGTCTCCTCTTCTCCAGCTGAACACACCGAGTGCCCTCAGCTGCTCCTCACACCTTCCCCTCAGGGCCCTTCTCCATCCCCATTGTCCTCCTTTGGACACTCTCTAATGGCTCAGTCTCTTTCTTATACTGTGGTGACCTCGTAGGTTATTCCATGTCACCAAGGCTTGTGACGACACCCTGGAAGATCCTTGGGTATCTGGAAGTGACCCATGTGGGGAACAAAAGGAGCAAGACCAGTTATAGAGTTGCAAGGACATAATTCCCTCTCATATGTTATCCTGAGCAGTGGGACTTGTGAAGGTCACAGATGTTTTCTGGGAACCTGCTCCCCACATTGCCTGGACACTCCTCTCTGCTGCGGTAACCATTTCTCCTAACGAAGCCCTCATGTTTAATCACCCTGAGCCCTTTGTGTCACACACAGAAAGGAGTGTGAGTGCCCTCAGCAACAGCCCAGTGAATCATTTGTGAGCAACCCAAGAGCTGAAATATGTTTGCATCAACCATTTTTACAAGAATTCTCCATAAAGAATCAGCTCATAAATAATGAGGCTTGAGCAGGGAAGTTCATAAACATCAGAGCCTGTTGAACCATTTGCTGCCAAAAATTCATTATTTTATAGAGAACAAAGGGGAAAAACCGGCAGAATTCTCCTCCCTATCACCTTATGAATGAATTAAAAGAAGGTAGAGAATAATTTGTCCTCTTCCAACATGCATTGTTGGAGCAGGCTTCCTCGATTCCCATGTAAATTCAAACTTCCCTCTGGCACTGGAGCAGGATACTGCGCTGGGAACGCAGAAGGGAGGAAGGAGGATCATGAGGAAGTGGCATGAAGACAATTTGCTTGGACCGGGGAGGAAGATGTGCTCTGACAAGGATAGATGGAATGAGGTTGCTGCCAGAGAAAATCTCCAGGAATTGCCAGCCAAGTTGGGGGGGAGCCTTGGATGCAGCGAGCATGCAAATCTCCTCGTGTTTTGTGGTTTTGAAGTAGTAGCAGAGCAGGGGAGGGTATAGAGGGGGGAAGAAAAATCCAAAGCAGCTTTGTCAAGTCTGACATTCCTTTTGCATCCAAAAGTGGGTATTGATTTTCCACCCGTGACTGCTATAAATGAGAATTTCTGTGTCGCGGCTCAGGCCGGCGCTCCTTGTGTTTCTTATCTCTTTAAATATGATTACCTGCTCGTCATGGTGTCACGGGGAAAATCGTAATGAACTTTGCCAGCCCAGGCAGTGCAGCAGCGCCGGGTGTTCATGTGCAGGAGCAGATGAATTCTCACCACTTCTCACAGCTCTGGCTCCGGGCTGCAGGTTTATTGACTTTCCGCTAATTTTCTTGTCAGGATAATTCTCCCAATCAAGATTTAAAACAAACTGGGAGGTTACTAAAGTGCTGGCGATTCAAGTCCCAAAGCTTTTTGTTTTGATTGAGAGACCTCTGAGTATTTATTTTAGGGGGCCAGGAGAGGGAAGGGATGGGGGGCAGGGGGGCTGTGCTTGATTTTGGTTTGGTACAAAGCTTTTTGTGGAGGGAGAAGGTTGTTTGTTTAGAGCAAATCCCTTCTTCCATGCCAACATCTGCTGCTCTGTATTTGCTCGCAGGGGAAACTTGAAAAAAAATAGAAAAAGAAAGAAAGAAATAGATTATTCCCACTGCATCAACCTACAGGCGTCTGCTGGCTGCAATTTTCTTCAATTTCTTGCCGTGAAAAGCAAGAGCGTTCATTTCGTAAGTGCTGCTTTTGTGTGTGACCTATATTTTGAAAACTGATGGGGTCACCACCTCCCTCCTCCCAACCTGTTGAACCAAACAGTCTCTGAGATCTGTCCTAGATTGTGTTTATCCTGGTGATTATTTAAAAAGCAAGGTAGCTATTACTAATAGGACAGTGTTCTTCTGGCGGGGCTTGATTTTTACTTTTTTTTTCCCCTTCTCCTTCACTCCCCTTTGGAAATGACAATCCTGGCTCCACCTGACCAGGAAAGTGCTTCCCTTCATGACTCCATCCTTAAAAGCTGATTTAAAAGCTCGTCATCTATCTCCAGTCATCAGCTCCTGACCCTTTTTTGATTTTTCCCCCTGGGGTTGCTGTTAAACGGCCTGGAGGTGTCAGAGCTTGTCAGGTAGGTTTGAAGACACCCCATTTGTGCACATGGATGCGGGGAATTTCAGCACTGAGGTTGTTTAATGACACGTTTCATTCCAATTTGATTGGAGGTTGGAACCAGCCCAGGTGAGATACAGCAGCCTGGATCCATCCCTGTTCAGCACTTCTTTTGCTCTTTATCAACTTTGGGGTCTTTTTTTCTCCGTTAGAAGTTCCTTTATTTTTTTTTACTCCCCTTTAATCTCACTTTCTATTAAAAGTCTTCCCAGAGCTAATGTAATAAATTTAGATCCAAAGCCAGATGCATAGCAAAACTTTTGGCAGAGAATACTCTATCAGAAGACATTGCAAATGAAATATGCTTCCCCTTGGGGATTATTCTACAGTTTAATTTAATTTGATATTTCAAATTAAATTAATTCAAATGGTTATGCAGTTTCCAGGGAAAACAGACTTCATTTATGATGTTCTGCCACCAAATTGTTTTGCTCCTATCATATATCTTATATTGTTAACCAGGAATGATAAGTAGTGACAACATAGGATTTTTTCATGCCCTTTGTTTTGCAATTCCCATCCTAAAGGGAACAGAAACATCTCCCTGTGCAGGGGGTGCTCTGTGGGGTTAGTCCAGCATTTCCACTGAAACCTTACTTTGGCTGAAAATTAGATTTTCATCAAAATGTGGTTTAAAAGAAATGTGATTGCTCTGAGAAGGTTTTGGTTTTATGGAACTCCTACTTCTTGCCTGTTTTCAATTTACAGATGAAAAAACAGCAATTCTTTGTTTGGGATTGGGATTTTGATACACCAGGCTTTACGGCATGTGGAGGAAGGATATGGGAATTAAGTCTGAGCTGTGTTTCTGGTTTATCCTTTTGGTTATGGATTGGTTTGGATATTCTCTGGGATTCAAAAGCAGTGTGGGCAGCAGGGGAGGGGGCAGTTCTGCCCCTCTTCCCCCTCAGATGAGACCTCACCTGCAGAGCTGCCTCCAGCTCTGGGGAACCAGCACAGGAAGGATGTGGAGCTGCTGGAGAGAGTCCAGAGTCCAGAGGTGCCAGAGGAGGCACCAGGATGATCAAAGGGATGAAACGGCTCTGCTGGGAGGAAAGGCTGGGAGAACTGGGACTGTTCAGCCTGGAGAAGAAAAGGCTCCAGGGTGACCTAATTGGCCAGATTGGACAGGGCTTGGAGCAACCTGGGATAGTGGAAGGTGTCCCTGCCCATGGCAGGGTGGGTGGACTGGATGAGCTTTAAGGTCCCTTCCAACCAAAGCCATTCGCCGACTCTCAGATTTTCAGTAAGAAGGGTTTTTTTGTTTTTCTCAAGGGCAAAATTTGGGCAATTTGTATACATTCCAACCAGGTACCGCTTTAGCCATGGGCAGAACTGAGGAGGTCGCGTAGCATTTGAGGGGGTCCTTTCCCTCTCATCCTTCATTTGCAGGAGGGAACTTGCTAAAAATAACCCAACCCCAAATCTGAATCATTCTGCCCTCAGTGTCCTCACCTTTGCATGGAATACTGATGTTGGAACAGCCCTGAAACAGCTTCCCAAGACCCGTGTGGACTCCCACGGGATTCCTTTATCATCATCTTCTCTGGCTTTTGAAATGAGTGATTGATTTAACATGGCTTTTCTCCACAGGCTCTGATTATCCAGAGTCATCAAGGAACTTGCTCCAAACTCTGAAGTACATTAAGACAAGGTAATTCAGGGAAGTGTTTGCATCTGGAAATCTCTGTAAGCACTTTCCTATCTGCTGGCCTGTAGAAAAGCCATTATTCTCGACAGGGGGAAAAAAATATTGGCAATATCACAAGAGGCTTTGGAAGAGAACATAAAGCTAGTTTCATTTTCCAGTCAACTGAGATCTAATATTTCCTGTACAAGATGTTGAGATGTTTTAGAAAAAGGAGCAATGTTTATTTGTCTAAAGCACCACACACACACACACACGCAAGTTCTATCTTGTGCTTGTGGCTTTTTTTCCATTGTAAATGGTTTTGTAGGGAGAAATCTCTTTGCCATCCATCACAGGCAGTAGATTAGAAAAATATAAATATCATCTAAAGAGAATGGAGCCGAGTCTCCTTAGGATTGCATTGGAGAAAAAATGATAAATGCATCATCACTCGTGGTGGGGAAGGCTGGGGGCTGGGTCAGAGATAGCCTTGTTGTCTCTCTGAATTCTGAGGATTTATTTGCTTACACTCTCCTGGGACAAGGCTCCCAGTGGGATATTTCTTCTCAGAGATGTCTTCTGAGCTGGTCCAAACTCATTTCATTGAGTAATCTGCCATCAGCAAAGGAAGATTGGTCAAAACATTATTTTTTTCCCTTTGAAGTGCATCTGTTGAGGTTTTTTCTCAATACTTTTTGAGTCCAGCAAAGACTTGTTCCACAGTAATGTGTAGCCCTAAAGCGCTGTAGGGAGCTCGAGACTGAGATGCCGCTCGGCCCCATTCCCATCTAGGAGCTTGGAACCCAGGCTGATGTTCCAAGCTTTTGCCTTTTGAGCTGGGACCGTTCCCCAGACCAGTTTTAGGTGTGATGGGAGGCAGGTCTGTGCCCTGGAGAGCTCATGGATGGCCAGACTGTGTGTGTGTGATGAGGATAAACCAGCACGTACAGGGGCAGTGCTTGGAGCGAGAGTGTTCCCTTTTGCAGGTTCATCCCATGACTGGGACCACTGAAGGTTTCAACTGTAGGAATTTTCATTGTTTTTTATTTTTAAGCTCCTCTTTTTTTTATTTTTTTTTTATTTTTTTTTATTTTTTTTGAGAGCAGTTTCCTCCTCACTGCTTCCCTGACAGTCAGGAATTCTTAACCTTGAAGCATCAGCGCTTCAATTTGATCGTGTGCTGCCAGTGGCTGTGGTGTGGAAACCTTGCTAGAGCCAAAGTGGCTCTTTGGACATAATCAGGGCAATTAGGGAAGCCAACCCCAGCTGAATTAGCCCAAGGTTTAATTGGGTAAGAGCACACCACAGCACCGGGTGCTCTGTCGTGTCACCTCATGCAGAGAATGAACCCAGCTGAACCCACCTCCCAGCACAGATTTTGTTCTTCTCATCTCAGTGATTTACCTTGCAATCCATATTCCCTCTTCCAAAACCTGTTCATCCCCCAAAACACACGTGGGAGGGTGAGCATGTTCTCTCCTGAGGATGTTCAGGGAGAGAGAAGGGGCAGTGTGGAGCATCCAGCCGATGGTTGCTGTCCTTTGCCTTGCCTTCCTCTTCTTGCAAGCTTTTTCCTTGGCAGTGATGCTGTGAGGAGCTGTGGTCTCAGAGGCCATGTTTGCAGGGTCAAGGCCTGGGCAGGTAATTGCTGTCAGAGGTCCCTGTTCTGTAACACTCACGCTGGGAGCAGATGTTGCCCAGCGCCTGCTCTGCTGCCAAGCGCCACAAAAAAACAGGTGCTGGAGATTAAAAAGTGCAAACGACTGCAGGAAGAGGCTCTTCTGCAGCAAACCCTCATCCTGCAACCCACTCATGTCCTTCTGCCTCTCTGCAGAAAGTATCTCAGGGCACAGTAAGCTCTGTGACACCCCTACTTCTGATATTTTATTCTTTTCTGCTGCAGCCTTTTGTCTCAGCAAAGTCACCGTGTCAAAAGTGAGATTGCTTGGTCCTGATTCTGCTGCTGGCAGGGACAACTTCCACTGTCCCAAGCTGCTCCAAGCCCCGTCCAGCCTGGACTTGGACACTTCCAGGGATGGGGCAGCCGCATCTTCTCTGGGCAGCCTGTGCCAGGGCCTCACCACCCTCATAGGGAAGGATTTCTCCCCAGTATCCCATCTGTCCCTGCCCTCTGGCCGTGGGAAGCCATTCCTCCTTGTCCTGTCACTCCAGGCCCTTGTCCCAAGTCTCTCTCTAGGTCTCTTGGATATGCTTTTGGCACTGGAAGGGGCTCCAGGATCTCCCTGGAGCTTTCTCTTCATCGGGTGAACACCCCCAGCTCTCCCAGTCTGTCTCCATAGAAGAATTCTCATGAGGAACAAATGAGGGGCTGAGTTTGGGATTTATAAATGGGAAATTGAGTCCCAAGCTGCTAGAGAGTTTTCTCCAGGCCATACAGACTTGCTGGCTGTGAGGGGAGGTTGCTGTTGCCTGTGAATACCTGAGAAAAGAACTTTATTACGGGCTGGATTTCCCAGGGAAGCCCATCTGCTCTAGGGGGTGGCTGGAGTAGGTGTCCCTAGGGAATGGCTGTTTGGATGAGGATATTGCTGCCAGATCCCATGTTCCAGGCAGCCCATAGTGCCTTTCTTCCCATCTCAGCTGTGGTGCAGACTATCCCTCCTGGCTCCTGGGATGAATCTGGGGTGTCACTGGGGTGCCTGCTTTGTTCCAGACCACGGAGATCAATGGCCACTGAAGGAAAAACCTCCAGTAATGAAGAGCATTTGTCCTGAGCATCCCTGAGTGAGACAAAGCCGAGAGGAAATGTTCTTGTGGACACCTCAGAGATGGCTGAGCTGCTCATGGGTGGCTGTAGGGGCCGATGTCTCTCACATGCTCTCCCACCTCGAGTGTGGGCCCTCTGCCCCGAGCTCAGGAGCATCATTTCTTTTTGCTTAAATACATGCATGCAGCTAAAACCTGTGATCTGGGAGTAACTGGCTTCAAAAGCTCGTTGGGATGAGGCTGCTGCCCTTAAGATAGCTTAGGAGTTATTGATGGAATAACCTTTGGGGACCAAGTCTCGGCTTTGTCAGAAGCAAAGGAGAAATTGTTGTTTAAATAACCCCCTGGGGACTGGAGCTGGTGGTGACCCAGAAACAGTTTATTTTTTTTATTGCTTTCCATAGCTTCCCCAGGCTAAAGCTGTCTCCAGTAAAGGAAGGCCAGGTTGTTACTGGGGGTCTAAGCAAATTAGCAGGCGAGGGCAAAAGCTGAACAGAGTCGAGGCTCTGGGAGCTGCGACAGCTGAACAGCTCTTGCGCCTGTTTCTCTTCTCTTCCTTTTAATGTCCCACTTATCTGAAGCCCCTTTACCAAGTAATCCATTTATTCTTTCATTTTTCACATCATCGTTTCAGTATCTCAGGGTAAAACCAGGTGCTGACTCTTTGTTGAATGACTGTTCCAGTTTCAGCTGATAGGATGCTCCATCAAAGCCAGACTGATTTCCTCATCACTGAAGGTTTTTTCCAGGAACTTTGTTCTTTATCATTTTAGTCACCATGTGGTTGCTCACTAACCAAGCAGGTGTGTCCCAGCCCAGGTACCTCCCAATCCTGGGAGTGTTGGAAGTTGGAGCAAGCGGTGATAAATATATTCTTGTTTACTCGTCACTTGACCCAAGTAGAGACCATCATCATCTCTAACTATTGCAGGGTTAAATTTGGGGTTGCACTGGGTCTGGAGGCGTCAATCTGACCCTTATCCTCCACACCAAGACCTTCATGCTTGTCCTGTGAGAGCTGCTCCTCACCGTGGGATGTACCAGCTCCCAATCCCACTCCACCGGAAGCTTGGCCAGCACAAAGGGTTCACTTGGTTTGATAATTGGATTATGCACCAAAAGGAGCTGGTTCAGCTCCATGTAACTGCACCCCTGGTCAAAATCATCAGCATGGGGTTGACCCTGAGCCATCAGTACTAAAAGCACAAGGCATAGCTTGGCAGGCTCCAGGAGAAGCCTTGTCACATCTGATCAGTGTGAGCCCTCACACTCTCCTGAGCACCAGCCATGAGCAGAGAACAAGACAAGTGCAGTGGTAGCACAAATGTAGAGAATAAACAAGTCTTTGCCGACATTATTGAGTTGCTAATGAGGAGAGACCTCATCAACCTCCCAGTCATCTAATTTCTCTTGGCTACCATTACAGCTGGTCAGGAACTGCACCAGGCACAGCATTTCCTGGCACGGAACAGCTCTGGGAGGGAGATATTTGAGATATTTCCAACAGGAAAATGAGCAGTTCTCCATTTGCCCCCTGACTTTGGTATCAGAGATCTCCTTCAGATCTATGGTGAAAGTCTAAAGTCTAATCACGACTGCCTGTCTCAATCGAGCTCCCACGTTTCCCAGCACCTCCCATGACGTGTAGTTTGCCATGAGGAGGGAAGTGGGAGACACCCCATCCTCGCCTTGCAGTTCAAGTGCTGCTGCTGAAGCCCAGAGCGTTGGCGGGTTATTTTTTTAGCAGTCACCTCGCCTCCATCTAAGCAGAGTTGTCTTGGAGTTCAGCCACAGAGCTGAATTCATCACTGCCCCTTTCAAAACCCAAACAACAGCACCAACCCTCTGCCAGATGCTTTCCTCCTCCCTGTGCCACCTTGAAGTGTGGGAGCTGTCCCGTTCCCCAAACTGGACGCAGCTCCCACGGCTCCACACATGCTTCCAGCGCTGGTCATGTTGCAGGAGATCTATTGCTCGCCCAGCAGTGTCTCGACTCGCAAACTAATTAAAGTTCATGTCACACTGGGAAGATGCAAAGTGCTCTCTGAGTGCGAGATGTTATTATTTTAAGCTTCTCTTCTTTTTCCTGAGGCGCAGCAACTCCCTGAATCCCAGCTGGCACACCACATCCAGCCACAAAACACCGTTAATTGGGTGTTTCTCCTGTTGACCTCATTTCTCAAGCACACTTAGGCTGGGTTTATTTCGATGGAGTTTGGGGGATTTTCTTTTTCCAAGAGGGCCCAGGAACCAGATAAAAAGAAACCAGGCACCTGCTGAGTGTTCCAGCCAATCCGTGGTTGTTCTTGTGCTTCAGACCCTGCCCTGTGTCCAGGTGTGATAACGCTGCTCTTCCCCTTTTGGCATCCGTTTTACACATCCAAGGAAATAAGGAGTAGAGGTAGATGGGAAGGAAGGGATCAAGGGTGGAGTGATGTTTTTGGAAGAGGTATCATCTCAAAGTGGTTGCAGACCTGTAATCTAGGACAGGACCTAGTCTAGTTTAGGAAAGGACCTAGTCTAGTCTAGGCAGGACCTAGACTGTTGCTCCTTCCCATCAGTAAGGTGTTAGCAGGTCTGCCATCCCTAAGATATTTTACTTGGCTAGGATTCGGATACTGAAGGGCAGCTTTTGTACTGATTCCCTTCAAAAGAGAAAGTGACTTGTGCTGTTAACGATGTGAAGCTCAGCCAGGCTCCTTGTACAGCTCCTGCTGCCCGAGGAATGCGCCGAGTTCATTAGCGACGACTTTGCTTAAGTCTCCCCGACCCTCTTTGCCTCCCAAAGAATTGAGGAGCCTCTCATTAATTCCTTAATTGTGTTAGTGGGAAGGTGCCTCCTTGGTGTCACCTTACAGAGGTGGCAGGTGGAAACTTCTCCCTGATGTTCTCCAGGTGGCTCCTTTCCTTCTTTTGGTATTTTTAAATGCATACTTGATTCTGTGTGTTGGATTCTGCCCCATCCGCCTTCCCTGGCATTAATCCATCGTGCTGTTTCCCCCAGACCATTCATTACCTCCTTAAGAAAAGATGCAGAGAGAAAACACAATTAGATGCTGCTTTGGTTAAATAATACTTCAGAAAAAAAAAAAAAAAGAACAATGTCTTGAAAAATAAGGGGAGAGTGAAGATCGCACAGTTTGAACTAATGATGGAAATTACCTCCGGTTAAGTTGGATTTTAAATCAGAGGTTTGGGGGATTGTATTTTTTCTTTTCTTTCCAGTGAATTATGACAAATATAGAGGCCTGCTGGATGGATGATTAGATTTTTTTCCTCTCTCTCCCATCTGCATTGAAAAATGAAATATTTCTGTAATATTAAATCCGTCCAATTGATCAAAGTGTGGTGTCAAAAAATGTTGTAAGTGCTTCTTCTCATCCAACCCCCTCAGCGACGGCAAACCAGAGACCTTTTCAATCCCTTTCTGGAGGTTACCTCTGCCAAAAGAGTCTGTGCAAGGAATGAGTCTGCATTTCTCCAGCTAATTCCCACAGTAGGGACTTACAAAGGGCTGCGGATTTGGCACGTGGAATAACAACACGTGACAACCTCAGCTTTGTGGGTTTGTCTCCTCATATGTCCATAATCTGTCCTAATACTGCCTTGCCTGGTGGAGTCAGGACTGGGGTGTGTATGGCCAGAAACAGGGTGATAAAGGGAATTTATCTGGTTCAGCTGGATGAATAACTGCTGGGAGATTTATGGGTGTTTCCCCTCCCCTTATGTTTTTCTTTCCCTGCTTACTTTCACTGGAGAACAAGAAAACCAAACAAACCAGAAACCTCAAATATTTGGTCACTGTTTGAGGAAGCAAACACAGAGTGTATCCAAACATTTGGAGAGGTGGGAAGCTGGGCCATTGCGCAGCAGGATAAATGCAAAGTGTGTCCAGAAAAGGAAGATTTTTTGGAAAGCTGTCAGTGAGGAGAAGCTGGGAGGGTTGGGGGGTGCTAGGTGGAGAGAATAAGGGATGGTTTTCTTCAAGGAATATTATGGATAAGATGCTGAACAGTCTTCCATTGAACTGAGGAGGAGAAACCATTTTGGTTTCAGCAAAAACGCTGAAAGAGGAATAAAAACCCCATTTCTGCTGGGAGGTGGAGCATGGGACACATAATGTGGGGTGTTATGGACTCTCTTTCATCTGCAGCTTTGTTAAGAACAGGTCAAAAAATACCTATCAGGATTGTTTACATGTTCGTGGTGCTCCCCAGGAGAGATGCAGGATGGAGGAAGACCCAACATCCCCTTTAATTACAAAAAGCTGATTCTCCAGCTCCTTCTATCACTGTTAGTTCTGCTGTTTCAACATGAAACTCTGATTGTCTTCCAAGAAAAACATGGGGAAGGAAAAGAGCCTGGCTGTTGTATCTGTTTGCATGTCAGGGAAGGTGTTTTCTTGCTCCAGGAGGATGTATTTATCCCTGTGGCTGCGTGGAGATGTGCTCGAAACCTCCCTGTAATGTGTGAGGAGTAGCAAGTGTTGCTTCATCTCTCAGTGAATAGGCAGCATTTTCAACAAGCAAAGCAAGGAGTGAAAGTCTCCTGTTCTCCTCCTGAGAGTTACTTTGTGCCTCAGTATCCCTTAGCTTCTGCTCCTGCACTGGAGATCAAAAGATGGAAATCTCTGCTCTCTCACAAATCCATCACGTTGCTTTAGGAGCTCCTTGTGCTTTTGACTAACCCTCCTGAGGGAAAATAAGCATTTTCCTTAGTTACACAAATAGAGAAACAGTTGTATAAGAGATGAAGTTATTTTTCAGAAAGTCACTGACAGAAATGAGGGAGAGTCAGAGTCCTCCTTCTCTGGCACGGCCTGTGGTGAATGTCTGGATAACCCAGAGGAGGGTCTCACAGAGCCCCACAGAAATGCAGCAAAGGGATGGATTGCTGCAACTCTGCTGCTCACCAAATTAGAAACAATTTAGGGATTTAAGGATTAAATACCATTAATTACTGCCCAACAAATGCTAAGCTACAATGGAGCACTTGTGAAAATGGAGAGAGAAGTTTCTGCATGAATACTAAATGGCTTCATTAATGCTTGGTGCAATTTCATTGAGTGATAAATTAATTAACTTGATGCTCCAAGAATTACTGAGCAGGACCATGGGCACACATGATGAAGGGAGAGTGGGAGCTTGGTGTCCCCTTGCCTAGTCAGAGTGACCTTCCCTTTGTTTGGAGAGGTTTAGGTGAGGTAAGGGAGCCCTTGAGTAAAGGAAGAGTGAGAAAATGCTGCTCTGGATTTCCACCTGGAAAACACTAGAGGTTCCAGAGGTCAGGATGAGAGCAGAGGGGTGAAAGTTGTTCTACTCCTGTTGCATCTGAAGGTGATGCTTCAGGCTCCTGTTGTGCTGCCAGTGGTGGGTCAGTTGGACATGAAATTGCTCCTTGTGGATGTGTTCCCTCTGTCCTTTCTGTTCAGCCATAGCCACGGGGCTAAACAGGCCTTTCCAGACCATTGATTTCCTCTGGCCTCAGGCTCCATGGATCATGCTGGGTGGTCTCCCCATCAAATACCAGGATGAGGGAGGTTGGACTTTGCATCCTCTTTAGCTAACACTTATGGCAAGTCCTTGACGCATCCCAGGTGCCTTGGCATTGCTCCAAGGGCATGTTTACCTGGGCCTGGAGAAAGCCTTTGTGCTTCTAAAGAAGGAGGGAGCCCCGTCTGGTGTGGCAGCCCAGCGAAGTGGTGACAGCTTGAACTGGAGTCTGCCTTCCCAGCAGCCACTTCCCCCAGAAGAAGCAGAGAAGGAGGAGGGAGAAGCACCCAGCCAGGATGTCTGGCAGTGAGTAATTCCAGTTTCTCCTCTGGCTGTCATGCCATGACAGCTGGCTGGGCAGAGCTTCGCCGCCTCCCTTCAGTACATGTTACCTCGAGTTCAGCATTGGTTTTCTGTCCCTCAAGACTCTTTAGCTGCCCGTGCCGTTGCAGAGTTATTGATTGCTCACCCAGCCATGGCCTGGAGCTGTATTAGGTGTGAACACAGCGCTGCCCCAACAGGCCTGGATTCAGGGCAGGATGCTCTGAGGTCCATTTCTCCATCCATCTTTTTTTAGCTCTTTTCTGTGATGCTCTTTGGCTGCCTCTGGAGCCTCGTGCTGCTCCTCATTCTAGCTGAGCACATCTACAGTGGCTGTAAGGACTGCGTGGTTTTGTAGCTCAGAGTGGAATTCTGGAGTTTGGGGTCCCTCAGCATTTTCAGTTTTCCCTCTCAGTGCTGAAAACAGAGGGTGGGGAATGGCAGAGAGTGACCTCGTTCCTCTCTGCCAAGGGGAGATCTAACACTGAGGACGTGCTTGTGCCCCCACCCTGGCTCTCCATTTCTCCACCTCCCTCTCCATTGTAACTCCCAACCCCTGCAAGATAACCCATTTTAAGGCCACCGAGGCTTGTCTCTTGACAGCAGGAGACAATAGGACCCTTGTCTTGGTGCAGCCTTCGAGATTCATATGCCATGTCTGTTTGGCCAATAGGGATGGGTGTCCAGGATGTCCAAGTGGAGGAACACGGATGGATGTGGAGCCTCCTCTCTGCTCTGAACGGCCCTGCCTGGCTCCTGGTCCAGCCCTAGCTCACTTCTGGGCAGCTTACAAATGAGATGAGCTGAGATTCTCACATCCCCCTGACCTGCCCATGGAGACATGTCCCAGATTGGCCATTAGAGACCAGAGGAGGAACACCTGATTAACAACCCTCGTGCTCCCACCAAAGTTTTCCTAATGTAATGAGCTGGTATAAAAGCAGCCAGAGGGAGACATCCTCAGCTTTATTGGGCTGGCACAGCCAGGCAGAGCTGTGCATTCTGGAGTGCCATCTTCTGGCACCTGGAATGTGAACTAGCTGTGTGTCTGTGTGGCTGGAGCAATCTGGTAACGCAGAGCTGTGCCAGGCTGAAGGAGCAAAGTGGATTTCCTGCCATTTCTAGTTTATCCTGGGAAGATTCATGGAGTTCAGATGCTTTTTTTTTAGCTCTATCATCCCTTTGGCTACTGGTTACCTGCCTTTGCCAGCACAAGGAGCTGCACATCTGCATGGAGCTGGTATCAGCTCCCCACGCCAGCTTGGGAAGCATCTGTTTCCTGGTTTATTTATCCCCTCTGCAATCACCACGGGAGGATAATCTCAGTGACGTGCCACATCTCGTTTACAGCCGGCCCCTGAAAAGTTAGAAGTGCAAGTTGTGGGGTGGGGAGGAGGCGGGGGAAGACACGGAGTCAACACACTGGGGACAGAAAGGGGAGTTGGGGAAATGTATAAAATATTGAAATGACATCGTGGCAAGACACAGACAGGGGTAGAACAATAATTAAAGTAAACAGCACATCAAAAGCTTGGCTAAAACTCGCATTTAAATTTCAAGTCAACGCAGAAGCAGCTCATGTAGCCGTGTGTAAATGTGTTTCCAGGAACCTTTTAAGAATACTAACGAAGATGGAAGCAGAGCAGCAGGGACTCAGACTTTATGTTATGTGACAATACAGGAGGCCACCAGACTCCTGCCTGACTGTTGGCATAAGGAGGTTGATGAGAGCCTGGATCTTGCCAGAAGAGCAGGTTGCTTTCCAAGGAGTGAGAGATCTCAAAGAGAGAAAGGATAGAGCCCCTTCTCCTGGCAGGGATGTGCAGGGTTTCCTTCAGTCCCATGGTGGGACTGCATCCCTAAAAATTAGGTGACATGGGGCTTTCAGGGTTTTATTCCCTATATCCAGTCACAGGTTTATCCTGCTGCCTGCTTCCTAGGCTCTGTCCTAATTGGTTTTAGATGTCCCAGGTCAGGTTCTTGTGTGGTTTTGGTTGAGATCCTCCAGTACGTTGCTGTTTTTTTGACCTTCCCTTTGTTTGCAGCTGCCTGTTGCTCCTGGTGTTGCCTCCTGTTCCATTCCAGCCTGGAGCACTCTCACTCCCCACATGGAATCACCACACCTGGTGCCTGAATATAGCACAGATCATAATTGGAAAACTGAGGTCAGGGCCGAGGCTGTGCAGGACAAGCTGAGCAGCAGCGCTGTGGGTGCCCCCTCCCTCCCCGAGCCAGGAGATGCCGAAGCACCTTCTGCAACAAGGAGCTGCACCTTTGAATTAAGGGCCAGAAATCAGTGTCAGATTTGTCTGGATTCCAGCGCTGAGCACCTTTGGGCTAGAGAGCAAATCTCTTAATTATCCCCCGTGCCATTTGCCCTTGCCTGTGCAAGGACTACAATAGCTCTGTCCTTGGGGAGCCCCAATTCTCCTTAGTCCTGATAATACTGTGATTTACAGAGGATTTCCTGACCAGCCTTCAGGGCACCGTGTTACCTAATGGAAGCAATTAAAAAGCATGGAGAAGTGACCCCCTGAAAGTGCAGGCAGCTGCAGATGAAATGAGGGAATTAGGAGGCTGCAGAGAGATGCAGGAGCTGTGTCTTCATCCTTCCCCACAGCAGAGGCAGTGTGGTTGGAGTGGGGATTTGGGAAGGGGATGCTGTGAGAGCCTGAACAGGAAAATTGCAGGTGGTTTATTTTTTCACTTAACTCTGTATTTTCATGAGGCCTTTGGGATATTTCAGGCTTGGGAGATTCTTCCTGGGAGACTGCATGAAGGTCTAACTTCCCAAAGGTTCAATTTTCCACAAGTTTAGGTTTACTGGACTTTTTGCTGTTGTCTCATAGAAGTAGCAAACTCTGTGCATCCTTTTGTGCTGCAGCTCCCAAGTTGCTGTTCAAAGGAGCATTAACCCCCAGTAATGGCATGAAGCTGTGTTAGGGGAGGTTTAGATTAGATTTTAGATAAAGCTTCTTCCCTCAGAGGATGGTTGGGCACTGACCAGGCTCCCCAGGGTTTTGTCATAGCCCCAAGGCTGCCAGAGCTCCAGGAGGGTTTGGACAACGCTCTAAGGGACAGAGTGGGATTGGTGGGGTGCCCTGTGCAGGGCCAAAAGTTGGATTGGATGATCCTTGTGGGTTTCTTCCAGTTCAGGACCTTCTGTGATTCCCTGATTCTGTGATGTGTACATGGGGAAACAGAGCCATGGCATGGAGGGGTCAAGTCTGAAGGGGACAGTGCCCAAGCCCAGGGTCTCCAGGCTGGACAAGGAGTCCTGCTGCTCTTTAAGCAGGCAGAAAACACCCTGGGCAGCCAGCAGCACTGGCAGCTGGGATGAGCCTCAGGATGGCTTTATCCATGAAATATGTGTATTGCTTCTCCTTCCCAGGGTGGTCAAGTGCAGCCAACAACTGCAGACCTTCATCTCCAGTACAGATGGACAGCCCTAACAATTTCCAGGCATGAGTGTCTTCAAAATATTCCAGTCCCTCCTGGGCAATTTGCATCTCAAGTTCATGGGAGGTTAGTCCCATCTGCCAAGGACAAGTGTGCTCAGCCAAACTCTGCCCCTCAGTACAGAGAAGCATACCTGGTTTTGGAAAGGACTTGAAAGATATTAAGGGGTTTTTGGTGTCTGATGAAAATTCAACACCTCATGAAGCTCTTTCTCAAAGCCATCGTAGGTTTAGCCAGGACAGGATTTCCCTTTTTCCCCTTGCACACAGAGTGGCTGAGTCTCCCATCAGGATTTTCCCAGCATTCAGATGTCGTCATGACCTAGATGCTTAAGCATTCATTTACTGCTGAAGTTTTGCATTTAGAGGTCTTAAGAGTTTAGATCGTGGGCTGTCTGGAAAGCTCTGAAAGGGAAAAAATACCGAGGGCAGCTCATGAGCTCCGAGGGAAAAACGATTTGACGTTCTTATGCCTCCGTTTATTGGCAGCCCACGATGAGATGTAAAGAAATGTCAAAAAATCCCATGTGCACGTTGGTTTGGATTGGGAAAAAATTGCTGTTTGCCTCTGCCCAGAGGCTACGAGTCGCTCTGCTAATGCAGAAGGCACTAAAATGACCCCTTTGTTTTTCCTATGATCACTTCTGATAGCGCGCTCTGCCAGAGATATCATATCTTTGATCTCTCCGTGCTGATGTTAAGTCTCTCTTGAGTTCAGTAGCATCTCCTTGAGATTAATCCTTGCTGGCATCCTCAGCACCAAGCTGTCCTAACCCATACATCATGGGATGTCACGCCTCGCACTCGCCTCCTGCCTCAGTGACTTCACAGTGGCACAATAAATAACCCTTGGCCGCTCCGCTCTCCCCCGGCCGGAGTGCACAGGGTTTAACGAAGAACGCGGGAACTCTCCGGAGGTGAGGAGGAAAGGGGTGCTTCTGTGCCCGGAGTGGGCATGAGGATGGCCCTGCCTCCCTCTCCACAGGGAGGAGTGCAGGAATTTTGCGAGGGTTATTCCTAATCCCTCTCTGGGCAGAGGGAGGGATGATGCACAGCGGTTTCTCTGCAATGCCTTATAGGGAGTGACAAACCGATGTACCCCAAGGGTGCCCATCTGCCAGCCAGCTCCTTCCACATCCCCTCCATTGGGCAAGCGAGTCAGGAAAATTGCTCTCTGGTTGGGATTTTGCTTTGGCTCTGGCCTCTTTGCTACCTTGTTTGTTTTCCAAGGGCTGGGCGAGAAGATCAGGCTCCTTTTGCAGGATAGGCTGCATGTAAATACACCTTCTCTCTTCTTTGGGGGTATGTGAAATGCTGTCAAAACCTGGTGCTGCAGCCCTACAGGAAGGACCACAAAATTCAGCTGGAGCTGATGCTCAGAGCCCTCTGAAACCCTCTGACCACCCTGACCCCACAGGCTGCTACAGGTGCAAAGCCCTCACCTTGCTCAGGGAAATAGGGAGTTTTAAGGGAATTCAGAACAGTAGGGTGATCAGAGGTTGTGTTTCTTAGAATGTCTGATGTTGACCAGGTTCCATTCATGCACACCAGGGTCCAGACTGCTGTGGCCTCAGTGCTTCTGGGATTGAAACAAGGTCGGGTCCATGATGCATCCAGGGAAGGGTGGAAGTCCTAATCTTGGAGATCTTGAATATGAGGTTGGGAGATGCCCCCGGGGAATAAAATCTGCTGTGGTTTGGGTGATTTGGAGTGAAGAGGAGTTTGCAAGACCTTTTTTTCATTAATCAAGGGTCCATCACTTCCATCTTCAGCATTGCCCTTGGGCACATGGTGTGATTCTTTGAGTGGTCCTGTGCAGGGTCAGGAGTTGGACTCCTTGTGGGTCCCTTTCAACCCAGGATATTCTATGACTCCATGATTTCCATGTTTTTGCTGGTGCTGCTGAAGTGTAACCAGCTGTGCAGTGCCTGTGTCAGGGACTGGGGAGGTGAGCCCTGTCCAGTGCTGGAAACACCTCGGGCCCTTCTCTTCTGCCTCATAGACACTTTGTGAATGCACAGGGCCGCAAGGTCCCTGTTAACTTTCACCCACACAGCCTCTCTCCTCTTCCTCAGTGCACTGGGGGAGGGGGAAATGAACTGGAGGACTCAGCCAGGCGTTGCAGCCGCGCTCCCGGGAGCGCCCAGGGTGTGATGTGCCACCGCACCGCGCGGGATGCACCAGAGCGAGGGATGAGCCACCACTGCCCTTCAGTCCCCCCCCAGAACAGAGGCCCTGTCCTTGCTGCACAGCGTGGGGTTAGTGAGTTAAAAATCCTTCAACTCCCCTGGAATGGATTTACAGAAATAGTTGAAAGGAAGGAGGAAGGTCTCAGGGGAAGGAGGGAAAACACCGGCACCAGACAGGGCTAAATGGAGGTGTCCTGCCCTGTTCAATGGCAGATGGGTTCTGGGTCCCCTCCCACTGCTCATGGTCCCTCCATGGTGCCACTTGCAGCTCCCTATTGACAAAGAGGCTGTTTCCTCGCATTTCTGCTATAATCTCGTTAAAGCACAATCAATCCACCCCAGGAAGTGTTCAAGGCCGAGGTGGATGGAGAAAAAACATGATCTAGTGAAGTGACATATCTGCCCATGGTGTAGGATTGCAGTGAGATGATCTTCAAAGTCCTTTCCAACCCAAACCATTCTGGGATTCTCTAATTTAAGGCTTGGAGCACCACCTGCTCAGAGCCAAAAGAGCACCCACCAAATAGACACAAGAAGGGGTGCTCTCCTAAAAGGCACACCACAAAGCTTTTTCTCCCCCTAAAAGAAGGGATATAAGAGGTGGGCTAAATTTAATACTCTGGGGTTCACCATTTCTATGTTGAAGTCCAGGTGTGGAGTGGAGTGTGGTGTACTTCTGCTGCTGCCTCTGATAGTAACCCGTAACTAATTAGCACTGATAAACCTGGCCCTAATGAGAGCCAGAAGCTAACAGGGTGCAGCAGGTCCAGGAGCTCAGGTATCACATGTGCCTCATGGGCTAGTGGTTGGTAATGGGGAGGGATGATGCAATTAGTGAATCCCCCTTTTTTTCAAATTTGCCACCAATCTCTAGGAAAAAGTGTTTCATTTTTTAAGTTCTGTCACACCAGGTTAGAGGATTAACAATCATGGTTCACTGCTATCTGTATTTGTTCCATTTGTGGCATTTATGATGGTTATCCACATTAATTATTTCGCCGCTGAAGTCCCCTCTAATTTCAGAACACTGTTATTTCTAAGAAAGATGGATATTAAATATGCCACACATCAGTGTGGGGTGGCTTTACACCATGCTATTAAGTTCTGATGCGAAGGCTTGGCAAAAAATAACTTTGCTATTTGTAATCACCGTGAAGTGTTTTAGTGTTGCAGCTTGGAATAAGAAATAAAGATGATGACAGGAACTGATTTCTTATTAGGACGTGATGCAGGAGTTTACATAAATCAGGGAGGAAATAACCATGTAACCCTTGGCTGGCCAAATCCACCTGTTGGCTGGCGAGTGATGGGGAATGGGTGGGTACAAAGTCTTTGAGGGGATCCCACAGAGGGCTGGAGCCCCTCTGCTCTGGAGCCAGGCTGAGAGAGCTGAGGGTGTCCACCTGGAGAAGAGAAGGATCCAGGGAGACTTTAGAGCCCCTTCCAGAGCCTAAAGGGCTCCAGGAGAGCTGGAGAAACACTTTAGACAAGGGATGGAGTGACAGGACAAGGAGGAATGGCTTCCCACTACCAGATAGCAGAGTTAGATGGGATATTGGGAAGGAATCCTTCCCTGTGAGGGTGGTGAGGCCCTGGCACAGGTTACCCAGAGAAGCTGTGACTGCCCCATCCTGGGGAGTGTCCAAAGCCAAGTTAGATGGGGCTTGGAGCAACCTGGTGTAGTGAAAGGTGTCCCTGCCCGTGGCAGAGGGTGGAACTGGATGAGCTTTGAGGTCCCTCCCAATCCAAACCACTCTGGGATTCTGTAGTCTCCACAGAGCACTGAGGTCCTTTATTTTCACAGGGTGGGACCCTGGTGGGGTGGAGTGAACCATCACTCCATGAGGGATGGAGAGATCCATCAGGCCCATGGAAGGAGCTGAATCCTTGGGTGTTTTGGGGCCAGCATGTGGTAATGCAGAGACTCGGCAGCACTTTTCCTTGGAAAAGTTCATGGGGCTGCATTTTGCACACACAGCCCTTTTGCTCTTCCTGTTGCTTACAGAAGTGTTGGGCTTCTTGGAATCCACTGTGTTCCCATTACTTAGAGGTGCTTTCTACCACAAGGGTGAAGCCCCAGGGCTTCCTGTAGACCATCCTGCAAGGATCCTGCACTCCTGGGAAAGCAAAGAAAAGGGAATTCTTACTCACAAGGATGAAATGGATTCCCCTGTCACCTCTGTGTCTCCTAAGGATGTAATACTTGTGCCTTTCCAGCATGGGGGGACAGCCAGAGAGCCGGGTTGGGTATGGAAACATCCGAGGGCTGCAGCAGTTCTTGCTGGAGCATCCCTTAAAGTATGGCTTGATCCACAAAGGGATCCCCTGATATCCTGCCAGGGAGGCAGATGGAGGTGATGCACCCACATTTTGGGCAGTGGTGTTGAGCCTGGGATGTATTTGCCTCCAGCCTCTGGCTTCAGAGACGAGGAGTTAAAGGTGATCATCAAAGCGAAGATGGAAAAGGAATTGTGTGAGTAACTGCTTTGCAGGTTATTAGAGGCTGTAGCAACAGCTGGGGATGGGGTTAGGGAGCAGTTTGCCTTGGGTTGAGCCTAGGGAAGATTCTTTGTGATTTTCAGCAAACCAGTGTTAAAAGAAAAACCACAAAGAAAGGTTGAGATCAAATGTAGAGCTTTGCTCAACTCCCGGGTGAAATGTTCCCTCTTAGCAACGAGTGTTTGTGTACAGGTTTTGCTAAGAACGAGGGATAATTTGAAATTAAAAGTAAACTAAAGGGGGAAGAAATGTCCCTCTTATTTTGTCTTCAAGTGTCAAAACAAATGTATCTGATTCCTTAGGGAGGGTTGTTTATTTATTTTTGACTGCTGTGGGTTTAGTTCCTCAAGTTTGGCAAGGCTTCAGTGAGACATTCCAGCACCTCCAGATTTGGCTGTGTCTGTGCTGCATTCACTTGGGAATCTCAGGTCCAGGGTATAATCCCAGGGAATTGAGCAGCAACAGTGGATGCTCAGCAGCCTGCAGACTATGAAGTGGTGGATGAAGGTCCAACATCATCCAAGTTTGTATGCAGCCAGGCCCTCGTGTCCTGCTCTGCTTCGTTTCTCAGCTCCAAGGCAGCTCCTGCTCAATATAGAAGGATACACCAACCTTTCTCAACTGTTATTGTCTATTAATTAAATGCTAATTAATTATTAAAAGGGAATTTATTGAGATTTAACAAGTCTTCAGCCAGAAAAGAAGAAAAAACCCCGTTGGTGGCAGGTGTTCCACGGCAGTAATGAGGTTCTTAATAATCAATTGGCATTTGTTTGACTTAGAATAACATTCTTATTAAATCTAAATCAACTCTTTACTGGAGACACTTAATTACACGTGGGTTATTTTTTTCCCCATCACCTTTCTCTGGTGCAGTGGGAGTTCCCAGCCCCCCGTCTCCAGATGTAGACAGAGAGTCTGTGCCTTAATAAATAAGAAAGGTGATGGTTATTCATGGAGAGAGTCACTTAAGGAATGATTTCCCTGAGCTCCTTTCCATGCTCATGCTCACGGGAGCTTTCAGGGCTCATTCTTCTTTCATTAGCAAAGCTGGCACACCAGGAGAGCTCCTGGGTTGGTACCAGTCCCATTCTCATCCCAGAGCATCCTCCTTCCCTGATTTAGGGATGGAATTATCAGCATTGCCTTTCTATTGGTTATTTATTAGGAATCCCATTTGGCATTGGGAAAAGTTGGTGGTGGAGGGCTGGAAATCCACAGGAGGGAAAATAAAACCCTTCTGGGTGCATCTGGGTGACTGTGGGGCTCTGTGGGGAAGAAAGAGCTCCACAAAAAGCCCTGGGAATTGCTCTGGCTGGAGTTTTGTGCTGCTGATGGGAAGGGGAAACTCCCTATTACCCAGTTTGGTTCCTCCAGGGTCACCATCTTTAAAATTATGTCTTTAAAAACAGCATCATTTGGTATATTTTTGCCTTGGAAGGAGAAGGGAAGCCAGGCAGGGGAGCAACTGCTGCCTTTAATCAGAATTTAATTACTTCCCTATTAATGTGGCTTTTAAAAAGGAAACCAGGATCCCAACTGGGTGCTCTTGTAGCACAAACAAAAACAGGAAAAAAAAAAAAGGAAAAGTAGCCGACAACAACAAACAATCTGTGCTATTAGAGTATCATTATTCTGATATTATTTATTTCAGACTTTTTGATACTCTCCAATGCTTGACTTCACAGGCTCATTTAGTTCCTTTCAAAAGCAAAGCAGTGCTGCAATTTACCAGGAGAAAATGTGATAAACATTAGCAAGGGGGGTAGGAAATAACCTGGTGACCGCAGGGATAAATATATATATATATTTATTTACAGGCTGGGGAGACACAAGGGCATGTGGAGAGTGTCATTCATGGCTTCAGAGCCACAGGACAGGGAGCACCTGGGGTCAAGTGATGATTGTTTGAGCCACTTCCCAAATTTTAAAGCACTTCCCTGCATCTTGTCTGAGAATATAGTGGCAGGCACAAATAATTTCCTCCGTCTCCTCTGACATATTTGGAATTGTGATACCCCAGCATTATCAGGACATCCTCTAAGACTCTTTTGAGAAGTGGTCAAACCCTGGAACAGGCTGCCAAGGGCAGTGGTGAAATCTCCATCCCTGAAAGTGTTCAAATGTTACATAGTTGTGGTGCTTGGGAACATGATTTTGTGGTGGCCCTGGCAGTGCTGGGGGAACGGTTGGACTTCATGATCTTGGAGGTCTTTTCCAACCTTAGTGATTCTGTGATTCTCAGATGTGCCAGGCACAGGGTGAATGTGGTGAGGTTGCTCTTGGGGCAAGAAATGCTACAATCCAATGAATATCCAACCCAAGAGAAAACATGTCCTGCTACCTTGGTGTAAAACACACTTTATTTCCCCCTTGCCCAGCTCTTGGTGCCAACACAACTTGTGTTGCTGTTTACACGAGGACCTCTCCAGGAGGCTGAAAACACACATGTAATATATATTTCCAAGGCTTTTTTGCTTGCCTGAGCAGCATCAGAGCCACACAAAGGGATCCTGAAGTGCACCAAGGCAGCAGCTGGTAAATAGGTCCCCTCCCAACTCCAGTGAGAGGGTCGGGAGGCAGCGGTGCCCTGTGTTACCCAAAAAGGAGAGATTTGGGGTCCAACCCAGCTGCAACTCAAGGAGAGGAAGCAGCCCTGAAACTTTGGGAGCTCCTGGGTGTTTGTGTCAGAAAGTGTTATATCACCATATCATTAGATCACTAGGCCCTGCCTGGATTATTATTGATAGGCAGTGAGAGCTGTTGCATCCAATTAGTTGTGTGGATTAAGGGAATCCCTTCTGAAGTTTGCTGTCCAAGGGGAGGAAAAAAAAAAGGCAGTAAAAGGCTTAAATAAAATTATTTGGATTAAAAAAAAAAAACAAACACCAAAAAAACCCCCAAACCATAAAAAGCTCACTCATAGGGGCCTGTGGCAGGGGAGTGGAATGACATTATCTTTAAGGTCTCTTGCAACCCAAACTATTCTGGGATTCTGGGTTTCTATGATAAAAAGCTCTTTACTAGGAGGGTGGGCATGTTGCCCAGAGAAGATGTGCCTGCCCCACCCCTGGAAGTGTCCAAGGCCAGGTTGGAGCAACCTGGGATAGTGGAAGGTCCCCATGGCAGAGGGTGGAAATAGATGGTCTTTAGGGTCCCTCCCAACCCAAACCATTCTATGATTCTATGATTCCATGGTCTTGGTATGTAGGTGGTTCTGGGCATGCCTCATCCTGAAATTCCTCTTGAAAAGGAGTCTGAAAAAAACACCCCACCACAAATCATGCAACTCATTTATTGTCTAAAGGGCCGTGATATTGAAAAATGAGCCTTGATGTTGTGAAATGATGGAAATGCCTGGAGATCATTTAGCTGGAGCTGTCATGGGGGTTTATATACATGTCTATTGTTTTATTTTTTGTTTTGCAAAGAGCCACTCTGCCACATGCCTTCAGAGGCTTTTTGGCATGGGCCTTTGTTGGTTTCTTACTGTGGTGCACCTGAACCCTCTGTGCTGGGAGTCATTTGAAGTTTATGGGTTGCAAAGCTGTGTTGAACATCCCGATTTCCCACCTCACGAGGATTTCCCATGGGAACGGGGCTGGAGACACCCCCACAACACAAACTCCTCCTGGACATAGAGCATCCTCACCTGCTTTTTGTTGGAAATGGGTGGCAGAAGGGGGGAAATCAACCGACCCACTGCAAAATAACCCCAATCCCATGTGGGTTTTTATCTCGGCTCACGCAACAGCCAGTGGTGCAGAGCTGTTGTAGTGTGGCCAGATTTGCTGCAAATGAATTAAAAAAGGAGGGTTTTCTAAGGAAAAAGAATAAACCCAGCCCTAAAGCAGCAGCAAACTGATGAAAACAAAGCAGCCCCCTCAGCCCCTCCTGCTTTGACACCAGAATGGAGCTCGTAGCCACGGTAGGAGTGGTTTTAATAGAGCCTTAGCCAGGCTGGGAGAGGCATTTGCTGTCCCCAGAGCCTTGTTTTTGGGGTGTGTGACAGCAACATCCTTAAATCTCTCCCAAAAACGCACCCAGCCCTCGGCTGGCTGCGGGGATGGAGCCGGGCTGCCGTGAGGAGCTGTAAGAACCTGCTGACAGACAGATGGAGCGGTGGAATTACACAGGGGAGGCAGGGAAATTATTCGTGTGGGCAGACAATTAGAGGCTTTTCCAGGAGATTACCCTCTCCCTCCCATCTGCGCTCCGCGCAGGAGTGTGATGCTGGTGAGGCTGGGGCTGTCCTTGGCCGTTTGCTGCTTTGCCCAAATTACAGCTCCACGTTCCTTTGGCCTTCACGGCATCACTGAAGCAGCCCCTGATTTTTGGGAGGAGGCGAAGATGCTGGTGGGCCTTTGGCAGGGGGGTTGCTGAGGGTTCAGAGCCCTCCCCACAGGGGTGAGGACACCATGGGATGCATTGCAAGGTTTCCCTGGGAATCAGTATTTGGGAGGCTGATTTGGGCTGAGGTTTGGTGATTTCTGGGTTTCTCCAGCTCGCCCGGGATATTTCCAAGCATGTTTGGACTTTAGAAGGTCCCTTCCCACTCCAGCTATTCTATGATTCTATGTTTGCAGCCAGCTCCCAAGACCAGCAGCAAAGGGAACAGATAATTACAACCTAATTTCAACCAAAATCATTATTTTCATGTTAATCATATATTTATTTTCAGTATTTGATGTGCTGAGCAATTTAATTAATTATTTTGGATGGCTCACCACTCTTTTTTTCCCTTAAAACTAAGTGAGTATATTTGATTTCAGCATTGAGGAGCTATTTCTGAACAGTTTATTTTTTTACCTTATGGCTGTTTTGGTTTGGAAACATTGCCCCTGGCCATTTGTTGAACTTTCTGAATCCGGAAAATAATAATAATCAGAAAACAATACTCTGAAGGTTCACAATGTCCTGTGTCAGCTTTTCTTTCTCTTGGACAGAAGATGATAAATTGGGTGAAAACTTTCAGCCAGTTCCTGCTATAACACTGGGGATGGTGTTTGTGGTGAATCTGGAACTATTTCCCAAGGTCCCACATTCCCCCTGGCTCTTACCAAACTCATATCAAGGTGAGATAGAAGCTCCTTTTGAATGGAAACCACTTTTGACACACAAACCTAGGTATATATATGTATGTGTGTGCATATATATATATATATTTGTATAGATATTTGTTTTACCTCTTGCCATACCTTACAAGCCCTGTCAGAATCCTTTGCTTCAAACTCAGCCAGACTTTTAGGCCACTCAGACCCTGACAACTCCTTTCCATCCTATAAAACCATAGGCAAGGGGAGATAGAGAAATAAAATAAGGATTCAGTAAACTGAATAAGTTGGCATCAAAATACACAGAGTGCAAACAAAATATAGCAAGTGGGAGCAATACGTAAGACATGGGAAATGAATTGATTATTTATGAGACCACTGGATGAAGTTGCTGTTTGCAGGGTAGGGGCAGCCTTTCACCCTTCACCGTGAGCTGCTGCTGCAGTAAGAGACCATCTCTTTTTTCTCTTTATGAAGCAGTGAACCAAAACTGACACTTTTCCGGGTGGGTTTTGCTGGTCTGGGTGCTCATGCTCTTGGACGTCTGAGAGTCTGACTGGTTGTGTACAAGTACCAAAAACTGATGTCTCTCTGTTGCACTCTTCGTTTCGTTCTCCAGCTTTTTAGTTGGAAAACTCCTGTTTGAGGGTCACTGCAAAGCCCCAGGGTGCAAAACCCCTGGTTCTGCCCCTCTCTGTGGGGATGCCCTGAGCATGGGGGGCTGTGGTGAAAGGAACCCCAGAGGTCCACCAGCCCCATCTCCCAAGCTGGTTTGCTCCGTGCTGCCACTGTTTCCACTTAAGAGCTGTCCTACATCTGCTCACCCTTCCAGCTAAAGGGTCAGGAGGGATGTGCAGGAAAACATGGCACATGCTGCCCCCGGTGCTCTGTCAGTCCTGGGGCTGCCAGGACAAGAGGGGGGGTTGTGCTGGTGCCCAGGGGTGAGGGGGTGAGAGGCACCTCCAGCAGCAGTTCAACCTCCCAAAACCTCTCCCATAGAGCCTGCCCTGCTTCCACAGGGCTCAGCCTCCCCAAACCTCTTCCATGATCCCTGCCCTGATTCCACAAGTCAGTCAGACCCATTGGCATCATTTTGAGGCCACAGTGCTCAGGTGTGACACCTTGGGGCCAGCGGGGTGGACACGGGCAGCTCTCAGACCTTGCAGACCCCCTGTCCTGGGAGATCCCTTCCAGAGAACTGGCCACCCGGCTCTGATTTCAGCTCAGGCTGGTTTTGGCAGGATGTGCTCTGGCACCGTCGGGCTCCCGTTCCCAGCCCAGCCGCACAGAGGGAACGTGGGAGGCTCCGTGTGTTTATTCCCACGCGTGTCAGACTGCGGCGCCGGGAAGGAGCTGCTCGAGCACCAACCCCGATGCTCTTTAAGTGATCCTTGATGGAAACAAGCTGCAGGGGCTGCGGCGGGGGATTCAGCGGCACTTCCCGGCTCTCCCGCCGTTCCCGACCTCCTCTCACCTCCCGGCTTTCCCCCCGGTGCCAGCGCTGCCGGAGGCTCCGGGGGCACCACGTTCTCCCTCCCTCTTTCGAGGCTGGATCACATTCGTCCCTTGCAGTGTAACCGTGATGAGATGCCTGAGTGGTGCTGCTCGATCAGGCTCAGTGGCAGTCGAGGATGTGTTCGCCCCACTGATCATTTCCACAACAATGTATTTATGCACTTTTTTCCTGTTTTGACTTCTTTTCTCTTCCCTCCTCTCTTTTCTCCCATCCTCGTTGGTTTGCTTGTTGTCATTTCCCCCAGTTCCCCCTAAACGAGCCGTTGACAGCAGGAAAAAGATCCCCACAACGTTGTTATTTCCAGTCAGATAAACCCACTTTGTTTTCCTTTTTTTTGAGTATTTTTCTGAGTACCTTTTCTCCTCTTTTGCCCCTGGTTCTGCCCATCCTCTTTTTTCCCCCATTTTCCCCATTCCACCTGAGCAGTGCCAACCTTTAGCAGTCGATACTCTTTATGATGTGTCATGCTAGAATTAGGAAAAGGTGAATTTAGCAAAAGTCTTTAAATGGAGGGAAGGATTTTCTGTGAGAAAGTGCAGCTTGCAGCCCAAGTTTGGAAGAAGTTTCCCAAACAGCTCCCAAGGCAGAGAGATGAACAGGGAATGATCTCTCCCTGCTCCCCTAATTTACAGCTCTGACAATACAATGCCATTAGTGAGCATCCATCTTTGTGTAGGGGNCATAAAAAAAAAATCATTATTGCCTTTCAGCATTGACCAGCCCGAGGAGACAGGAGTTATTCTTAAGAAAGTCGTGTATCTTCTTTACTTTGGCATCAACATAAATAAAATTATTTATCTCTGGATTTTAAATGCTCTGCACCTTTAGCAGGCAATAAATTCTTCTCTCCTGTCCCTTTATGCATTTATTTCTCGATCTATCCTTCACCTCTGAATATGAAACTGCAGCTTCTCTCCCTACTCCGGGCAGGGGGAGGACCCCAAGGTTTCCTCCATCTTTCCCGCACATTGCCCTGGGGAAGGATGAGCAATGTTTGGTCCCTCCCTGAATCCAGCCTTGCTTTTCCCTCCAGTGTGAGCACTGACAGGGCTCTCAATTTCTGCAGGCAGTGGATCAGCCCTGAGGTTCCATCATTTGGGTGTTAATTCCTTCTTGAGATGGCAGCTGGTGGGTGGAATATGGTGTGGGGGACCCTGCAGAGGCCTGGGCTGCTATCAGCACTTTCCTCTTGCCTTTAATCCAAAGGGTTAGGTCATGCCAGAGTTGACAGAGGAGAGGCACAGGGGATGGGAACATACAAAAAGAGAGAGAGCTCATGAACATTTCATCCCCTCTCTCCTTGATTCTTCATCTGACACGATCAACTCTGCTTCACTTTGCTTTTCCTCCTGGGTTTAAAACAGAGATAAAATAGTAATAAAATCATCATCTTGCAAATGAACTTGTATCTCTGTGATGATGAACTCATAAAGATCTTAATATCACCCTCAATATTGCCTGGCTGTGAGTGCTGGTGGCTGTCCCTGCCTGGTGCCCAAGGGGCTCCTGGGCAGTGCTGCAGCCAGGAGCTGGGATTGCAGGACAGGCTCCCTGCTTGGCTCCCAGAGATCTTGGGCAATGGCAGATGACTAGTGGGGACATGGAGCTTGGGGACATCACGATGGGGCAGCACAGGGATGGCTGAGATCACCCCAACTCAAGCTCGTGAGATGGTGAGTTCCTCTTTGGACGCAGCTTTGTGCCCCAGGCTGATGCTGCTCTTCCTAGACTTGGCCTTCAAACCCTTGCTGGGTCCGTGGTGCTCAAGGCAAACGGGGGGGCTCAGACACCTGGATGGGGACCTGTGCAGGTGCCTCAGGGAGGCACTGGGAGAGGTGCCCAGGTGTATTTTGGTGGCAGAAAGTCCAATCTGCTGCTTCAACGTGGACAAAGTAAAGTTGTTTCACAGAATCACAGAATGATTTGGGTTGGAAGGGACCTTAAAGATCATGTAGTTCCAACCCCTAATTTTTCCTTAAGGAATGACTCATCTTTTACACCAAGAGCAGGCAAGTGGGTCCTCATATGGGGCTGCATCCCATTGGCAGCATCCCATTTATCAAACAAAAGAAATCCAGTTGGAAAGTCCACAGAAAAAGCTTCAAGCAGAAAAACCTTATCCCAGGACGTCTTTTGTCAGGAAGCTTATGGCTTTTCATGTTCTAAGTCCAGGGGATTCAGGACGAGTAGTTTGTTCTCAGGACCACGTGCAGAAATGGAGGTGGAAACAGTCCCCACACCTGCAGTGATCTTTTTAAATTTAGAGTCCACACTTTTCAAAGCTTTCTTTCTCTTCCCTAACCCAAAATAACCTGCCAGCAATGACATTTTAACAGGAAATTAAATGAAAACATTTATTTTGAATTGACATTTTGACTTGAAATGCTGATTTGTTCTGGATTTTTAAGCCAGAGAGCAGTGATGAACTGTTGTTGTGAATGAGAAAAAAAGGAGAAATATATGAAAAATGGCCATGAACTCTCAGAACACAGGGGAGACAGAGACAGGATGTCTGGATCCTGGAGCCCCAAAATCCCTGCATCAGCTCTGTGGGGAGGGACACAGGAGCCAGACTCAGCTTTTGCAAATCAGGACTTACCTTTGCATCTAATTATAAATAAGCAAAAAAAAAGGGCAGTTTTCTGTTTTCATGAAAAAGCCAGAAATCTCCATGAGGCGGAAGAGTGGGAATCAATTTTTCCCATCTGCTCTTCTTCACTGTTGGAGGATGATACCGTTGATGTGTTGAGGTTTCGCCTTCTTTAAATATCACTGGTATTTATTTTCATTACTCACCCTTAATTGTAATGAAGCTGAAGTCTCCTCTGTGCCCTGGTGGGAAATTTATCCCAAAAAAGCATCTAGAAACGTTCAGTTTCTTGGTCTGCAAACATCCTTTCATCTCTCCAGCATCCCATCTGTCTGTCTCGCTGCTCCTCCACCACTTCCTTCCTCTTCCTTGTGATCACAGCCACCACGACCTGTGAAATGAACATTTTCATAAAATCTTCATTTGCATTTCAAACAAGGCAGAGGAACAGAAACCCACAGGAAGGGAGAAAAAAGCATGAAAACCAACTTTGCTTTCCCAGTTCCTCCCCATTTCTCACATCTGAAGAGACTGTAAAACATGTCTAAAGGTAAAATCTCAACTCTTCCCTACATGCCTCCAATGGAAATAGTTTCCCTTGGATGTTCTCTTCCCCTCAGCCTCTTTTGGTATAGTTTGGGTGGGATTTTTTGATATTATGATGAATTTGTGTGATGTTGCCCTCTAATGGCTGATCAACAGGAATTCTATGAGCCCTCTATGAAATCTTCCTTCATTTCCTTGGGAAAAATTAGGATTTTTTTGGAGATAAAGGGTCTGGGGAATTGCTTTCTACTTGACAGAGGAATGAGAAATGCAGCAAAGCTCTCATTGCGTTCCCTCTCCAACCCCCTTCTCCTTCATCTCTTTACTCCAAAATAGAAATAACCAAAAATTAAATCTTTGTGAAGGCATCTTTTCCCCAAAAACCCTTTCTTGGCTGCCTCCACCCTCAGGAGATGCCTTGAGGACCTCAGCAGATGGTTCCCTGGCATCACAACCTGCCGACAGGAGCTCCTCCACTCAGTTACTCTTTGAACGAGTGAAAACATTTTGACTTCAACTTTCATACATAATGAGGAGGGTTGGTTACCCAAATCCACACATTTTTTTGAGTCATTTTCATTTACTACTGTTTTAAGTTATTTCACAGCCTTGCAAATCGTGTCCTGACAGTCAGAGCCCAGGCAGGGGAAGGGAGGGAAAGGAAAAAAACCCTGCTAAGCATTCGTTTTCACATAATATATTCCAATCCTGTTAGGTCGTGCTGGTGAAGGTAATATTTCTGGCATTCATTTAATGAAAGTGACAGTGATGAATGGTTAATTATACAAATTACATTCTTATTAAATCCCCTGGAATCACTGCCTTAGAAAGTCTTAGCTATGGACTTCTCGTGCTATATACATATTTTTTTTAAGGAGCATATTTACTGCTGGCTGCTGCAAAACCGTCTTCCAAAAAACCTTGAAAAGCATTAAAAATCCCCTAGTTAAGTCAATTACTGCAGATAAGTTAATCTTAATGGGATGCCTAAACCCCTGTCTTTGCACGAGTTTACTTTTCATCCTTTGCTCTCAGCTCTGGAGGCGCTGAAGAGAAAAGTTTCCCGACGATTGTTGTGACAAATGGATTAAGGGTGGATAAACAGGGCTGGATGCAAAATGTGCAGCAAAACCAGTTTTTGGCAGAATTTTCTCCCTCAGCTGGCACTGAAATTTCCCATTTTGGGGATGCCTGTGTGTCCCACTGGCTCGGCTGCTGGATGGGGATGCAATGCCCTGGGGAAGCGTGGACGGGTTTTATGGAATCATGGAATCAGGTTGGTAAAGCCCTCTGAGATCACTGAGTGCAACCATTAACCCAGCACTGCAAGTCCCCCACTAAACCATGTCCCCAAGTGCCACATCCACATGTTTTTTGAACACTTCTAGGGAAGTAGCACCAAACTCCCCGTGGCAGCTTGACTGCCCTGTGAGGGAAAAAGTCAGCCTGATTTCCCAAGCACCATTTTTAGGAAGGGAAGGCTCCAACCTTTTTACCTCTGCTTATTCCCAGGGTTTTAAATCCCCTCCCAAGTCCTCCAAAGCCATTGCAGTGGTTTTAATTGCAGAGCACGGGATGAGCTGGCAGACATTAGCAAGGCCTTGTCCGCTCAGGAGTAAATGTAATAAATAGACTATTAAGTTAAGCAAGTTTTCAGCTTCAGCAGTGAAAGTGCTCATCCATCTTCCGTGGCTCTCCACATGCTTCATTACCACATGTAACCACACTGGAAAATTCTGCTTTATCCTTTATAATTAGATGGTAACTTCCCCAAGATGTGCCTTAGTGCTGCCAGGCACCTGACGCTCTGTGGCGACAGCGCGCACTTCCAGCAGCTCCTCATGAAATTTATTACCCAGCCTCATATTAGACTTAAGTTAACATCACTTAATCTTCTTGCTTGACAGAGTTATGGATGAGGAACTCAGGATATATTGGCTGGGATTTAGGGGCTCTGAAGGGAGTGAGTTGTGCCAGGGGGACAGAAATGAGTGCCAGGGGCGTGGAGGGCTCTGGAGGTGATGCTGTACTTATTTCCACATCTCCTTATTTCTGCTCATATCCCAAAGGGACAGAGCATCTTCTTCAGCCTCTCCTTGCTCTCTAACTAAACTTCAGCCTGGTTTGGCCTTTTTTAGTGCAGAGAACAGCAGCAGTTGTAAGTAAGAAATGAGCCATGACCTCTTTGAGGAGAGAGGAGAGCGTGGAGTTGTTTGTCAGAGGCAGGATGCCACTAAAAATCAAGCATCCTGTCCTCTAATGATACAGTCTGCAGAAAAGTGTCCATCAGGTCCCAAACCTATCACTGCATCACCATTCAGTCACAACATCTCTGTGGTCCTGGTGTGGCCCCAAGTGCTTTCAGCCGAGGGAAAAATGGGGGTTGTTTTCTTCCTAATTTTCCTCATAATTTTCCAGGGAGTCTGGAGATGCACAGAGGTTTCAGTGAGTTGTCACAATTGAATAACTTGTTTTGATTTGGATTTGGGGTTTCATCCATCTCCCTCTTCCCTTCTCCCCAGCTTCTGTGTCTTGAGAGCAAAATGCTGAACCCTGGTGCCTGAAGGAGCCTGGAATAAGCCAAAGGCAGGAGAAATGATGGAGCTGCCATCACATGTCCCTCTTTTGACTCAATAAGCTTCATAATCTCTGTATAACTACCTATATCACACAAAGACAGGAGGAGCAGGGGGAACTTTATGAGCTGGTTAGAGCAGGCAACTCCATCACCAGCCGTGACTATTATTATAAAATATTCTGGAAGTTAACTCAATAAAAAAACTAATAATGAGAGGAACCATCTCTGCCTTTGTTTATAGCTTCTTTAAGTGTATAAATGAGCAGGAGGTGATTAATGAGGGTGATCTGAGAGAGAAAGATTTGCATGCACAGTGCTTGAATTATTTCCTTATTGCATGTGCTTCCCAGTCCCTCTGTTTATTGTGCTGCTCGACGCTGTTTAATATAGAATGACTAAAGTTATGAGATCCTATTTATTCCACCTGACATTGTCCCCTCTGCAGCTCAGCCCCTGGGACAGATAGCGCATGCACAATGAATTCAGAAAATATATTAAAAAGCAATTATAAACTCCCTGCCTTCGGTGTCCTGGCCTTATTCTTCACTGCGCTCCCTGAGAATTTGCATAATGTCTACAGGCTCTCCTGGAGTTATCAAAACATGGCAAGTCTCTCACTTATTTTCAAGAACTGATGGATTTAGGAGTTAAAGGTTGACAAAGGTGCCTCTGTACACCCTTCCTCGGTGCCCTGGTAAATGTTACTGGTGCCAGTAGCTCATTTCCCCGTCACCAGCCACCCCAGGAGACGGTGGCAGCCGAAATGTTGCCGGCTCAGCCCATGTTTCTTGCATTAAGCAACGTCCTTTGCTCTTCCCACCGTGATGGCTCTGATATTACAATTCCATTATGTTCCTGGGCTGCTTTCCTCACCGTTTTCTGGTTTATAGACTTCTAAAAACCTCTCTGAGGGACAGGAAGAACATCAGACCAAGGCATTCTTATATGATAGGTAATTTTTCTTGCCTCTCGGACACTGCAGGGTAAGATCCTGCTGACTGCAAGCTGGATTTCATCATTTCTCCTCTTGCTCTTTCTCCAGAGCTCTTAAAGCAGATAGATATTGGATGTGCTCTCAGTGCTGGTGTGGCACTGGGAGCATCCTGCACACCCAGGCCCCATGGACTGCCACAAACCCACCAGATTAAACATCCACCCTGCAAGGGTGACAGCCGTCAAATTACCAGGCAGGGGAGAAAAAACACAGTTCAGGGGTTTTTGAAGTTGTAAGAACACATTGGGTGGTTTAAATGGGATTTGGGCTTGAAATGGTGGTGAAACTGTGGTGTTACACCACTTCATAACTGAGAAGGCTGCAACAAAACCAAAGCAACTTTGCCAGGTTGCGCCGGAAAAAACTCCTCACCTGGTTATCCCACTGGTTTATTATTTATGTCTTCTCTAACGCATAATAAAGCATAGATCCATTGCAAATCCGAGGTGGTGTTGAACCAGCTGGCACCGTGTGTCTCCGTCTAATTATGTACAGGCTTTTGGGTTTCATTCCAGCTCCGCCATAATTCTCTTCCGCAGGATTTTAACTCACTCCCGGCACAAAACGCTTCATCTCCGTTAAAAGTGAGGGAGCGAGCAAATAAATTTGCATTTCAGGAAGTACTTGAAGGCTTTCACAGCCTGTCTTTCCCCAGAAACTGTTTATCAAGCATCTTAATACCGACCAATTTGTACACCTCAAAAATACATTTATTCTGTAAATTGTTTATAGAAAACCAACAGAAGGAAATGGGCTTTTCTGCTATTGAATTCATTAGTAGCAGACTGGCTGATTGCTTTTATTCCTCCTAACCTATTGTATATTTGATTTGTTTGGAATATTTTATAACCCTCAGCACTGGGCTGAGCCAAGTGGATTGTGTACCAAGGGGTTCAGGGAAATAAATCAGCCCCAAATGGGGAGGAATCAAACAGCATCTCTGCTTTTTGCCCCACATCCTGGGTGTAGTGGAATAGGTAAGAGAAGGTACTGGTTGTCCAGAGGGTCTGTGGCTGCACCATTCTGGAAGAGTTTAAGGCCAAGTTGGAGCAACCTGGGATAGTGGAAGGTGTCCCTGCCCATGGCAGAGGGTGGAATGAGGTGACTTTTGAGATCCCTTCCAACCCAAACCATTCTGGGTTTCTATGAGAAATTAAATTATCACCACTGTTTTATTGCAGTTTTCCCCTTCTGCAAAGCACCTCTCAGCCCTGTCCCACCCTGGATTGTTTGCTGATGTGATTCGTTGTACGGACACTTGGGATCGGTGCTACCATGGCTTCAAATCAGGGCAGGGTGTCAGGACCCTGTGTTGGCAATGGAAGGTTTGTGCCACTGTAGTTTTTCCTCATGGAACACTCCTACAGTCCTTCAGTTCTGCCTAGCTACTCACATTTTTATTGCTCCTTCAGAAGAGGGGAAAAAGCCCTGAGAAGAAACTTCCGAAAGGATTAATTAGAGCAAACTGTTGTCTCCTCTCATCAGGCAGACGGGGCTGTGGGGCAGCAGACGTGGTGCTGAAGTTGCAGGCACTTGAGAAGAGCAGTGCTGGGAGGCACAGATTTCCAGGGCTGCATGTGCTGATCAGAGTCATCCCAAACAACTGGGTCAGACATGGAAAATGCTCTGAGAAGTGAAGCCACTGATGATTTCGCTGCAGGCTGGGTTGGGGCTCTGCTGAGCACCCTCAGCCCTGTCCATCCCCCCCCCCCCATCGCCCTTCTCACACACACATGCACCCAGAGTGGCACTGGGATATCTGGGCTGGCTGGCCCAGAGGGAGTTATTGATGCCATCAAGTGCTGATTTTATTAATGGTTTCTAGATGGCCTTCATCATTCTGGGCTCTGCAGGACCCAAATCCAAACCTGCAGATGGATCTTAGCAGTTATTCAAGAGAAATCAAGAACACCATTCCCAGAGAACCCAGGGACTGCATGTCCTACAGGAACTGCTCAGGTTCCTCCTCAAGGCTGCAGTCAGGAGCTGCAGAATAAATTTGAGCAAAAATCCTGTGGTTTTCCAAGGTTATGTTGGCCATGGCAGGTGCTGCGCTGGGATGCTTTGCCCATCTCTTCCCAAAGTCACCCCATCTTCACCTTAAATTCTTTGATGACCTTCTCTCCAGAGCACCTTCCTGTTCTGAAGAGCAGTCCAAGGTCTGAATGCTGCTCTTGGCTGCAGTGCCTGGTGTTTAGAGGATCCAGGCTGTTGATATGTGCTTATATTTGCCTGTGTTTAACTGTATCAGTAGTTTGTAAAAGGATTCAACTGCTGGTTTGGGTGTAAGAAGTCAGGGTTCCCCATAAATTCCTTGCTGTGACTCCCTGGAGTCTTACTGTTCTGTCCTGTTTTGGAGGATCTAAGGAAGAGATGAGAGTAATTGAGTTCTTGGGCTGGAAATAAGCCTGAAACATATTTTTTGTCATTCAATAGGAATCCTGGTCCCACAAAAGAGTAAGTAGAGAATCTACTTTGACCCAGGAGCTGCTGGAGCATCTCTGTTCCCACTTCATGTCTCCTCTGTGCCACGCAGGACAGGTTCACACAGGAAACCTTCATCCCTTACCCCACACCACCAGGCTCCTGTTTTTAAGGGCATAGACAGGTTGTGCTCTTTGATCACAGCACTGTGTGTGCAAAAGAAGAGGTTTAAGAGGAATTCTGTGGTGTTGAGTCTGAGAGGCAAAGGGAGCTTTTCACCTCTGGAGCTCCCAAGTAACACCAGGAAAATGTATCCATCAATTACTTGCATTTCCCCCTTCCCAGTAACCCTTGTCTCCCCCAAGGCATTAGGCATGAATTTCAGAGTGTAAATGGAAAACCACATGCGTTTGGCTGCAAAATATGTAATGTTGAAGGAAATAATGTTGATAATGTTGAAGGGAAGCAGGACAGGGGCCACATGTGTCTTGGCAGGTACCAGGTAATTTCCCAAAGCAAAGGGGAAAGATCACTCCCAAAGCTCAGCAACGCAATAAAAATAATTATTCTCCCCAAAACAGCCTCAGCAGAGACTCATCTTTTGCTGCCATGGCTTTGGGTTTGGTGGAGGAGAAATGGCACAGGGAAAGGATCTGTTTTCACTGGATGGGAAACAGCCCTGAGCCACATTTGAGGGAAGGATGTTGATGTCGCTGATGCAATTTTAATGTAGAGGAGCTTGTGTGTTTTCCCAGTCACACAGTCTCCCAGATGGACGTTTATATAGACTCCCAAATAGCACATCACCTGCCTGCACACAGCCCTGTCCCTGCAACATCCATCTGGATCAATGATTGGACTCAAAGATGTCAGAGATCTTTTCCAGTCTCACCAATTCTGTGATCTTCAGCTCCTTGCAAAAAGCCAAGTGGAGAAAGCAGCAGGGAGAGGAGGGAGGAAGCAGCCAGGAACATTTGGCTTCAGACTGAAGAGGAAGGAGTGTAGGGGAGCAGGATGGCTGTTGAGGGTGTTTGGGGGGTGGCATTTCTTAGCCAGTCAAAGTTTGCATGAAAACAAACAAAGCCTTTGCCAGACCCTGAATCTCCAGTGAAGGGAAACATTTAGTTGCTTGGCAGGGCTCCTTTGGAAGCCTCAGTGTGACCCACTTTGGAGAGCAAGAGCCAGCAGGAGGCTTTTCCCCCTCTTTGAATAGAAGTAAATGGGAGAGGGAAAATAAAAACAGAAGAAAGAGGGAATTTTAACACTGGGAAAGAATATCTGCTTGAAAGGGACTAATCCTCTTTTTTCCCTCCTTTCTGTCCAAAAATCCTCTTCCAAACAGGGATCCAAGCAGGGTGTTCACACATGCCTCCATGGGGCTGTTGTTCTGCCTCCATCCCTCCTGCACCCTGGCTGGCAAAAATGTAGGTTTTCCTCTCCTCCTTCTTCAGTCAAATCCTGAAAAGTTCCTGCAGTCTGGGTCATTTACTGGGGGGAGCAAGGGAGTCTGGGTGCAAATAAACCCCTGATCTCCTGCATACACACACATCTTCTGCATCCCTGTGTGTAGGGCAAAGCTCACCTAGAATTCCACAATCCTGCCCAGCACTGGAAGAGCTGAAGGGTGTGGGCATGATGAGGTTTTTCTTCTGCACCCCCTTCTCCTTCCTCTTTGCATGCAGGGGGTGGAAGGGAGACTTGGCAAAGAAAAAGGGTGGATCCACCCCAAAGCTGTGGTTCTTGTTTTCCATCAGAGAGAGACAAAACTTTCTGCTGAGCTCGACTTCAAAGGCGAGCGTGGAGCCTGAAGATATTCATTTTAGAAATTCATGTACAGCTGCATTAGTTCAGGGCTTCACATGTTTTATCCACTTGTCACGATTAGACATTATTATTATTGCTGCAAACAGAGATGGCTGAGAGATAATAATTCTTTATGAACCTCCCGTCACAATTAATGTGGGCTCCATACTTGTCCATTTACTGAGTTTTAAGCTAATCATTCCTTATATGTGTTTCAAGCCTTTAGTGAAGTACAAATAATTTGAACTAATTAGCTTATTAAAAGAAGGGAATGAAAACAAATGGCACATGAATGAATTGTGAGAATTCATATGGAATTAATATCTCACTAATACATGTGGATTTGGTAAATTCATTATGCATTCATAATCAGACCTGATGAATCACCTAGCTAATTCAGGAGTAATTAGGCATGAACCACTGACACTTATTTTAAAGTGTGACCAAACTCATTGGCTTTATCCTAAGGACTCAATTACGGTCTTGGAGGAACAGGGAAGCACAACTGTGTGCCTTGTAAAGCTGGTTTTACACAGGGCTGTGGGGAGACGAGCTCTGATTTATGGCTGTACTTGGCGAGATCAGATGTGAGGGCATCCACACTTCCATCCCAGCAGGATGCTGATGGACCATCACACCCTGACCTTGGGAACAGCCTTGCAAGGCTGCTCACACCAGGAGGTATCTGTGCATCCCCTCCCAGAATTACCAGTGCCATTGCTACCCTTGTAACTGGCTAATTTTTCACTTCATGGCAGCTCCATGCATTAGTAATCCTTGTAGTTATTTATTTTTTGTATTATCATAATGGCTCGTGCAGCACAGCATTCTCCCGGTCCAGTATCCTCCTTGTCCAGCATATCCTCCTTGTCCAGCATATCCTCCTTCTCCAGTATCCCGCTGAATGAGAGGCTGATCCAGCCTGCTTTTCCACTAGCCTCTGGGGGGAGGATCAGGGGGATGCACTCCGGGAAACACAGGGATCAGCAGAAGGGGTGTGGGGCGATAGTCGCAGCCAGCTGGGGCGTTTTGGAGGGGTTGAGGCACAAGGAGAGGCTTTGCTGAGAGTCAGAGGGGGAGGGAGGGGTGGAAAAAAGCTCCGAGGGTGTAACAGGAGTATGGGATCAGCTGGCATAAGGAATGGGAGGACTGGACGTGTGACAGGAGGGCAGAGCATGGTGAGGGTGATCTTTACACTGAGATTCAGGCTGGACACGAACAGACCAAGTTTGCACTTGGCAAAAGTCGGAGGAGAGGAGGATGTGGCTCCAGGGGAGGAAGGCTCAGTACCTGGGTGAGGACTTGAGCCCGTGGGTGGAGGAGGAAGGAGAGGGAGGGAGAGGATGATGCAGGAAGGCTTCGAAGGGAGAGGACCAGGATCACGATGAGGAGGTGGCACTGTGCATGTGGATTCAGTAACAGTTCAAATAGCTCTTGAACAGCTGGATTGGGCTTGACCTGACGGTGAGACGTCCCCGAGGAGAGGCTGGATGGCAGCTGGGGCCAGGTGGGAAGGCACCCACAACTCCCTCTGTGCCAGATATCTTCCCATCTCTAAACTGAACCTCTGCTGCAGATCTGTGACTCATCTGCCTCCAGGTACTGAATTTGTATTTGCAGATAAGATTATCCAGGGATTAATTGTAGAGGGAGAAGAGAAATGTAGATTAGTCATCCCTTGAGAATAGACATAGATCAACAGCATTTAGAATTACCTTTGGGTGTTTAACAGCCACGGATCACCACAGTACCTGAACACCTACCATGTAAAATCAACAGTCTCGTTAATTATGAAAAATAATTCATGTCACACCAATCTAAACCCACTAAAATCTCTGCATTCGTTCCAGAGGTGGCTGTGTTGCTCCTGTGCTCACCCCAGGGCCAGCAGAATGTCTTGAATTCTATTTCTTCCTACACTTTGCCCAGAAAGCTGTAGTGAGAAGGTCTGTTAACAGCATATTCCCATGGCTGCTGCCAAGAGCTCTGGTGGCTTTGCACCTGGGGAATCACCTTTGGTGTCTTCACCACCACATCTCCCTGCAGCCACCTTCCCTCTGGGCATCCAGGCTGCCCCTGCTCCCGCTGCAGCAGGAGGGCATTTGCCCCTGGAATGGGTGTGTGTCCATGGCTGCACACGGATACCCAGCCCTAGAGATGGACCAGACTCTGCACCTCCAACATTCCATCCCAAAGGAAATTCCGGGATCAGGCTGTGTAAATTGGGAGCTTTGGTTACACTTCCCAGAGCACGTGTGTGACAATACTATCCTTCCTCATCTAAGAGAAGTGAGAACTCGTATTCCATGCACGCCAGGAGCTGGAGCTGCCTGGATCCACTGAGCAGCAGGGCTGGGACCCTCCACTCCTCACTGAGTACTTGTGATGCCACGCGCGGATCCCAAACACGGTGCAATCACAAAGAATAAACAGTAGCAATTACTTAATACTTCATGGTGATGGAGTATTGAAAATTAGCGCCTGAGTTAAGCGCTAATAAGACACGTAACACACCGTAAGCCTGAGGAATTTTATATAGTAGAATCAAGAGTAAATAAAATTACAATTTAAACAAAGGCAGATAATTTAATTATCTTGTAGGCACAGTACTAAAATTTGGAGTGATTGGCTAATCAATACACTATTACACGATGCAACAATGCGACCTGCCGGGGAGGCTGGAGGAAATGGGCACTTGGGGCTGACAGACTGAGTTACTGGTTGGGGTGGTGGGAGTTGGCAGTGCTGGTCCCTGAGCTGGTCCCTGTGGCAGGGAGGTCTGGGGAGTATCACCAACATCCAGAGGGTGTTTGTGGCAGCAGAGATAGAAACAGCATCATTTAGGCTGGAAAGCCTCTCTAAGATCATCATGTCCAACTGTTCCCCCAGCACTGCCAAGGCCACCACTGAACCATGTCCCCAGGTTCCACATCCATATGTTTTTTGAACGCTTCCAGGAACAATGATTCCACCACTGCCTGTACCACTGCCTGACCAAACTGCAGAGGGTTGGAGTTACAGAAGGAAGCAATGTTAGGTGCTTCCACCGTTCCTTTTGTGTGTTTTTGACTTTCAGGGCTTTGACATTCAAGTTGGACTTTCTGGAAATGAGTAAAATGAGAGAAACAGACGCTGCTCTGAGAGCAGCCAGGAGCTGCCACCTGCACATACTTGTGCAAAACCCTTCCCCAGTGCAGCAACTCAGACACTGTCTATCCATGCAAACCTGCTCAGAAAGGTCTTACCATCAAAACTTTCACAAGACCTCTGGAGCTCTCAGCTCTATCCTCTGCCTTGGGTGGCCTTCCAGAAGAGGGCACATGCCTGGCTTTCTGCAGCTGTTTCCTTATACTGAGGCCTGAGGTCTGTTCTCCATTCCAGGCATGACAAGGTAGTGCCACTTTTCAAGGCCACCTGAGCTCAAACAACCCTTTTGCACCCAGAGACTCCAAGCCCTGAAGCTCCCAAATTCCCCTCTGTACATGAGACACAGACAAGCAGGACAGTGTTGTCCTGTCATGAGGACACATCTCCCTCACTGGCAATTTGCACAAGTGTTTCTCCAGATGGATCCTCCACTGGCAGGACTTGGCACCACCACACTGGTGTTGAGGGGCTTGTGTCAAATCTCACCACCTGAGGATTTGGCCACTGCTCACTATCGGCTGGGATTTGGGAGGAGCAATAGTCTGCTGCATCTCAGCGTGAAATGCCCTCCTTTGGTTCCACACCAATGCCAATCTTCTAAGGGAAAGCAGATCTTCTTTCCAGCCCATTGTATTTCGCTAATTTAATTCCCTTCTGTATGTCAAATCACATTATATATTCACATTGAATGAGGATCTATTTTTTTCTTTATTAATATTAAGACATTTATTTGTCATTTTTTAGCAAAATTGAAAAGGAATCAAAACCTCATTTTCTGGAGGAGTGGTGTTCCTGGCGTGTGCGTGTGACTGCAGCTGTCTCACTGTGCTGGCTTGCGTTTTTCTGCAATTTTTTTCTCCCTTTTCCAAAATCCAGCTCTTGCACACAACTGCCCTACCCTGGACCAGGTCCCTGTGGATTTCATGCAGCCAAACCCCCTCCTCTGTTTCAGAGGGACCAGGGAAGAGGGCAATGGGTGGCTGGAGTGCAAATGTTGCTCCTGATCACAGCCCTGGTGCGGGTGGGAGGGGGGCTCTGCTCATCCTGTGTCCCAGAGCACTTTAGCAATGAGGTATCAAAGAGTCATGGAACCACAAAGTCCCAAAACTGTTTTTGTTGGAAAAGACCTTAAAGATCATCTCATTCCTCCCCTGCCATGGCCAGAGACACCTTCCACTATGCCAGGTTGCTCCAAGCCTCATCCAACTTGGCTTTGGACACTTCCAGGGATGGGGCAGCCACAGCTTCTCTGGGCAACCTATTCCAGGGTCTCAACTCCCTCACAGCCAAGAATTCCTTCCCAATATCCCATTTGACCCATTTGCCTGTGTCCTGTCCCTCCATCCCTTGTCCCAAGTCCCTCTCCAGCTCTCTTGGAGCCCCTTTAGACCCTGGAAGGAGCTCTAAGGTCTCCCTGGAGCCTTCTCTTCTCCACCTGAACGTCCTCCGCTCCCTCAGCCTGTCTCCAGGGCAGAGGAGCTCCAGCCCTCAGAATATCTCCATGGCCTCCTCTGAAGACAAGGACACCAAGCAGAATGTTTTTAAAGGGGATTTGGGTTGTCCTGTGGAAATCAAGTTGCTCCCCCCTGCAGTTCTGCTTCAGGTGACGCCAGCACTCATTGCAGCAGCAAGATGAACGTCCCATTTATCAGGAACATCCCACTTGTCACAAGGACATGAGATCCTCTCATTTATTTTATAACTTAGCTTCCCAGATTTTACATTTCTGGCTGCATGGAGTTTAGAGCAAATGATGTGACCCTGGGAGACCTTCCAGCCTCTGCAGTGCTGAGTTTTTCTCCCTTGTGGTCAGGATTGTCCATGGGATTCAGTTACAGGAGCGGGAGGTGGGCTGGGTTTGCATCGAGGTGCTGGGCTCTGCCTTTGGAAATACCCATGTGGAAGGTGCTGTGGTCCAGCCAGACCCAAGTTACAGGGAGTGAACTGGACTCCTGACACTTGTCATACTGAGAGGAGCCTGAGACAGTATGGAAAATATCTTTCAGTGACCTTGGTGGGAAACACATGACTTTTTGCTGCTGTAAAACAATTTTAGTGATGTTTCAGGGAGATGATTACTGCTAGACTGAGAAACTGGTCCTTTATGGAAAACTTTATTTTCCCAGAAAAGCTGGAGATTGACAGTCAGGGAAATGGAGCGGGAGGTGGCAATGGCCATCTGAAATGCACAGGAGCTGGGACCATCATCCCTCCAGCTGCCTGCCCAGTGCATTGTCCCCCTTTTCACAAGCATCCCTGTCCCCAGCAGCTCTGATTTTACCCCACCTATCCATTGTGTAAAAACGTTTTCAGTTTGGGGGGGGGGGGGTGTGTGTGTGTTATTGTAGAGTGATTTTGAAGGCTGTTTATTCCTCACTGTGGCCAAGGAAGCTCATCACATTCCACAAGGTGCTGAGCTGCCCTTTCCACTCTGGCATCTCTGAGCCGAGTGTTTGGGGGTTTTTTCCCTATTTTGAAGCTCTTTGAGAGCAGGTCCTTTAGAGGATTAAGTAGCTTGGAAAAAATTTTGCTCAGCTCCAGCTGCCGTGGATCCAAGATGTGGAATTGTCTCAGATGTCCAGTGTGAGCATCACTGGAATGAAGGACATGGACAGGCATCGGTGCCTGCCCTGTCCAAACAGGCTCCTACAGCACAGCGGGTGGCTGGAAAAGGCTTGGATGAGTTTATGGCATTTTTGGCTAATGAAGCAGAGATCTGCATTGCAGTAATTGCAGGGAAGGGTGAAATATCAGCAGTAGCTTTGCAGGGAGTGCAGCAGTGCTGAGGCAGAAGCTGGAGCATCTCAGGGTCATTTGCTGGGCTGTGCAGGTCAAGTGTGTCAGACTCAAGTGCCAGAACTGAGAGTTCTGCAGAGCTCAGTGTCACAGTTGGGGGCAGGTTTGGTTAGGGCTGTCACTCACAGGTGCCCATGTGCCATCAAACATGATCACTTGTGAGCTCCTCCATCTCACACTGACTCCAAGGTGCTCAGCTCAGTCTGGCTCCCTGAGTCTCTCAGCTGATAAACCTTTGTGACCCCTAAGGCTTCCTTCCCTCTTGCAAGATGGATGATGCCAGCAGGGTGCAACCATTCTCTATGTCATTGCCCAGAGAAGTTCCAGCTGCCCCATCCTTGGAAGGTTGGATGAGGTTTGGAGCAGTTTGATCTAGTGGGAGGTGTCCCTGCCAATGGCATGGGGTGAGACTGGGTGCTCTTTAAGGTCCCTTTAAGGTTCCTTTCCTTTCCAAACTGTTCTGAGATTCTATGATTTCCTCCAGTTTTCCTCCAGCCCATCAGCTGGATCTGCTGGTAAGATGCCACTCATTCTCAGAGCTGGCACCTGGCATCCCAAGGGAATGGCACAAAACTGTACTGGGGGATTTAGGTTGGATATTAGGAGAAGGTTCTACCCCCAGAGAGTTGTTGGGCACTGATCAGGGTCCCCAGGGCAGTGGCCACAGCCCCAGCACTGCGAGAGCTCAAGGAGTTTGGACAACACTCTGAGGGACAGAGTGGGGTTGTTGGGGTGTCCTGTGCAGGGCCAGGAGACAGATGGGATGATCCTTGTGGATCCCTTCCATGTTGGGATATTCTTTGATTCTATATTTCTATGATTTCTTTGTCTATAGGAGACTCCCAACACAGCACAGTTCACCTGAGGTACAAGAAAAGCTGGAATTTCTTTCAAAACCAAACGTTTTCTAGAAGAATAAGAAAAAACAAACCAACCCCACTGTTCTTTTCTTGCTGTATCAACATAACCTGATAGCAACCCATTGCTTTGATGAGGCCTGTGTGTTTCCTTTCTGGTTTATGGTATCATATGATTCTAAAGTTGAAACAATAAAAGCAAATCAAACCCCTTTGATAGCGTGAAAACGAAACATTTGGGGTTTGGCTAAAATTAATTACATTGCTGGAGCTGCATTGAAGTGCTTGGATTTTAAAGACTGTCTTGTGGTGCTTAAAAAAAAAAAAAAGCTTTACATTAAATTTTGGTAAATTTTAAAACAAACCATCATTTCAAAGAAGAAAAACATCATAACGTTATGCTTTGAGAAGGCAGAGATAAAACCTTCCCAATTTTCCCATCGAAGAAGAGTGAGTCTTTCCAATTAGAAGTGTTTCAAGCTGGTTGTCAACGATTTTGGGGCATTATCTGACTCTTCAGTTTTCAGCAAATGAGGTTTCTGATTGGAAGAAACTCACCCATCTGTAGGAGAGTGTCCTATATACAGGACTAATAATGTTGGCATGAATAATTCATCGATCTTTATTACATAGAAAGGTATGTGTGGAGTGTGATGCACACAAGAGTCTCATCAAAGAAAGGCATATTCAGTTAAAAATAATCAGTTTGACTGTAGGTTTTTAGAGTGCTTGATGGATTAACTCCAGCAAATCAACCTCCAAACTCAACTTCTGTTTATCTCTACCCGATCTGTAGGGAGATTATTAATATCATGTAACATTCAGTTAATAGGTCAGATGTGAGACCTTATTACAGATCTGGGATAAATTGCCTTTCCAGTAGCACATCTCTGACCTTCACAGACTTCAGAGTTCAATATTCAGTCTTCATCCATCCAGCCTTAATTACTGTGTGCAGGGGCATCAGCAATGCCACAAAAGGGCCGAGTTCATTTATGCAGGACCCTGCTTTGCATCATCCATTTGCCTGGAAAGGACACGGAAAAGTCTTTTTCAGGGTTAGACCCAGGATCTTCTTCATGTCTTGACCCTCTTTTAGCTGTTTTTCGCCTAGAAGTTGACCCTGGGTTCTGTGGGATTGAGGGACTATGATACCTTCTGCCTCACCGACCTGGATTTTAGGGGTGCATTTGAAGGGTGTTTCCACCCAGGGGCAGGTCCTCAGCTCTACAGGGCAGTGATTGCACAGAACAATTGTACCAATCTCTGCTCCCTGTGACCAGTGACAGGACACGGAGGAATGGGCTGGAGTTGTGTCAGGGCAGGGGCAGGGGGGATTTCAGGCCAAGGCTCTTCTTTGCCCAGAGGGGGGTTGGGCACTGCCCAGGCTCCCCAGGGCAGTGGGCACAGCCCCAAGGCTGCCAGAGCTGCAGGAGGGTTGGGATGATACTCTCAGGGACAGGGGGCGACTCTTGGACCAGGAGTTGGACTGGATGATCCTTGTGGGTCCCTTCCAACTTGGCATGTTCTCTGATTCTGTGATTTGCATGGGAAAGCTGTTGGGCTTTTCCTTCTCTTAGGAGCAGCCAGGATGATTTGTGGTGTTGTCTCTAATTGAGAATGGATGAGACTGGGGGTGGTTGCTGGGCGAGAAACATGGATTTGGAGATGGATTTGATGATCCAACTTGTCCTTTCCCTGGCCCAGCTGTGTGAACAAAGGGTGGTTGACAGGTGGCCCCCAAGAAAAGCTCTGGAGGTTCCTCAGAGAGAACGTCCCTGGAAATGCATCTTTTCAGTTTTACTCAATTCCTGTCTTTTTGCTGGGGAAAAGTCGATGGCCTTCATTACGAGTCAGAGCAGGTGACATAATTCTCCTTCTGCGCTTTCAAATCTATGAACACACGAACTTAATATTAGCAACACAGATACAAATAGCATTTTAACGCAGTATTTATCACTGTGCTTTCTCAGGAGAAAATCTATCAGAGCTTTAAATCTAAAACTCTCCCATTCTTCTCGAGCAACAAGATCAATTCATTAATATTTGGAAAGCTCTCAGGGTTATTAATCATCTGTTATTATTTTATTTATGTACCTCTTAGTAAGAAAAAGCGGACAAACCAAGGCCGATCTCCCTGATTGCAGCTTTTAACTTGGGGGAATGCAATGGGAGAAGGATGGGAACAATTTTACTGCGAGAAAAAACATCCTTTGTGCTTGTGATTTGCATGGTAGGGGTAATAAAAGATGCTGCAAGTCATCTAAAGGTCGAGAAAGATAACAGGTTAATTGTCTTATTATGAATTTGCTTCATATTCGTGGTCAAGGCACAAATCATAATGAATTTATTTAGTATTCACATGGACCTCCTGTCAGTGTGTGCAATAATAAACACCTGTATCGCCTCAGGGTGGGAGTTTGGAGCGGCCTGAGCCCAGGCTGGAGTGGACAGAGCAGAGGAGTTATTAAACCATGCAGTGGATCAGCCAGGCAAAGAGGTCAATCCCCTAAATGAGTTTAGCTCCTTCCCTGAGTCTCTCTCATATGAGTACCCACAGCTCAAAAATAAGTTTGTAATTGACTGATCCAGATAGATGAGTTTAGGAAGAGGTGATTGATGTCAGCAATATATTTGAACATAATCAGCCTGATCTGGAATACTAATTTTAGAGGCTTCAGCAGCACAGAGCTGCTGCTCAAACACACTTTGGGTGAGTAGATTGGGTTGCTGGTGTCCAACCCCAACCACCCTGCTTTTCTTCTGCCTTGGAAGCAGTTTGGGATAAGGAGTTGCCAAGTCAATGGTGTTTTATTGGCATTGAGCTGTGGTTTAGCTCTTCAGGCCTAGATGCCTCCAAGCTTTTCAGCATGCACTTACCTTGAAGCTTGCAAGTTGGGCTGCTCTTGATGTCATCTGCCCCAAAATGTCAGGAACATGGGAGGACTGCGCCAGATGCAGGACTGGGAAGTTTACGCTTATGGTGGAAAGCTGGAAGGAGTGGGACCTGCAAGCTTATGAAATTTAGGCTTGTGCAGAATATCAGCTTTCTGCACACATTGGTCTTGGCAGAGAGACAAATGCCAGGATTGTCACTAAGGTCCTTATCAGTAGCAGGACCTTGATCACTGGAGCTATATTCAACCTGGGCTCCACTGTGGTGGCTGAGACTCTGGTCCACAGGTCCCCAGGGTCTGCCTCCCTCACCGGGTCACAGCGTCTTCACCAGGCTTGGGATGAGAAAGGTCTGGGAGATCAAGGTGGGGCAACTAAAGCAAAGCTTCCTGCTCTCTGGGAACTGGAAAAAGGTGAATGGTAGAATGAATAAACAGGAAAATCCATGTTTCATCACTCTTGGTGCTTTTCATAACCACAGAGACGTCTCGGACAAAGTCATGGTTTAATTGCTTTGCTGTGAGACAATATTAAGTGCTGGTGATTCTTCACCTTGTGGAGCAGTGTAAAGGAGCCTTTTCCCTTTATATTTTCTGGATAATTAGATTAATGGTGCACTCTGGGTGGTGTTAATGTTTGAAGGCTATGGGAGATCACTGCCATTCCTTACTTTACCAGCCAAGTGCTCGGAGCCTGGGATATGTGTGTGTAATGAGGGCTCCAGCCTGGCTCCCTGGAATAAAGCAGCAAAGGTCTCTAGACAGGCACCATGAGGAGATGTGGAGTTGCCACAGGCAATGTGGCCCTTTTTGTGGACCTTGTGTGGTCACTCGAAAACCTTATTTCTCTGTGTTGTTCTGCAAAAGAACTCCTGGAGCATCAGAGAGCAGAGAGGGCTCCAGAGGGAAGTTGCATCAGGGCAGAGTTAGGTTGGATCTCAGGCAAAGGTTCTTCCCTCAGAGAGTGGTTGGGCACCAACCACGCTCTCCAGGGCAGTGGACACAGCACCAAGGCTGCCAGAGCTCAAGAATCATTTGGATAATACTCTTAGGGACATGGTGTGACTCTTGGGATTGGCCTGTTCAAGGCTAGTGGTTGGAATCGATGATCCTTGTAGGTCTCTTCCAACTCATCATATACTGGGATTCTGTGACTTCAGGAGTTGAGGTGCAGGGGGACATCCCATCCTTCCCTAGCCTGTTCCATCTCTTCCCCCTCACACCAAGCACCCTGGCATGCCCAAGTGATGAGCAGTGTCACCCTGTGTCCCACTGAGTTGCCTTTGCCTGTCCCCTGCCTGGAAACGCCAGGTTTGTGGCTCCATGTCCCACGGTCAAGCCTGAGCAGCATCAATTGGTGTGACAGCCGTCAGGGGAGATGGGCACTTTTATTCTTTTATCGAGTCCTTCATTGCTCACCTCAGGGCCTTTGAATCATTTGTGTTGGTGATCCTGTATCGCTGTTGTCTCATTTCTTCTCTCTCTGAATGTCCTGCCAGGGCTGGCATGGTCCAGGGACAACAGGCACAAGATGTCAGGCATTGTCAGAGCTGCCCTGGACATGGACTTCTGCACTGGTGATGTGTTTCATCATTGAGCTGCCCTTTACAGGGGATAATTATCCATCCAGGTGATGGTGGTATTTTCCTTCCTCTATCCTCTTGCTCCTCCTCAGCAGTGGGATGGGTCTCTCCAGCCTGTCCTGCCCTTTCTGAGCTCTCACATGCTCCTCAATGTTTGCTGTCACTCCAAGACCATCCCCACCTAAAGGGGCTGGTGCTCCTTTCATCTCTGCACCTCTTTAACTCTTCACTCTTTTGCCTTGTCTTCCTCATTGGCAGGATATGAAAAAGCCACACAAATCAAATCCCATTTAAAGGCTTTCAGCAAGAGAGGATTTTTTTTTAATCCTCCTTCCTCTTCTCTCCTCCTTGAAATGAAGTTTCTTACACTGCTCATTAGATGATAAGTGAATACAGAAAAACCTTTGAGCGAAGGTAATTCCTGGCGTGTGGAAGAGGGCTGTGGTGCTGGCTACACATTTATGAATGCAAAGGAGTCTGGGTGTCCTGTGGGGATGTTTTGTCAGTCCTTTTATCTCCAAAACCAAAGTTCAAACCAACTTCCTGAGTCAAGAACCATAAAATTATTCAGCTGAAAGAATTCTCAAATGCCATCAGTGGAGGGGGGAGACCTTCATTTCCCAGCCTCTGAACTGGTCTGTGCATGTGTGGGGGAAATGAAAGAACCCCTCATTATCAGGGTGCTATTCAGCTCCATGCTGCTCTCCTATAATTGATGGAATATATTATGCTCCAATAGGGAAAGTCCTGGTGTCTCAAATGGAAATCTGTAATAATCATGATAATAACTCAGTGTACTTTCGTTGTCCATTTAGTCTCCAGACCTCAAAGTGCTTTTGAGACAATTAACCAAGACCCACAGAAATCCTTTAACACAAAATTTGCCTTTATTGCAAATCAAATGAATTGTAACTTGAGGGCTGTCCTTCAAGCTGATGCTTGAAGATGGTACTTCGTCTGTTATCATCAGCACCCCAAATCCTCACATTGTTTTGTTGGTGCAGAAGGCTGGAATTCAAGAGAGTGGATGTTTCAGGTGCCAAAACAACCATGAACATGGGCTAAAGCTGCCCAGGTGCCTGGCCATGCTTGCCTGGGGTATTTTAAGGAGTATTTCCAGGGTATCCCATTAAAGAGCTGCAGATGTGTAGTACTGGGGCCTTGAATGTGATTTTGGAGCAAAAGATCTCTGGAGCACCGTCTCTGTACATGAGGATGAGTTTCCTTCAGGGTACAGGCACCCAAAAGCAAAGAGACATCCTGTATCAGAGATAAAACCATCACACAGGCTGCACTTTCGGGCTGGGATGGTGTAAAAACACAGGCATAGAAATGCCAAAAGCTGGATAAATGAAACAATGGGGCACAGGGCAGGGAAATGACACCAGAGAAGTAGAAATACAACTGGTGTGACTGCCAGCACATCTGTCCCAGTTAGCTCCCACCACAGAGCCACAGCAGTACCTCAGTGCCAGCACCTTCCTCATTACAGTCCACTCAGCCAGACATCGTCAGGGTTCTGGAGGTTTGGATTTAATTGTGGCACCAATTAACAGTCCAGTTTACGGGCAGTTTACTAGATTTTTTTTGGTGGATTTTAAGTTTCATCACTTTTTATTTAGCTGAGTAGCAAAGTGGCAAAGACACCTTTGCCCACCCGATTGGGATCCAAGTCCTACAAGTGTCGATGCAACACTCAGGAAGATCCTGAACATGGCTCACCTGGAGCAGGTGGAAGCCTTCCAGTGGCTGAAAGGAGCTCTGGGCAGTGTTCTCTTTTAAATTATGGATCTTTGTATTGCCAAGCAGGATGAGGCCAGGGCAGGTCTTAGGCAATCCAAGATGATGCCGAGATCACTGTTGCTTCCACAACTACGTGCCAGCGTGGAGAAAGAACCAAAGGATGCTCCTCTTCCTGTCCAACCCTCCCTCCAGCTGTTTCCTTCCACCATCTCTCAGTGCTGCCTAAAGGTGCAGGACCCCATTTAATTAAGTAATGAGAATTGAATATGATAGCTACAAGCATCGGCTAATTAAAAGGAGGGGAATTGCAAATGAGAAGTGCCATGAATTCAGTGAAAAATCAATCAAATTAAAGCGTCTCATCATCTCCTCAAATGGGCCTGATCTTCTTCCTCCTTCTCACTGCTTAACCCTTTGTACCAGCAGATTGTGCTCAGGTTTAGGGAAGGATTCTGCAGAGACGTTATAGGAAAAGGGAGTGTTGGGGACTCCAAAGGCACGTGGGCACCTGGTGCTTTAATCCTCTCCCAAGCACAACTGGCTCTGTGTCTCCTTCCCTCTCTGTATCTACTCACCTGAATACTGGCAGGGCTCTTCTTCCTTCAAATCCTCACCAAAGAGCATGACAGCAGCACCCACTGGAAGAGGAGGAAGAAAAATCTCTTTTAATCAAAGAGAATATTAAAGCTGAGCTTTTTGTACAGAAACAGGCCTCAGATGGAGAAATCCCCTCCGTCAGCGGGGGGAAGAGAGAGGGAGAGGGAAGGAGATAAAAAAGCATCAGAGTTTTAATTAAAAAGCTGCATCCTGCCTTCGTTTGCAGCTTGTTTCCGGATCCCTTCATTAGGCTTTACCCTTTAAATGCTCGTTATCAGAGTTGTACAAATTCGACTGACTCAGGGCATGTGTTTGCTTGGAAAAGTCCTTTTTTATCTGTGGGTTGGGTTCCTGGTGGGGTACGGGGGAAGAAAGAGAAATTGTTGTCTTGGAGTGGGAAGCATCCTGACTCCAGGGATTTTCTTCCTTTGATTTCAGTGGTAGGCTGGCTGACGGCCTTCACAGCTGCAGGGATGCACATTCAAGCCAAGTGGGGCTGGTTGTGAGCTTGCATGAGGCAGAAGGGTAGTGCAAGGTGTGTGATCCTCAAATCCATATTTGTTGGAGAGGGATAATTTGCCTGCTGGAGGCTCCCAAGGGCATGGCAGGGCCTGCAGCCCCCACCCAATGAAGAGAGTATTTGCAGTGGAGCTTTTGCTGAGCACCTTGCCATGGATTTCCCTGTCCATGCTCCTGGCATTTCAGGGAGTTCTGTGTCTGATCCCAGCAGGCTGTGCAGCAGGGTTTGGACAGTGCCATGGCCCCCAAACCCTCTTCTTGTCCAAAGTGCCACAGGACCTTTCACAGCCACCATGAGGTCCATGCCTTACTTTCAATTCAAGCACTAATGATCCCTTCCAAATTTGTCTGCAGAGGAACATGCTGTTCTCACCCCAAGGAGACCAGATGCACTTCAGGATCCAGAATTAAAAGAGAGCCTACAGTGTGGGTAAAAAAATCCTTTAAAAATCCCTCATTCCCTGCATTTCCCCTTTTTTGTGTACATTCTACAGGGGCCTGGTTGTGGTGCTGGCAGGGAGGGGGGACATGGCAGCTGGAGCCAGGTCAGCAGCCAGGCTGTGTTCAACCATGGACTGCAGCAGCGTTAAATGTTTAATCCTGAGAAGAGCAGAAAGGCCAGGACACCTGGGTTTGGCAGTCGCTCTTGCCAAACTGTCTTTCCTGATAATTAGCAGAGCAGCAGGAGCCAGGGGGCACAGGTTCCATTCCTGGATGTGTCCAGTCTGTTTTGTTTCATGTTGGATGCTGGAGATTGAAAACTCAGAGCATCTGATGTAGCAGGTGACCTTCAGCAAGATTCATCTTCCCATCCTGGAGACAGTTTCTTTCTCCATCCCTTCTGCAGGGTCACTGGAGGACCCAAACTCAGTTCTGTTTGCAAAGCATGAAGGAATACTGGATGCTGCTTTTGCCACAAAATCAGAGGATCACAGAATCAGCTGAGCTGGAAGGGATCCACAAGGATCACCCAGTCCAACTCTTGGCCCTGCACAGGACACCTCAACATTCCCACCATGTCCCTGAGAGTATCATCCCACCCCTCCTGCAGCTCTGGCAGCCTTGGGGCTGTGCCCACTGCCCTGGGGAGCCTGGGCAGTGCCCAACCCCCCTCTGGGCAAAGGAGAGCCTTGGCCTGAGATCCCCCCTGCCCCTGCCCTGACACAACTCCAGCCCATTCCCTGGGCTCCTGGCCCTGGTCCCACAGAGCAGAGCTCAGGCCCTGCCCCTCCTCTGCCCCTCCCCAGGGAGTTGTCCCTGCACTGAGGTCTCCCCTCAGTCTCCTCCAGCTGAACACACCGAGTGCCCTCAGCTGCTCCTCACATGCTTCCCCTTAAAGCCTTTCCCCATCCTCATTTCAGAAGATGAGGATGAGATGGGAAAATTTCCTTCCCTCTTTTCTCGGTTGAGGAGCCCAGCTTGCCACTTGGGCCAGAGCCTCCATCACCTCACAATCCTGAATTCAGGGCCTTTTCTCCTTAAATAAAACCTCTCCTATGATGACTTGCTGCCTGACCAGGTGGCCCCACTCCCTCGGCTGGGTCCCCGTGGCAGCTGCTGGAAGCGCGTTGCCACAGCCAACTGCTGGGCCTGACAAGATGCGTTAATTAGGATGTGATGTCCCACGACCCGACACAGCTAAAGCACAGCAGCACTGGCAGCATCAGTCACGGCAGGAGCGGGGCCTTGAACGCCACCTTTAATTAAAGGGAGCGGCGCTGACAGGGCCGTGTGTGCGCCAGCACCGGGACCCCCTCGCAGCACCAAGGGTCTGGCGTGTTCAAGGTCTGCAGCTGTTGTCCTGTTGTCCCCAGGCTGATCCACTGGGAGCAAATTCAGACAGCAGGTTTCTGCTTTCTGTCTTTTCCAAAGGAAGGGCAAGGCCAGGGCACTGGTTGATAAGAGACTGTGCTGTCACCCCGACGTGAGTATCTCATTTAGGTCCAGTGTCTCTTGGGGTGGCAAGATTTAGCACTTAGAGCAGTGCCTCTGACTTCACCTAGACAGTGATTTCACTGTCTTTGGATCATCTTCCTTGAGAAGAATCTGAACTGGAGTGGGGTTTGGGTGACCTGGATGTGCCCAGGGAGAAAACATGGGTTGCAGACCCAACCGTGCATCTACTCACAGCTCCTGCCTCTGCCCCTCCCTCTTTGGCTGTGCAGGATGACCCCAGTGTCCCGCTGGGATGTTGGAGTCGTGTCCCCCATGGCAGAGCGGATGCCAACAACCCACTCTGCATGTCCTACAGGGCTGGGGCAAGAGACCTACAAGGGCCACTGTGCCATGCTTTGGGTGGCTTACCTCATTATTCACAACCTCAGGAAGATTAGTGAGACTAGTAAAGCTTAAAGGGTGACTGAAGTAATTTCTGTAGTAGTTTTTCTTTGGGGAAAGCTTTCACCTTAGCCCTGGACATGGGGCAGCTTTGCCTGATTTCAAGCCATGATGCTTCTGACTTGACACTAGAAATGTCTCCATTTTTGTCATAACCACACCCACATAAACCAAGGAAGAATCCGGCTCTGTCTTGGTTCAGCTGTGAATCACTGGGTCTGGTCCTGATGTAATCTGTGTCTCCATGACTCCTGGCAGTGCTGTGCTGCTGAATTGATGGAAGTTATTTCCCAGTACACCCCAGACTATCCACAGGGGCCCAGTTAGACAGGTGAATGGTGCAGCTCACACGTTGCTCTATAATTGTCATTGCTCTACAAGGAGCTTCATATGTATCTCAAGTGGAAATAATAACCTCAGTTTTATGGGGATGTGGAAATAACTCCATACAAGGGCAGAGCCACTTCCCCCCTGTACCACATGTGATTGCTCCAAGGGAGCTTTTCTTGAGCAAATGGCACATATTCCCATTTCCGTACAATGGGCCTCAGGGGAAAAGGCAAAAGAAAGACTCAGGTTTTTATGAGTCACCAGTGAAGCCTCTGCAGGAGGAATGTCTCCATGGTGTACCCTGGGTTTGTCTTCCTGTGTCTAGTGTTGGCTCTCCAGAGCCCCGAGACCCTTAGAAGGTGGACTCAGTTCTCAGTGCCATACACGTTTATATGGAAGTAAAGATCCCAGAAGAGCCCAGTGCCATGCCTTGGGTCAGGATCTGAGCATATCCACAGGAAAACACAGGCTCAGCCTTATAGAGTTAATGATCCTTATGGAAAACACTCGCTAAGGCAGTTTGGAGATGCTTTCCTGTGAGATTAGTGGTTAAACCATGTGTTGGAGACCCACTTGGAAGCACCAAGGGGGAGGTTTCTCCTGGAGAGCCTGTTCCATGCTCTACACCAAACCCTTGGCTCAATCCATCTTGGCTCAATGCCCCCACTGTAATGGGGCTGTGAGGATCTCTGGGTGTTGGCCTTGGATTTCCCCAATTACTTGGATTCCTTCCCAAAACAAAAGGAGGTGGTTGGTGCTTTTGATCTGGTGTGTCTTTGCTGTATCCTCCCTGAGCTGCTCCCACATTCTGGTGTTCCCATGGGCTTGTGTCCATGACTGATTGGAACATTTTCACTAGTTTTTTGCCACCTCCCTCCTCCATCTCCCTTCTCACCTCATCCTTTCCCTATCCATGGTCTCTTCTACATCCTACAAACATCCCCATTCCCTCCTTCTCCATCCCAGGATTCATGGACCACATTCCCTCAGCCAAAAACAGAGGATGGCAGTTGCTTGGGTTTCCTTCTTCTGTTGCCAGTGGATTTAAAATTAAAAAATAAAGGACCCTTATGTTTTGGGATGGGAAATAAAATGTTTGGGGGGAGAGGAAAAGGATTTCTCAACATAATGAAAACACAAATGGACAAGATAATTATCTTCATAAGGGCTTGGATCCATGACAATACATCTCATTTTATAAAGCCCATTAGAGTAGGAATTTTATGCAAAACACTAAAAGAAGTCTAAAAATATAAGGCAATAGAGGCAAAGCGATGGGGATTATTAAAGGGGGAGGAGTGTTATATTGGAAGCAATAAACCTTGGAAGAACCAGGAAAACATTGTTTTAGTAAAACTGTAATAAATGACTGGGGTTTAATCACTTGGTAAATAACTAAGATATTTCTACAAGTTTTATACTGTTACTGAAAAAAAAAAATAATCCCAACCCCTTGTACATTAAGGATTCAGTCAAGATGGTGTTTCTGGAGACAGAATCAGGAGAGTGTCATTTCAGCAATTTACTTTTTTAAATAATAGTATATTATTTTCTACATGGATCCACTTTTTCAACCTCTCCGTTGCTTTTAAGAGATCATTTACCATTAGTTGGGTTTTTTTCCTGTTCTCCACTCAGAGCACTCTTGAGTCTTTGAACACACAGAATGATATTATTCCAAGCAATCTTCCCCACCACAGCAAAAAGCAAACACTTCGGGAAACTCCCGGAGGGTCTCAATTTTAATAATGATCTTTCCTGTGCTTGGACCCTAATTGAAGATATAATATGGGTGGTTTAGGAAATACAAGCACATTTTGTGTGGTTTTTTCTTTACCTATTAAATAGCTGGAGTCTAAAGAGTGGCTGTTATTTCACCCCAAGTTATGGGGCATTATAATAAAATGAAAATGCTTTAATTTAATATCCTTTCCTTTCTTCTCAACCACTCCTGTGCAGCTGAATGAGATCCAGCTCTGGGTTTAATTTTTAGGTAGATGGGTTAAGTGGGGAGATGCCCAAATCCCAAGCCTGTCCCATCCTTGGTGAGCCAGTACTAGCTCAGCTGGTACCAATCCTGGGCAAAAACTGTGTGTTCGTGGCAGCAAACAGCATTGGAACAGGGAAACAATGGAGTCACCATCCCTGGAAGTGCCCAAAAGACAAGTAGACGTGGCCCTTGGTGATGTGGCCGTGGTGCTGTTCACTCAAAGGTTGGACTTGGAGCAGATCCCTGTGCTCTGCAGAGATTTAATCCCCATGGATATGTCAGTACTCCCAGGACATGCACACCAGCTCCGCTAGTGAGCTTTAGTAGGGGAGCTGGTGCAGTGACAATGGATCCATCAGCCAGGAGGTCACCCCAGGTGTCGGTGCAAAGCAAACAGGGTGGTTATTTCATAGAATCACTGAATATCCTGAGCTGCAAGGGACCCACAAGGGTCCTTGAGTCCAGCTCATAGCCTGACACAGGGCAGTTCCTAAAATCCCACCTGGTGTAAACCAGGCAGGTTTCATCTACAAACACCCCTTTTTATTTAAGTGTGGAGCTACGTGTACCCAACACACCCTCACTGTGATGGGGCTTTGCTGAGATCATGGCAAGGGGAGGCTGAATTTAGGACCCAACAAACGTGTACATCAAACGCAGCTCCGATGTGGCCTCAGGGAAATTTGCATCAGGGTGGAGGTGTGATTGCAAAACCTTGGAGCATTTCTGCATCTCGTGATAACTTGAGCTGGGGGAGCCCCTGCTGCTTTTCTTTGTGGGGGGGACAGGCACCCTCTGCCTTGCCCCAGAGCTGCTGCGCCCCTGTGCTCCAGCAGCAGCATGTCCACCCTTCAGAGAGAGCTGGCACACCTTGGCTGTGGAGATTGTGAGGATCTGTGCAGTTGGAAAGAGCTTGTTTGCCTGGAAGTAGAATGAGAAAGGGAGATTCAGGAATCTCAGGCTTTGTGGGTTTGGCATCCTCCTTATTAATCCTGCTGCAGGCAGCTGTTAATCTTGCTGTGTGCTGAGCCCCCAGGTGACCTTGTAGGGTGTCTCTGGGCTTCTCCCAGAGAGTGTGACCCCACTTCTGCCACATGTGTAAAATGAGCTGATGTGTCTGTCTGCTTCCACAGGTCCCACCTCCAGGAGACGGGTGGGATCAACCTGCATCTTCCCATCGGTGGGTCTGCTTTCTCGATCAGGAAAAGCCCTGTCATCCCATATGTGCCAATGCCTGAAAATCCCTGGAGCTGAAAATCCCTGGAGCTGTGTAAACAAGAGGGATAAGCAGCACCTTTAGAAGTTCTGGTCTCATGCACTTGCAGAGGGAAGGCTCTAAAATACAAGCCCTTTAAAAGCTGAAGGCTCAGAAAGGAAGTAGAAAGAAACCAACAAATATTTATTTGTTTTAAAAGTGCCTGTGGTTTTTATTTTTTTTTAGCTGGTCCCATGAGGTGGGGACATAAATCACGGCTTTATTTGAACGTTTTCACTGGGAAATGCAGCTCTTTCTCCTTGGAGCCAGAGATGCTTCGAGCTTGTAAAGTCCCTTCAAATGGACTCCTGTATCTAACTCAGTACTGCTCCCAGAATCCAGCTCCGAGCAGGATTCTGCCCATTGCCTAAATTCCCAGGTTTCTCACTTTTCCAAGCAGCTCGACCCTCTCTGTGGCAGCCCCTGCATTTCCAGCAGCAGGACATGCTCTATTTCCTGCATGGATCTTAGCCTTCAAAAACAGCATCTCTGCCCTAAATCAAAAACAATTCTTAAAAATAAAATGTAAAGTTCTGAACACATTTCTATTAAAAAAAAAATAAAAATCAAACCTTCTAGATTTAGTCCCTGGCTGGCAGGGAAGGGAAATAAATATATAAAGGCTTGAATTAAAATTCCAGAGAAGTCATCCAACATAAATATGTAATATTTTCCTGCAAAGGACCATAATATTATTTTTATTTTCCACTCCCAATATGATCAAACTACTTTACATTTTAATAAATGCATATTTTTGAAGAGAAAATACTATTGCTTTGATATGGCAATGATTATTTGATCAAATAACCTATTAGAAGTTTTCAGGCCTGCATTATGGGAGGAAAATGTTGGTTTCTTTGCAGGATCCATCTACCTAATAAGCAATGACTGCAAACAAACAGTTATGTGCTGGAAAAAATAGGAAAAAATTAAGGTTATCTGGCGTGGAACAGCACCAAAAAAATCCAGTAAGGTAATAATAAGGGAGTAATGTATAGCTGAGTGTTCTGGAGATAATTCCATTTCAATTTGCTGATTGCAGAGTGGTTGAGAAATTAAGAGAGTATGGCAGAGGACGTCTCTGTCCTCTTACACCATCTAACATCCCCTGCTACGTCCTGCTGGGCACTTCTCCATAGCAGCTGGAATTCTGTGGGGATTGTCTTGATGGCAGTAGTGGCACATTTGTCCCAGATTTTCCCCCATGGTCCCAGACTCTGCTCAGGAGCTGGGGTGGTTTGTGTGCTTTGTGTCACCATTGAGCCATTTTTCTCCCCAGGGATGCTCAGCCAGGGAGCACCTCGATTTATCTTGTCAAATAGATGACACAAGATGAGACTCAAACCCATGGTTAGCATCCCTTGGAGATGCTGTGGCTGAGCTGTGGCCACGCTGAGGGTCATGGGCTGGTATAGGCTGAAGGTTCTGAAGGAATATTGTGTGTATTGAATCTCTGATGCTTTGGTGATGAGTGAAAGAATACAAGTAATTATGGCAATTGCTCTTTGTCTGGTGTGCCCAAACTTGCCCAGCTAGCTAGAGAGAGCAGGCCCAGTGCGACCCAGCCTTTGGAAGCAGCTGAGGAAACTGCCAGGTTTCCAGTTCCTTGAGGACAGCCAGGGAAGGGGGAATGGCTGGGATAAAGTCCCAAAAATATTAACATCACATGCACTGAGATGTATAGAACGTGAAATATCCTGAGTTGTAAGAGACCCACCAGGATCATTGTGTCCAGCACCTGGCCCACAGCGGCCACAAGAATCCCACCCTGGGCCTGAGCATTTCGTCCAAATGCTCCTTGAGCTCAGGCAGGGTCAGGGCTGTGACCACTGCTCTGGGGAACCTGTTCTGAAAAGATCCAGAAGATCCAACTGGTACTGGGCTGTGCAACCCAGCAGGTGAGGGGGTCACACCAGGTGGGCTTCAGGGCTGTCCCTCCCCAGGGAAACTGTTGGGGGTCACTGGGAACAGGCTTTTTTGATTGCTTCATCTCCCTAATTGCACCACTGAAAGCCCAAGGGTGGAGGGATTCATGGACCATGTTCCGTCAGCTCAAAGCAGAAGATACCAGTTGCTTGGATTTCCTTCTTCCTTTGCCAAAGGATTTAAAAATAAAAAATTAAGTCGCTTCCCTTTGCTGCTATCACTGTGTGTGCAGGGGGCTGGGGGAGCATCACAAGCCCCAGGGGCAATGTGATCTGTTCATTTTCACTGCTGACGGGGGGGAGTTGTGTGTCTGTGGGTGGGTCTGCGTTGTGCAGGGCTGTGTGTGAGATCAAGGCGCTTTCTGGCCGGGAACAGGAGGAAAAGCCACCCCGCAGGTACTTGGGCTCGTTCTCATCACCAGGCAGAAGTGCAAAGAGCTGCATGAAGATGAAAGGGGGGACAGCATTTAATGAGCCCACCCATGGGTTGATAACCAAAAGGCAGTGGGAAGACATGCCTAAATTTGGGGGGAAAGGAGAGAAAAACCCTGTGTGTTTTTAAAGGTCTGATTTCCTGCTTTTTGCTGATCCTGGATGAAAATACATCAGTTCTCCTCACAGGGCACTATGGCTTTGAGTAGACTCATTTTAGACTCTCCCCAGCAAACCTGGTGCATTCTCGTGGATTTTACTACCAGGCTGAGATTTATCCTACCTAAATTTTGCTGCCCATCTGTCACAGGCAGGATGTGTCACCTGGCAGAGGTACTGATCTGTCTGCTGAGGAGAAAGAGCCTGGTCAAGCCCGTGAGACAAAGACCTATTCAGCAACTGGAATTACATGGAGCAAAGCACATCCCCAGAGTGCTAATTCTGCCACGGATGCTCGTCTCCCCCCATCCGTCCGTCCATCCATCCATCCCCCTTTCACACACCGTGTGTGAACAGCCTTTTCCGGCACGGCACAGAGCAATTCTCTCTTTCCCTTTGCAGCCTGCCTTCCATAATCCACTTAGAATTTGCAGCTTTTCTCCTCTTTGTGAGCCTGCCTTTAAACTCTTGATGTAGCGCTTTTCCCATCTGTTTCTGCCTGCGCATCTTTCCTGTGCGCTGCCTAATGACTTGCTCTCGCTAGGAAGAGGCTGTATATTAATATTATCATTATAATTCTCCTTTCCACCACTTCAGATCTTATGAGGAATGTAATTGCTAAAGCAGATTTTAAGTTACATCATGATAACCGAGCGAGTTACGGGGGAGGTTGCACTATCACTGTGCTCAGTAGTTTCAATTTCCCTTCAGTGCTGCTTTCTGAAGGACCCCGATGGCACAGTGAAAGCAAATCCCACACGAGCGGATTCATTATTAATATTGTTGTTAACTGACATTATTAAGTTAGAGCCTGGCAGTCCCAATTATGGGCTGAGATCCTGTTGTGCTGGGGGGCTTCTTTCCCATATAACTCCTCTTCCATCAGCTGCAGGTCCTTTATCTTCAGCTAATTCTGCACCCCAGAATTTCTTTCTTGCTTCAGTCCATGTGTTCCCGGGGAAAGTATTTTCCTCTGCCTCTTGCCCTTTCCCCAGAGGACCAGAGGATGACGTTCCTGTGCCGATAATGTGCCCTGAGATGTTTATTCCACTCCACTGCAGTGGAGTTAATAGTCTCTGTGGGTTTAACACCTGCCTAAAATTAATCTTCATGTTGCACAGAGTGAGGAAACCAGGGGAAGTGGCTTTGCTTTCACACTCAGAGAGGGTTCCCACAGGTTGGAAGTTAATGGGACATGAACCAGGCAGCACATCCAGGGCATACCCAGGGCTTTCCCCCAGCCCAGCCTTCAGCACACACCTCTCCAATGCCAGCTGCTTCCTACCTGCCATAGCAGGGCTCCCATCTTCCCAGTGGGAAAACACGTAAATGATACAAGTAACCACACTAATGGTGGACTTGACGATTTCTCTTTGAAGGCTGGGGTTGATTTGGAAATGGATGAGGGAAAGAACGCTCTCCTTTGCCCATCTCATGGTTTGCCTCCAGGCTGCTGATGGATCTGCCCCCTTGGCAGCCGTGACACTAACGAGCTTCCTGATGCTGACGGGGTCAGCACCGTGGGAGAGCTGAGCCTGCTGGAAAACCCTGTGTTCAGTGGATTGATGGCTCGAGCCTGCACTGCACTTATTAAGTGGAACAGACTATTTTCATTAAGAGCCACTGACATTATTAAGGCCAGTTAAATGTCTCCTGGAGATGCTGCGCCCAGCGTGGGCTCAGTACAGCATGTTCTCCAGTTCGGCTGGTACACCCAAAATTCATCCATCAGCCCTCGACTCATTTCTGTCCCTCGTCCCTCAGCTGCTGAGTTTCATTTGGACAGTCCTGCTCTCTTCTTCCTCTAATGCAGTTCCAGGGACTCAGGTGGATTGAGAGCTGGGGACTCGGAGACTTTCATTATTCACATTGTGTGCACCTGAAAATTGCGCTGCCTGCTGGCTTCCAAATTGAGGACATTAAATACAATGCATTAAACCACCGAAATATGGAAATATCCGGGGAGAGCTTCAGATTTAAGACATTCTCTGGCTGAGTCCCACTTTTAGAGAGTAGTGAGTTCCTCTAATAGACGGTTGATGTGGAGCCAGGGCGGAGCAGGGAGACTCTGGCTGAAGTGGGGTGGAAGGAGGAGAGCCAGCTGGGGTCCTGGGCAAACAGGAGATGCTGTGTGGGATCCTGGCAGAGAGGAAGAGTCGGGCTGGATTAAAATGCAGCAGAAGCCAGGCTTCAGCCCCTGTGGCCATGTGTTCTGTCAACCCTTGTGTTGAGCATCACCTGTGATTTTGGATGTTGCTGAGAGGATCCAAGGAACGTAAAGTCCTGGGCTAACCCTGTGCAGCCGAGCTGGTGATGAGGTGCTGGGCTGGACTTGCGAAAGATCTGCTTTTCCCCTCTGTTCTGTTTGGGCACTTCATTAGTTTCATATGTGAGAGGTGAAACTCATTTCTCTGCACACAACAAGGTTTTCTCAGCTGAGGAGAGCTGTCATACTGTCGAAGGGACATACTGTCCCTCTGTCTCTTCTTGGTGCCTCTGAAAGGGCTTCATCATCACTGAGCAATTGAATGTTGGTAATGAAGTTGTTCCTGTTTATTAGTTGGGGAAACTGAGGCAGAACAAAATAAACAAGTTCTTGTCCGTGGTCAAGAGCCTCAGCAATGCAGTGTGGAGTCTAGTGGAAGTGTCCCTGCCCATGGCAAGGTGTTGGAACAAGATGGTCTTCAAGGTCCCTTCCAAACCAAACCGTTCTGGGAGTCTCTGACTCTGTGAAAGTCCAGCCCTTTGTGTTCCCCATGTGGAAATCAGGTTGGGCTTTAAGCCCATGACTCATCTGACCCAGTTATCTCAGCATTAGTCACTCTGTTACTTTTATTGATAAGCCAATGTCTCCCTGAAACACATATTTTTCCCTTAAAGACGGCAAAGCCAAAGCAGGAGCACTGCCAGTCAGAAAGGGTGTTCAAACTGCCTTTGGATTTATGTAGCCCATTTCCCTGCTCTCTCCTGATGAATGTCTCAGTGCTTCACAAGTTTCAGGGATGGATTTCACAGCCACCACTCACACAGACTCACGTGCAGAGCCTTGGAAAGGTTTCCTGCACTGCAGCTTTCTCAGGATCCTACTGTACAACAGTAGAGCCGAGCAAGCCAGGAAATGAATGAGGTGAAAATATTGAGTTTCAACTGGGAATTTAATTAACCAGGATTTGATTTAGATAGTGGATTTCCACTTTGGTGATTAGAAAAGCCCTGTGGGGCCTTTGGTGACCAGTAGTGATCAAGACTCTGATTTAAGACTTCATTTTGAGAGGGGAACCCTTGATAATTCAGCTGCCCTGGGCAAGAGGCACCTGTGGCTCAGAAGGGGGCAGAGGTTTCCAGCAGCACCGAGAGAGGCTCCTGATGAAAAAATCATGCCAAACCTCTGTTTATTGGCCAAACCTCCCTGCTCCTTGCTGCCCTTCACCAGCGCACCTACACAAAGCCAAAAAAAAGCACCTCTGCTTCTGAACAGACCCTTTTCACAAGGAAAATAAAACCCTTCTGCCCCTGACATTTCTGGTTGAGACAGAGGTCAAATCCAAATCCAGATTTTTCTCGTTTTCTCCGCATTGTTCCAGTCTTAGGTTTTGTTTTCTCTCTCTCTCTGGCTGAGCTGCCAGGTTTCACCTCAGTTAAAGCCAGTCCTGTCAGCACATTTCCCAGCTCCCTGCTGGAGGAGGATCCCGTAGTGCTGCCTCCTGCTGCCCCCCAACACTCTGAGCTCCCACAGTAATTGAACAGGGTATTTTAATGCCAGGCCTGGCAGCTTGGCCTAAGTGACTGTAAACAGGGAGTCTGACATAAAAGGAGGGACGGCAAGCATAAAATTTTATGGCTTAATACCAGCAATTAGAGGGGAACACGGGTGTGTTTTGGAGCAAAGGTTCCTGCTCCCTCTCTGCAGAAAGACAGGCGTTCCTGGATGCTGCCGTCCGTCGGCAGAGCTCCCCCTGCCCAGGGCAGCCTGGCCGGGCCCAGGGGGTGCCCGCAGCCGCGCAGGTGGCACAGCTGGGCACACCTGGCTGCAAGGGAGGCCGAGGCCGGCGCGGCGGCTGCCGGGAGCTTGGCAGGAGGATGCGAGCGGCAGCAGATGCCGCCTGTCAGCCGGAGCAGATGCCTCATTAGCCACGGCGTGCGCAGCAGCCCAGCCGTGCCGAGGGGGCCCAGAGGCCCTCCAGCGCCAGATGAAGTTGTTGAGCTCTCCTTGCTCACCTCTGTTCTCCCCATATCCTTCTTCTCCTTCCCCCCGGCTGTCCGTGGCCTGTGCAGCACCTCCTTGCATCCTTCCCCCACGTTCCCGTCGCATCCCTGCTGCAGCCATCCCAATTCACCCGCCAAGCATCATCCCTTGATTCTCGCCACAAGGAGAAAAGAGCTCAGAGCCAAGTACTGATCAATTCCTGCCAGCACCGGGCACAGCGGGGCCCCGCGGGAGGGGCAGCAGCATTTTGGGCGCCGTGCTGGGTGGCCAAGGGGGAGGTTGGCACGTCGTCTCCGTCCTTATTTCACCGCGAGCTGGATACTCGAGTGAGAGCCATCACTCATCGGCTTAAACAAAGTGTAGAACAAGACAATTCAATTAACTGCGAGCGGGAGTCGATAGCGCGGGGCCGGGAGCGCGGCGCTCCCCGGGCCAGAGGAAATGAAGCCTCTGCCTGGCGCCTGGCGGCCACGGGCTGCCATCCTGGGGGGAAAGGGATACTAGAGAGAAAAGCATCTCCCGGAGCACCCCCCACGGAGAAGAGGCGGGCTTGTCTGCAGAAGGAGGCGGGAGCCTGGTTTCTACATAACCATCTGTACCCCAGGGCATCTCTTGGGATAAAAGAGAGGAATGGGGAAGCACCTTGAGGGTAGGGTTTCTGCCCCTTTACTCTGCTCTTGTGAGAGTCCCCCTGGAGTCCTGTATCCGGTTCTGAAGTCCTCAGCACAGTAGGGACATAGATCATTGGAGCAAGTCCAGCGGAGGCCACCAAGATGCTTCAAGGGTTGGAGTTCCTCTGCTCTGGAGCCAGGCTGGGAGAGCTGGGGGGGGTTCACCTGGAGGACAGAAGGCTCCAGGGAGACCTTAGAGCCCCTTCCAGAGCCTAAAGAGGCTCCAGGAGAGCTGGAGAGGGACATGGGACAAGGGATGGAGGGACAGGATAAGGGAGAACGGCTTCCCACTGCCAATGGTCAGGGACAGATTACCTTTGTTTCCCTTGCTCTGAGCACTCTCTACCTCTCTTTACAGACCCTCCTCCCTTATCAGAACCCTGGAAACATTCAAAGATCCTCTGATTCACATCTCCCTCCTCTGCCCATCCTTGTATTCTGCACTCCCCAGAGCTTCCCTAACAATCCCCCCTCCAATGTATTTGTAATGCTATTCCCGTGTTTCCTGGGGTTTGCTTGTGTTTGACGAAAAGACCTCATCATTCCAGATTTGTCTTGCGTGAACTATCACAGGATTAGCGAACTGGAAATCTTTCAGAGTTTTCTTTCAGGAGCTCGTCCCTCGGGAGCATCGCTTTAGTAAGTGATTTTTCTGTTCTAGCCCAAGGATTGGATCCGCATCCGGTAGCCAAATTGAATTCATTCGGGCAAGGTTAAGAGCCATTTGATACAGTTTTAGATTAGGTGAAGGCAGCCATATATATTTCATATTCTGCACTAACTGCTGCACAGTTTCCAGGGGTGGGCTGGTGTAGTGCCTATTGACTGCTCCCCAGCGATCCCGCTGTTACAAATGGATGTTGCTAAACAGGGAGATGGATCCTAAATCTTTCCCTGCTGAAAGGTAATGGAAATAAAACAGAGTGACAGGCACATGGAATGGCTCAACATTTAATAAAAGGTTGGGGTGGCTGTCAGGGTGGCTGTGGGCAGCTGGAGAGAGTTCCCCCTTAGGCAAAGGGGGTCTGTTTGCGTTCCTCCTGTTGGCCTGAGCTCTTTCCCATGCAGGACTGGGTGGGACCATTATAGAACAGTATTGCTGCAGTCCCCAGCGTGGCACCGAGCCTCTCTGCTGCGTTACCATGGTAACAGGGTGATGGTTGGATCCTTCCTGCCCTACACTCACCTTTCCTGGCCCGCAGAGAGCTGAAGTACAACAACGTGGGGGTGTGTGCACCAATGAGGCTGAGTTGTGTTAGCCAAGGATACAGACATGAGTTTGGATAGTAGGACAAATGGGTTTCTCTGTTTCCTTAAGGTGAGCCCATCCATAGTGGCAGTGATGCCAGAAATGCTCATGTGCAATCGCCATCTGCTCCCGCTGGAACGAGCTCAAGAGCAGGATCCCCTGGGGCCAGAGCTCTTCTCCTGTGCACTTGGCCTGTGGAAAAAATGGAAAAGGAATTGCTACGAGGTCCCAGAGAGGCTGCTCAGGCTGTGAGATGTACAGAGACACAGGGGGCTGGGTTAGCATCCAGTGGGTCCAGGTACAGCCATGGAAAAGCAGGAGGGGAAATCTCCATTGTCAGTGTGGAAGAGCTCATAAACCCTCTGCACTGGTTTGTGAGCCTGGCTGATGAGAAGGGACTTTGGAAAAGAAGCAAGTCATGTTTAGGATAATCAAAATTCCCCTCTGAAGGATCCTAAGGCAAAGGACAGTCAAGGCCCATAAAATTCTGTACTTATTCACAAATCTTGCCAATACTCCAGAGCATCAGGCCCGTGATGTTTATTGCTTTTCCAAAGGCCTCAGCTCCTGGAGTCATGACATGAAATGAGGAGCTCAGCTTTCCTTGCCTTTTGACTGTTTGATCTTTACAGTAGCAAGGAAAATTTGGAAAACATAACCTTTATGTTCTGCAGAGCCAGGGAACAAATAAAAAGGACACAGAAGTTGTTTGCTATTTATTTCTGTTTCTGAAAAATTTCACTGGTTCTTTTCTTTTAAGGCTCTTCTGTCTCACACACCTTTTTTAATTGCTTGGAGTAGCTTTGAGGAGGAGAGATGTGTAAATAATTGCAAGGTCTGGGCCTTTTTGTGCATCCTCTGGGCTGTTCCTTAAAGTTCTAGAAATGAGACAAACAAGACCCAGGGAACAGAAAATACCTGAAGATGTGACAGAGAAGAGGACAGATCCTCTCCTCCTAGAGAGGTAGTGGGGCAGAAGATGAGCACAGATCCTCTCCTCCTAGAGATATGTATCCCAGGAGTGGAGGGAACCAGTGCAAGAGAGAATGCTTGACCCAAACCCTCATGTCACACAGAGAGCTCTTCAAAGCAGGAGATAGCACTGAAGTGCTCTTCAGCTTCATGACAGCCCAAGTGGCTCTAGAGATGGTGCTTGGTGTCAATTCCCACTCCATGTTGTCCAGAGGACATTTGTCAAGGCTGTTCCAGGTGGTTTTGTTACATGGATTCTGGGGAGTTGCAGCCCTGTGACTGTGTGACATCGGCGATGAGATGTCAAAACCAGGGACAAGAGGAGCAGGTGGTTACAGGGCAGGGACACAGGGCCCTGTCACGAGGGCATGTGACATTTAAACAACTCTTTATCTGTGTTTTGTCAGTAGAAGCCTTCCTCCTCCTCTTTCTCCTTCTCCTCCTTCTCACATTCATCACCCAAGCTGCCTCTTTGAAATTCAGGGTCTCCTTTGATGCTTCCTCTGGGAATGGGATCTTCTCCATGATGCCTCCTCCCATGGGGCTTTCCCATGTCTTTTTCCCAGCTGTAAACCTGTTTCACCCCATTTTACTCATTTGTTTATCCTGGCCACAGGACTAGTAGGGTATGTGGGTGATTTGTTCTTGTGTGAACTAGGAATAAAGGAATCTCTCCTCAAAAAATTCCTATGCATCATAGTTTGTTTTGTTTTCTTAATAAGCCAACTCAAAACTAGGAGTTGAGGGGTTTGTTTGGATTAGAAATGAGTGCAATCCAGGTAGAAATGTTTTAGCTTGAGGGATTTTCCAGCATGAAAAGGAAAAAAGCAGAGAAGGAAGCACGGAGGAAACAAAACTCAAACAACACAGTGCTGTGAATCCCACTGAACTGGGAATTAAACATCACACTTTTTCCATCATTTCCTCTGAGAAGCCCAGCCACCATGAACAGTTTTGACAAATGTGTTTATATTGTTTGATGGAAATCTCCTAGTCAGTACTAAAATATAACATTGTGGGGCAGGATGGGGAGGAGGAATCATACATTTATCTGTCCAGAGAGCAAACAGAACACATGAGGACTTACGTGGATACAGCATATCCAGGACTTATTGGGAGCAGCCAGAGGTGTTTGGTTGAGGGTATTTGATGGCTGTTTATCCAGCAGTGTAAATGCAAGGGAGAGCGTTTCCCTGTTGGCATCTGCATAGAGCACAGTGATAAATTTGGGATGAAAGATCTTGCTCATCTCCGAGTTACCCCAAAGGGACAGCTGGACAAGGAGATGGAGAGTGATGGCTCACCAAGCACAGGCGGGAGCTGAGCTGGCAGGAGCCTTGTTTCCTCCAGGAGCCGACCTGAGCTCGGGAAAAAGAAAACTGCAACATTTTTGCTCCTCTTCAGAATTCATCCTTTTTTTCCAGGGTCCCAGTTTCATATCATTTGGAGGAGGAGGCAGGCTTTGGTGCTGACTCTGGATGTCTCCCTAGGCCAGCTTCAGAGGAGGCTGTGTCATCTCCAACCTTTCAAGGAACCCACAAGGGCTTAATTAAAACCCAAACTCGCTCACCGCTATTCAGATGAGACCGTCGGCTCCTCTGCTGACGGCAGCTCAAACTTGTCACTGTGCTCGTGCTGCAGATCTGTGCTGGAAGGTAGGAAATCTCAGCTGAGAGACAGGCCTGGGGCTGGTGGGGGCTGAGCCCTTCATGCCAGAATCCTCTGGCTGGCAGGAGCAGGTCAGGTGCCAGCAGCATCCCTGTAAGGGCAGGGAGCAATCAATCACTGGGACTTCATTAAAAGATGCATTGAAGGCAGCTGCTTGACAGAGCTGCTCTGTGGAGGTGACACGAACCTGACTCCAATCACTGGGACTTCAGGGAGAGGAAAAATCTGCATTTCCTAATCACATCTCTTTGGTCAGAAGTCGCTTGTTTTCAGCTCAGCTCTGGGCATTTGCAAGCTTGGAAGGAAAAAAAAATGTACTATTAACCATTGCCTCCTATTGCTGAGGAATCAGCAGGGACACGGAAAGGAGCAGCTACAGAGAGAGAGGGTTTGTGGAGAGTAGGAGGCTCAGAGGAGAGTGGCATCAGAGTGGCTGAAACTGTGGAAAATGCAGCACATTCATACAAAACCAGTTTGTGATACCCAGTAAAAGCAAAAAGCAGATATACTGAATAGGGACATATTTGGGAAAAATATGGTTATTCCTTGAGTAAAGCTGTAGTGGACATGCTTCGTGTCCATGTGTGCTGATGGGTGTGCTGTGGAGGTACTGAACCTCCGTGACACAGGACATGTGTGCACACCAGGGACACGGTGATGCAGCACATGTTGTCCTCCTGTGTGGGCACAGGGACAGCATGGCACACGGATGTGCTCCTGCTGGGGCAGGAGGAGTTGATCTGGGGAACAGGTGGTCATGGTCTTCTCCTGGAAGAGGCGGAGCAGCTCATGCACCATGATCTCAGTGGTTGCCACCATTCTGGAGACCATGGAGAGGTTGTAGAGACATGGTGGGGCTGCAGAAGCTGTGAGGAGGCTGTAGAGACTGTGGTGAGGTTGGTCTCCCTCTTGGCCCCATAAACCCACCAGGACTCTGCTCTGCAGAAGGGCCCTTGTTCCCAGGAGCCTGCAAGTGACACTGTCCACACAAATGGGCTTATTTGCAAACTATGAAACCCAGAGAGCAATGTGCAAAAGACACAGAGCCAAGTGTACAATGATAGCTAAATCTGGACTGTTGGGGAGAGGAAATAGAAAAGGAAAACCACCAAAAAATAAGACAAAAACCTTTGTGAAAAAAATGCCTTAAAAAATGGGAGTGAGTAAGAGAAGAAAGGGCGAGAAAGAGAGGAAACAACTAAGGGTATTAAAGTGAGAGGTCTATTTACTCCTCTAAGACCTGAGACCTGAGAGCTTGGTTTTCCCATTTTGTGTTGCCTGAAGCCACACTCACAGTCAAAATCCAGTCCTGGGACACCCATGGGTGGTGCTGGCTTGGGGCTGCAGTGCTGGCACCAACACTGGTGCTGGGAGGGGCCAAAGGGCTTTGTGAGGCCATGCTCAGACACAGACACCCACATGGCCAAACGTGTTCAGACTGAATTAGGAGTGGGAAGGTGGATGCTGGGGGAGGCTGCAGAGCTGCCCATGGGAATCACCCATTGACAAAAGTGTGGTGATGGAATCATGGAATCATTCAAGTTAGAAAAGATCTAAGATCACCAAGTCCAACCATTCCCCGGCACTGCCAGGGCCACCACTAACCCATGTCCCCAAGTGCCACATCCACATGCCTGTTAAACCACTCTAGGGATGGTGACTCCACCCCTGCCCTGAATAGCTGTGACAAGGTTGGACACCCCTTTCAGTGAACATACTTTCCCAATATCCACCTAAACCTCCTCTGGTGCAATTTAAGGTCATTTCATCCTGTCTTTTGTTCCCTGGGAGCAGAGCCCAACCCTCCCCTGGCTCCCCCCTCCTGTCAGAGAGTTGCAGAGAGCCAGAAGGTTCCCCTTGAACCTCCTTTTCTCCAGGCTGAGCCCCTTCAGTTCCCTCAGCTGGTCCCTCTTAGACTTGTGCTCCAGACCCTTCCTCAGCTCTGTTGCTCTTCTCTGGACATATGCACCACCTCTGCCTGGGGTCCTCAGGAGCTGTTGGAGCTGATTCCATCAAGAGGCCACCAGCAGTTGCCATACTCCTCTGATTTCCAACACTCGGTGCCCCTGTGCCAACCGAATCCCACAACCACTAGCACAGTAGCTGTAGGAAAGTATTTTTGACATTGTTTGATGCTCAGATGTTGGAAAGCAGGTTGGACCTTGCTCAGGTGCTTCCTGAACAAGCATAAGAAAGGACATTCAATGGGATACTGAGAAGAAATTCTTCCCTGTGAGGGTGGGGAGGCCCTAACACAGGTTGCCCAGAGAAGCTGTGGCTGCCCCATTCCTGGAAGTGTCCAAGGCCAGGTTGGATGCTCAGAGCATCAGAGCTCAGAGCAACCTGGGATAGAACTGGATGAATTTTAAGGTCCCTTCCAACCCAAACCATTCTGGGATTCCATGATATCCAGTGCCATATAAAGATGAATGGGAGGCTCTGAGTGCACCACACACATCCCAGCCCCTCCATCCTGCTGTCCCTGATCTCTCCCCAAGGAGATCCCAGCTGCTCTCTACACTCCATCTGCAGCCTCCAAACAGCCTGTGCAGGAAGAAAACAAAACATTGAGTTCAAGGGGGGGAGGGAAAAGTTATTAAAAAAAAAAAAACAGCTCTTTTGGCATCCCATAAATCTCAATTTATTTGTCCTTTTCTTTTTACACAAGCGTGAAGGGAAGCGAAGCCGTGTGTGCAGAGCCTCCCCAGGGACCCTGTCAACATGGTGGGGGATGTTCAAGGCAAGATGCTTTCAGCCATCAACCACCTGTGGCAATGGGAAGGGGCTGTGTGGGATTTAATTTAATTTTTCCCCTCAGATGTTTCTGTAGTGGGGTCATTAAAGATGAGAGGAAGGTGTTGGAAGGGGAATGAGGACCTGGAGAACAGAGCTTTGAAAGGGGACCTGGGGGTCCTGATCAAGGACAAGTTGGCCGCGGGTCAGCAGTGCCCTGGCAGCCCAAAGGGGCACCGTGTCCTGGGGGCATCAGGCCCAGCATTGCCAGGCCAGGGAGGGGATTGTCCTGCTCTGCTCTAACTTGGGGCAGCCTCACCTCCAGTACTGGGGCACTGCAATATAAAGAAAGATCTAAAGCTGTTGGAGAGTGTCCGAAAGAGGGACACGAAGATGGGGAAGGGCCTTGAGGGGAAGGTGTGAGGAGCAGCTGAGGGCACTCGGTGCGTTCAGGGGGAGAAGAGGAGACTGAGGGGAGACCTCAGTGCAGGGACAACTCCCTGGGGAGGGGCAGAGGAGGGGCAGGGCCTGAGCTCTGCTCTGTGGGACCAGGGCCAGGAGCCCAGGGAAGGGGCTGGAGTTGTGTCAGGGCAGGGGCAGGGGGGGTCTCAGGCCAAGGCTCTCCTTTGCCCAGAGGGGGGTTGGGCACTGCCCAGGCTCCCCAGGGCAGTGGGCACAGCCCCAAGGCTGCCAGAGCTGCAGGAGGGTTGGGATGATCCTCTGGGACACAGGGGGGCTTGTGCAGGGCTGAGGGTGGGACTCCATGATCCTTGGGGGTCCCTTCCAGCTCAACACATTCTGTGATTCTGTGAAAAAGGACATTATGGATTCATGTGAGCACAGCTGAGAGCAGGCAGTGGGTGCTGCTTCCCAAATCCATGAGAATTCCAGCACTTCAGATGCTGTGCAGTATCTCCCATGTGCAGGGTGATGGGAACAGCCCGGTGGCTTTTCCCTCCACACAGTGGGAGTTGGCATGGACTATTTAACCCCCCCTTTCTGAGGCGGTTTAACAACCCTCCTTCCCTCTCCTCACACAGTACTTTTATCCATGTCTCTATTTTTCCTGGACTAGGACATTCACAACTTGTGGTACAGCAGTAATTACACTCTCCATCGCTTTTCCATCAAGAAAGAAATGCAAGAAAATCACATCCCAAGGTACCAGCACTGACCTTCATTTCAGAAAGTTAGTCACAGTCAGGTGGGCTAGAATCCATCCCTAAATTTACCCAGGACCTTGCTGTTCCCTCGGGCTGATCACTTGCTGAGTTGTGGGGCAGCTGCCAGTGCCTGGGAGGCTGTCGGAGGAAGCACAAGTGCTGTGGGAGCCATTTTCCATGGGAGAAGGTGCCTGTGAGGAGAGGGTGGGGGTGTTTTTTGGGGACACTGCCTGCAGCAGGTTGTGCCTAATGTGTACTTCACTCTTAGTGGCTCAGAGAGCAGGAAGGTGTTGGGGTCCCCCTGAGGTCAGACATTTAAAGTTCATTAAACCTCTTCTCTTCCATGGCCTGGCTGTGACACTTGCTGAAATGTCACTTTCCCTATTGATGATGGATAAACTTCTTTCCAAAGACTTTCCCTAAGGTGTGATGCTTGATGTAGGTTTTTTCATCAGCTTCCTTCCCTCAGTCCCACGTAGCTCAGAATGATGTAACTCCTCCACTGGGGTTGGCATTACTGGGACAAACCTCAGGAAAGTCCAGCATGACTGATTCCCTCCCACAACTTGGTTGCTGCATTGTGCCCTCACCAGCCTGCCCCAGCCTGCTGCTGGATGTGAATATTCTAGTTCCCAGCCCATGGAATGCCAGGGAATGTGGTCACCAGTTTGGTTCCCACCCTGTCACCTGGAGCATTTAAAGCCTACTGGGGGGATGTGTATTTTAAGGCTACATCCTTCAGGATACCACAGAGTTTTGTCCCATAGTCCAAAGAAAACCTTCCCTGCTCTGCTCTGATGCTGTGGTGGAAGCATTTCTGGATGTTCCTTAGGGAAACTACCAGCCCTCTATTACAAAGCATCTCTATCTCCTCTTTCCAAAGCTGTTCCTGTGTTGTACTGCCAAGTACCGAGTTGTACTGGTTTTGGGGGGTGTGTGGAGTGCACATCTGTCCTCTGTACCCTGCCCTTGGTAAGTGAAGGGCATATGTCCCCTTGCTGTGGAAGACAGGAGAGGATGTTTTCTCCATTTTCTGGAAGGAAGATTAGGGAATGTTGAGGTGAAAGACACTGCCTGGATCCCTCATGTCTGCTGCTGCATTCCTGGGCCTCAGCTGCCCCAACACAAAGTGCAGGGAAAAATTGGATTCTGTATCTTTATTTTCCCTCTAGACTTGCTCTATGCCTCTCAATTGCTGTGAGGAGGAGGAGGAGGGGGGAATAGATGGCACTGAGAATTGTGTTCAGCTATTTTATTAAAGCCATAATCATTTCTAATCTAAATGTGCAGGGACTGTATTACACAGCCCAATCAGTCACTTGGATTGTCCCGTGGTTTCAGTTTAGTGAGAAGTAAAAGCCATCCAGAGGCAGAAATACGGGAAATGAACACTTTTTAATGCTAGGACAGCCCTGGTGTCTGAGCATCAGCGGGTTATCCAAACCAATCCTGTGAGGTAGGGATGCATCCCTGGGATGGGAATAGTGGAAGGAATGTCTGGTCTACAGAGTAATGACTTGCTCCCAGTCTAGATGGAGGAGCTGGGCAGCCTTCTGTTCTCACTGCAGGCAGGAGTGACAGTATGATTCACTGTGAGATACAGTTGGAGAACCATGGAATCCCAGAATGGTTTGGGTTCAAATGGAACCTAGAGATCATCTCATTCCACTCCTTGGCATGGGCAGGGACACCTTCCACTAGACCAGGTTACTCCAAGCTCCATCCAGTCTGGTCTTGAACACTTTAAGGGATGAGGAAGAGTTTCCTTAGACAGCAAATGTATCTCAAACAACGTGTCATGTGGGCTGATCACAGAGGGTGTCTGTGACCCGAAACTCTGCTCTTCTCTTCTCGAGTGAGCCCTGCAGCAACATCCTTGGGATCCATCCCTGGCATTCAGAGCAGGGCTGGGGAAATAGGGGCAGCAGGTTTTCCTCTTCTGCCCTTGAATCTCTGCATGTCTGTCACGCTTGAATACAGATTGTTGTTCCTCCTCCCGCCCCAGGAGGGCCAAGTCCACTTGGTGAGGGGATTTCCATGCCTGGAGAGTGTGCTGGCAGTGATGTGAGTGCCCTGATGTGCTACAGGACTCTCCTCTGGGAAGTCCCGGAGCTGGTGAAAGGGAAGGACATTATTAGGGAAGCTGGAATCCCTCCAGCATCTCTGATTGTCTCATGTTTGTTCCCTCTGTGTTTGCCAAGAGCACCCTTATTTATTTCATCAGCTAAATGCTGCAAACCAGATGCCTGACTTCTATCAAGGCATTTAATGATGATGATCATTGCTGCTTCTAATGCAGTGTCTCCTAGCGAGGGACGGTGCCAGAGCACAGCTGTTGACCAATGGGTGCCTGTCTGTTTTCTCCAGTATTTTACGGTATTTATCTGCTTTTTCTCCTGAGCCTCTTTTTTTTTTTTTTTTTCCTTTTTGCTGAGTTGCAGGACGTTCTGAGGTGGAACAAGGCAGATGTTTAATGGGGCAGGAGCCTGGTGAGGCAGATGAGCTCAGGCAGCGAGGAGGACTTCAGAGGGTTTCATGCATGTAAAAACATGGTCCCTGCATCCTCTCAGAAGCAGAAAAAGATGTGGCTGCTCTTTTCCAGCTAAGCTAAGGCTTCATGAGGAGGTTTTGGCAGAGCCAGGAGGAAAGACTGAGCCTAAGAGGTTTGTTCATGGTGCCAGAGGCGTGTTTTTTGTTGGCTTGAAGTACCAAGATGAGCTTGAGAGGACGGACACAAGGTCGGGCACAGACATTGGGAAAGGCATATGTTGGGCATGATGGGATAACCTGGCACAGGAAAGCTGCTCAGCTTCTGTATTTCCCAGGTGTGGGCCTGAATGTTCTGCTGAACTGATCTGTTAATTAAGAATATGGTTGGAGAATGTAGCTGGGACAAGTCAGGTGGCTTCCCCGGGAGGGTGGGAGCAGAATCTTGTCCTTGTATCCCAAGGTGTCTGAGGATGGACATGCTGTAGCTGCTGTCGAGACAGGGAGGGGCAGTTCAGTAGTGCTGTTCCAAAAGGTGTCAGGAGACCTTTAGGCTGCTGCCATCCTATAGAAACCATACATGGCTGTTAAATCCAACTGCAGTGTCTCTTTCCTGCTGGGAAATGCTGTGTAACTTCTGGAGGTGTGTTAAGATCTCTTAAGAGACAATTAAGAATTTCGTTGTTGCTTTGATATTTGTTGAACAAAATGTTGACACAACACACCAGGCTACTCTGATTTGTTTTAACTTGCAGTTTAGGCTTCAAAAAAACAGAAAAATAGAGTATGAAATGAATTAGCAAATTATTTTGATTGCTTTGTTCATTCTTCCAGCGGGAAAGTTACCCACCTGGAAAATACTGACTGGCTTCAGGCAGGAGCAGAATTTATTATCTGAGATAAATGGATCTGGGATAAAAGTCCTCTTTATTTTTTCATTTTAGCTGCAAAGGATGATATGCTTCTGTTCTGCTCTTTGTGCCCAAGATCAAATAAAAAGGAACTTTGCATAGGTGTTCCAATGCCTTTCAAGGGAAAGTTTCTCCCCCCACCACAACCTTTTCCTCCTGGAAGCAGCACCTCGGACTTGAGATGAGAGCAATATTTAACGTCCCTTTCCCAGTGATGCCAACATGACTCAGTGCCAGTGCTGGCACTCACTCTGTGTTCCATCCCATGTGCACAGTCTCTGATCTCTCTACCTTGGCCTTGTTTTATTCCCTTTTTACTTTCTTTCCCCATTTCCTTCACAAAGATGGCTTTGTGGAAGAAGCATCGTTTCATTTTCCTGAAGGTCCCGAGCAGCAGCTGATGGATCTGATCCACAGGGTGTCAGCTACACTAAATGAACACACTCAGATCTCTGGAAATCCCTATTTACACACAATAAACATGAGGATATAAAACATAGCAGAAATAATACATTATTGATTACAACAGTGCCTTGTAATGTCCTTTGAAAGGCAGGTGGTGCATTCCCATCCATCAGCGCTCTGAACACGGATCCTCTGCTCCTTGGAAATGCAAGGCAGGTCAGCTGTGTGCTGCCTCCCTCCCTGCTCCATGTGGGCAGGGGATGGGCAGAACGAATGGGGAAAGGTAGATTAGAGTTGTTGCAGACAGAATAGCAAAGGGGAATATTTCAACACAAGGAAGAGGTTTTTACAGTGAGGGTGATGAGGCCCTGGCACAGGTTGCCCAGAGGAGCTGTGGCTGCCTCATGCCTGGAAGTGTCCAAGGCCAAGTTGGACAGGGCTTGGAGCAACTTGGGATAGCGGAAGGTGTCCCTGCCCATGGCAGGGAGTTGGAATGAGATGAGCTTTAAGATCCCTTCCAACCCAAACTAATCTATATTTCTCTGACCCTGTTGGGCTTGCTGGGATTTTTCTTTAAGAACGAAGGTACTGGAGAAATTTTCCTACAAGTGCAACCAGAGCATCCAAATCTCCTTGGCTTTCCCTCTTGGAGCAGATGATATCTTCCACTGTGTTTAGGCTGCACCAAAAGGAATGGCTTATGTGCAGGATCCTCTCCTTAACGTCTGTATGTGAGCAAATCTAAAGTTTGGTACAACATTTGGGCAGTGCAACAGCAGCTATTTTTTGTGACCGGGAAGGATGGCTTACCAGTTCTGACACCAGTCTTCTGGCTTTGAGTAGGATGCACTCTGAAACAAAAGGTGTGATGGGTTTTCTCTCTCTGTGTATGACTTTTTGTTAGGGTTTTTTGTTTGTTGTTTTTAAAATGGTGATCTGACAGCTCACCTTATGAGGTTCCCTGTCAGCATCACTGCCCTGGTACTCCTGTTGCAGCGATGAAGAACAATGTTCTGATAGTTGCTGGAATTGTAGCTGATGTTTTCTTCTTTCTCAACAGCAGGCTTCATCCCTCATCTCCTGCGTGATTCATGAAATTCATACCTTTGTTTTATCTCTGGCTGAGGTTGCTGCTAAGTCAGGTCTGTGAGGCTTGACAGGCAGCTGGAATAGGTTTTGTCGGGTTTAAATGAGTTGAGAGTTCAAACTCAGGAAAGTAATGAAGTGGTTCTGCTCCCCTTGTTCACTTGTAGGGGATTGCAGACCTTGCTGCTCCTCACAGCACTGGTTTGGAGGCAGCCGCCCGTGTCAGGAGGATCTCGGGGAATAGCCAAGTTAGCATGTAGTGCACAAGAGGGAATGGTTTTAAACTGAAGGAATGCAGAGCTAAATGGGATATTGGGAAGGAATCCTTCTCTGTGAGCATGGGGAGGCCCTGGCCCAGGTTGCCCAGTGGAGCTGTGGCTGCCCCATCCCTGGAAGCATCCAAGGCCAGGCTGGACGGGGCTCGGAGCAACCTGAGACAGTAGAAGGTGTTCCTGCCAATGGCAGGGGGTGGAATGAGGTGACATTCAAGGCCCTTTCCAACCCAAACCATTCCATGATTCTGACAGGAGTATCTTTGTGAAAACTGGATAACTTGAACTGGCACATGTGGAAAGCTCCCTGCCCCACAAGCCACCCTGACTTCAGGCCTGAGCTGTTTGCTTACTCATGTGAACTCTGTAGTGGTAACATACAAAAGTTCCCTTTTCCTGCAGACCTTTTCCTCCAGGTATTTTAGTTTACAGATGAAATATGCAGTGAAGAAAAAGATGCTAATCACACAGTTGCTGCACTCTGCTTCAGCCACTGAAAAATTTATTACCATCTGTCCTGGATTGGACAGGGCTGTGAGCAGCACCATGTTAACAGCTTTGAGCAGCACCAATAGACTCAACATTGCAACAGGGCACAGCACCGAGCCCAGGGGATCATGCGAGACCTCCCAGGGGCTAGTACAGCTCAGGCCAGAGGCACGAAAATCCCTCTTGGGGTCAAAGCTTCCAGCAGTTGTCTCTAGAGTGTCATCAGCAGTTTTCTGGTGGTTTATGGTGGGAGGAGATTTTTTTTATCCAGTATTTGTCAGCACTCTCAGGCATATGGTGGGATTCTTGGGGTGCAGAGCCAGGAGTTGTATTCAATGATCCCTGTGGGTCCTTTCCAACTCAGGATATTCTGTGATTTAACTAGTCAGCTCTTCCCAGTGTTTTTAGCCAGGTGTTGGGATGGCTGAACATTATTTCAGTCTCTTGGATACATCGTTATGTACATCCCTAATAGGTCCCTTCCCTAGCTGTAACGGGGCATGTGGCTTTATATGATCAAGTTCTGCCAGGCTTTTATGAACCCAGAGCAGAAGGCGAGGTCAGAAATCAGACCAGAAATGTGATTTCCCCAGCTCCCAAAGAAAGGTGTTTGGCCGCAGTGCTTTCTGAGCATCTTGTAATATCAAACTGTCTTGGAAGCAAAGTGGTTTGATTTTTGGCCTGTCTCTGCCCTCAGTGGATTATTGGACTTGCAGTTCAGAAGGACTCAAGCTACAGCTCCTGTGATGCATCTTAAATATACAATTTTGGCTTTTTCCAAGAGTGATGTTTCTCCCCGGCTGCTCTTCCTGCAACTGTATTTCCCCTCCAGCATCAGCAAGACCAGCTGAATCTTGGAGCACACAGCCATCCCATGAAGTGTCTCTCCTGTGGCTGTGTTTGCATGTGAATCTCCTTTTTTAAAAAAACATAACTTGGACTATTTTCATAAAATCTCACACCTTGAAGAACCCAAAATTGCTGAGCAAGGAAGTAATCACCAGCGGTGCAAGGAGTGTTCGAGTCTCTCCTGCAGCAATTAGCAAATCTTAACGCAGCCTTGGCTCTCTTTCCAATTAAACTCTGGCAAGCTGGAATACACGATGTGATAATGAAACGGGGAGTTTTGGAGCCACTCTGCTTGCTATTTTGAGGCTGTGGGAGCTCTAGGCTGTCTGGCAGAAACTAAGCCATTGAAAGTAATGGGCTGGACAATCTCACCCCATTACTTTTGATGGGATTGAGAGAGTGCGTGTGGGAGCAGCACTGGGGGAACCAGGGGAGCTGTTTTCACAGATCATCCAAGTTATGGCCAACGCTGGGAAAATGCTCCCCTGGCAGTGGAAGCCGAGCTGTGCAGTAATTTACAGGGTTTGGCAGCAGCTCTGAGCAGTGGTAGTAGGGAAGGTGCAGAAGGGCATCAATTCCACAAGGTCTTGGCATCAGCCCTGAGCAGGGGCTTATTTTGGTCAAGGCACATCCCAAGGAGGGAAGCTGCAGGATGTGGGAGATCCCTACTGCTCGTGTGTGCTTTGGGCTGTGCGAGGGCACAGTCAGAGAGCCAAGTCCTTCCCTCATACCCTCCTTCCCCCGTTTACTTTCTTGCCTCTTACCTGTGCTAGTTGCATCCATAGAGCTGGAGGAAGGATTGAATGTGCTGTGAACTACAACATTTTTAGCTGAGGCTGATGGGCATCACTGGCAAAGAATTTGCAATGTGAAATCCAGCCTGTGAGTTTTCAGGTCACTCAAGAAACTGAAAATGCTCTAAAAGGGGAAAGAAATGTTCATGGAGACAGGAATACTGCAGGAGCAGGGATTTAGGCGAAGTGCTGCAGCCGGTGTTGTGGGTGCTCAGTGTGTCCAATGCCTCCTGTGAACCCAGGTAAGAGGAGCAGTGCTGGCTGGAGCAGAGAGAGCCCAGCCTGCAGCCACTGCTGTGGTGGGATCGCTCAATGACCTTACTGGTTGGCTGATGGATTTGTTTCTTGTCGTGGGACCGAATCTGCTGCCACTGAGACTTTGAAGGAACATGTTCTGGACAGGGCAGCAATCAGCTTCCCACAGCCTGCAATTTGCCCACTCACTTTCCTTTCTCCTACTGCTTAGGAGGCCAAAGCCCTCACTGCCAGTGCACTGGAAGCCTCAATGCCTCAATCAGAGCAGCTTCCTGCAGAAAGGGACAGAAATGTGGTGAATAGTCAATCCCTTAAATCTCATGGATTTCTCTCCCTCCCTGTAATTGGTGCCTTGTTCCTTGGAGGAGAGCTGGGACCTGTTCATCCACTGCCCCTTCCATCTTAGCACCGCACACACTTCCAGAAAGTTTTATCAGTAGGGGAGGAGCAGCGACCGCAGCAAATGCACCTCCAACTGGGATTAACCTGGAATTTCTGTTCCCTTGGCCGGGTTACTACCATGGTTTAGTGACACCCCATGAGGTTCCCCAATCTGTTTAGGGGCCTCGGCTCCCATTCAGATTGCTGGGAGGTAACACAAATTCGGGTATCTGAGGAGGAAATGGAGATTAACCTGTGCTATGAGTCTGACCTAAGAGGACACATTCATGTCACTGGTCTCCTTCACCTTGCAGAGGAGATGATACAGCCTGGACTGGTCACAAGCAGGTCTCCTCCCTCTTCTCACTTCAACTTACAGAGTTTTCTGAAATTGCTGAGAGTTTCCAAGGAGGGGAAAAATAAAATAGAAGCTGAAGATCAGAAATACTTTTTAAAAGCCTCAGATACAGAAGAATTACAGCTGTGCTGTGAGGTAACCAGCAAATAGGATTTAGTTATCCAATACACAGGAGTGACGGCACTTGAGAGGCTGGAGCACAATTTCCTGAGAAGGGAGGAGTGCAAGGGTCACTGGGAGTGTGATGGTGCTGCAGTGCTTTCTCTGCCTCCTGAGGGGACTGCAGGCCCACAGCTCCCCGCCTTGGAGTAGCTGGGCAGCTGGCTGGGATGTCCAGCATGGGAAGACTGCAGATTTTTTTGGATTGGAGGCAGGAGAAGCTGATGGATCTGGTGCAGATACGCTTGAAGGCAATGACCATGGTTCTGGAATCTTGCAGAGGAAAGCTGCATTCCCCGGGTGTCTTCAAGGGCAGAAGTGGTTTGTGCTTTCCCTGTACTGTCCTCTGTCTTCCCAGAATTGTAAAATGGATGGTTTAGCAAGAAACACTTCCAGGGTGGGAGGTGTGAGAAGCTTTTGTTCTTGATCCAGAGCAGGGCTGTGGACATGACCTTTAGGGTGTTGCAGTTTTATTTTTATTATTTTTCTCTCCTGTATGTCCACAACCTGTCAGAGCAGCATGAGGACTTCCAGGGCATATTGCAAAGTGTTTCTATTGCCACGTTCTCCTCCCAGTGGAGCTGAGGTGTTTTGAGGTGCTCCAGGTGGGGTATGAGGCAGGGACTCCTCCTGCTTTGGGCATATCCCATATAACCCTAGTCCTGCTGGACACGTGGCTCTCTGTATGTTAGGGGAGCACAAAATGTGTTATTTATTCCATCATTAGATGCTCCTGCCAGGTTGCAGGATGATGATGTGCTCTGTGTGTGGATAATGGATTGGGATGGGACATGCAGGGGTCCTTCAGCAGGAACAAGGGGCTTTCAATGAAATTAGAAACTCGAGTGAAAACAGGTCTTTAGAGGAAACACTGTATTCTTGAGAAACCAAAAGACATAGATCTTCTGTCTTTCTCCCTGTCAGATCTGTTCTGAATTTTTTCACTCGGGTTTTAGACCATCATAGAGACTGAACAATTCCTCCTGTTGAAAGCCCTTCTGGTTTTGTAGGAGCACATCCTCATGCCAGTTCAGTCACTGAAGATGGAGCAGGAAGGCTCAACACAGCTTAGACCAGCCCAATGCATCTTCCAAACACCCCTTTCCATGAAGCCTGCCACGTGCAGTGGTCTCTGGGACTTTTCCAATCTCTGGGACATGTCCTCATGGAGGCATTCTGATTCCCTGGAGATCTCGTTTCAATGGAAGAGGTACTCTCCATGGTTGAGATGGGTTTCATATGTATCCTCCACCCTTTGCTCTCCAGCAGAGTGGTGTTACTTTTCTGTTGTCTAGAGTTGAACATGCAGCTCCTGGGTTTAGTGGGGTAGAGGAGGAAGGTGGCTGGAAGAACAAGTAATGTGGCATTGATGCCACCGCAGCCCTTGACAGGCAGGTCCCCCTGTGACTGCAGGTCGGGTCTGAGCTGCCAAGCAGAGTGTGGGGTAAGTGACAGACAGCCCAGGGCCATCCCACAGCCTGGCTGGAGCAGAGGGATGCCTGGGGGAGGCAGAGCAGTCAGACAGGCAGAGGGACGAGGCTCAGGCTGCCTGTTCACCTCCCCTGCCCTCACTGTTCATGCCCCAGTGGACACGAGGAGCTCCATGGAGTCCATGTAGCTGTGTCAGCTGGTGCAATACAGCTGCTGCAGTGAGACCAAGACAGATGTGCCCATCACTTGGTTGTCTGTCCTCAGAGTTTGCCAACATGGTCTTGTCAGTTCAAATCTGGTGGGACGATGTGGATGGTGAGATGTCCTGGGGAAACACCAAGGAGAGACTGGGAGATTCATGAGGAGGTGCTTTCCTGTTGCTTAAATTTCCCTAGGAGCCTTGTTCCTGACCTTCCTGCAGTGACTGGCTGCCTTGGAACAGGAGATGCGTTTGAGGCCTGAATGGAGCAGCAGGTCCAATGGGCTGTAATGAAACACAGATTAATTCCCCATGAGCTGACAACAGCCCCAGCATAAAACACAGGTGTCTCACAAGAGTGTCCAAGGTCCGGGCTCCAGGAGCTTCAGAGGTCTGAACTAAGCAAGATGAAAGTGGCCACAGGATAGCAGGTCCTGAAAAATAACTCTAAAAATCATGAAACTGGGTGGAAATGCTTGAGCTACATCTGCATGCTGTCACATTGAAAAAGGAAAGGCTGACCCTGCAGAGGTGTAGCCTTCAGAGGTGGAGTGTGGAGGGAGAAAGTGCAACCCAAAGGAACAGGGGACTGCTTCTTGTGAATCCTCCTCGAGAATTGGGGATTGTGGGCAGCCCCACCAGCCTTTCCTGATGCCTGGCTGTGTTTCTGACCAGATGTTATCGAATTGTATGTTGTCTGACCCAGCTCTTATCAGTGCAAACAGGAGAGGGTTTGATAGCTAGTGATGAAGAAAACAGTTTCTACATAACCTTTTATTTGTTTTTCTTTCAAATAAAACCCTCTGTGGAAGTTAACACTTTTACAGTAGGAAATACAGGAAAAATACTTTTTTTCTTCATGTGAGGTGTAGTTGAGCTGTGGAACTTGCTACCCCAAGACCTTAGCAAAGCATTTTGGATGATTTGACCCATATAAAAGCATTTCTGTGCATACAAAGGTGCAAACGCTGTTTATGTGAGAAGGTTCAAGTACTGATAGCCACCTTACCCTGGGGTAAATTGGTTTTCCTACTGCGGCTCCATCATATTTCTTTATTTCAGGGGAAGGAAAAAAATAATACAAAGAATGGCTGGAATTTAGGTTTGTAAGGATTTTCCTTTGCTTGTCAGATGCTCCCCAAATTGGACATGTTTGTGAAGGGTTTAGAAAAAGTGCACCAGCTGTGGAGGGCTGGGGAGGAGAGTGAGGAATACAGACAGATCCAGTACTGAACCGGAGGGACCAAAGGCTCTGTGTTGCCACTAGAGAAAAAAAATCCTCTTCAAAACACTCTAGTGCTGAGTTACAACTTGGACGTGCATCTTTTCCTTTCATTAGCCAGGGAACACAGGGATATCATTTCCTTTGCTCAGCAGCACGAATCCCTCTTCTTTCTTTCCCCTTCTGCAAGTTGTGTTTCCTGCTAGGAAGCAACTTTTAATTGTCTGGTACCAGGGCAGAGCTTGTTCCTGGGGAGAGCTGCCTCCTACATGTTTCTCTACTCTTCCCCTTGAAGCTTTTGGAGCTGGTGCCTTTCAAGGCATTTTGGAGAGCTGAATTCCAGTGTACTGTGATATTTGAAGGCACGTGCCTGTCCAAAGCTGTTTGTCCCAGGAAACCTCCTCGTGGGTCATGGGTGGCTCTGTTTTTTTCACTGGGTTGAAAGAAGTGAAATGAAAATAATCACATCCAAGTTTTCCTGTCTTTTTCCGTAATGATTGTTAAACTGAAAGAATGTTTGATAGAAGTTTTAAGGACTCTTCAATACTACAAATTCCCCTTAGGGAAAACAATAGCAAGACTAGTTATAGTTTTTAACCCAAAAGAATATTTGGTGGAAGTTTTAAGGATCCTCCAGACCTTCACCCTTCAGCACCAGAAATTCTCCTTAGGGACAATATCACCAGGACTGGCTTGTTCTGGTGGTGCTGCTGTTCCCAAGCTGCAGGTATGTGCCTCTCCAGCATTTTTTAAGCACATTTAGGTCTTAACAGAGATTCTACACAGGGCTTCAATTTTAGAAAGTCTTCTTTTGCCATGCTGTCCTCTCCAAGGTGGTCTTTACCTTGTGCAGTGGCAAAAGTGAAGATTTTAGTGTGACAAAGCCTTTACACAGAACTGGCTCCTGAATGGGGAACCATTTTCCACAAGGCCTGCTGCGTGTCCTTCTCTCTTTCCAGGTCTTTGGGCCATCAGAGAATAGCCAGTTGTGTCTTCTATCTTGGAGCAATGAGCTGGCAAACATCTCTGCTCCATCTGTTTCCCTTCATTGATGGATTCTTTAAAGTCAGATTGTGGTCCCACAGGGACACACTCAACTAATCCTCTGCTTTTAAGATTTTATTTGTGCAATAAATGGATGACAAGGTGGTTTGCGAGTACATAATACAATAAATGGTTTATAAATGCAACTTTTCTGCAGAGCACTGTAGAATAAAATACAATATCACTACGGCATTTAACACTGATCTCTGGTTCATTCATATTTCAAACAGTAATGTGCCCATTTTCTCATCTGGGAAGCCTCTTAGGTTTTTTAATACATTTTTATAAATTAACCAGGCACAGATTTAATAATAACGTGCATTTGTATAGCTTTTTCCATCTCTGAGGATCTTGGATTGCTCTGCAGACTTAGCAGTGTAATATAGAAGTGACGTGCCAAAGGATCTGTTTGCTCTCTGCCAAAATGCAGCAGGAGTTTGGATTGCTCAGAAATGCTCATGGATGCAAACACCATTGAAGGAGGAAGTTTGAACCCAGAATTCATGGCAGGAGAACTTGGAACTTCATGGGTGCCCAGAGTGGAGTCCTCTGAAGAAGAGGCCATGGGGATCTTTAGGAAGTCTCCATGAGAAAAGCAAGGTGGTCACTTAGCCTGGAAACCAGGATGCTGGAAGAGAAAGAAAATGCTCCTTCACACATTTCTTGTAACTTTTGGGACGCAGCATCCCTGGACAAAGTGAAGCCAAGGGCATGGAGTGCCTTGGGAGAACAAGCTTTGATATCCAGATGTGCCTTTTTAACAAGATCTTCAACAGCAGGCAACTGGATCCATCAGGACAGGAAACTTCCAAACAGGAGGATGAGGTTTCTCACTCAAAATGTATTAGTGATCAAAATCTCTCAGGTTTGGTGATGTAGGATCTTCTCCTCTCACCCTTGCTCAACAACTTAGGAAGGTGTCAAGCTTCTTTCCTTAGAGACTTTCCTGCTGTTTGAAGAGTTCCCACCCAAGATTTTTGCTTCTTAGATCCCCAGGTGAGATGAGGTTTTCCCACCCTCTGTCTTTCCAATTGCCATGTTTTGGTGTCACTGACAGTAGGATATCTGCCATGGGGGTTGTTCATTCCCCATCTTGTAAAGGAAAATTGTGGACTTAAATTCATGCAGTTGAAAAAAATATTTACAGGTTTGCTGTCACTGTAAAGGAAAAACATGAGAAAATGGAAATGTGATATTTATGTTAATACAAAGTTTTAAAAGTTTAATTTAAGAGACCAGCTGTTTCTGCTTCTCTTTTAAGAGCTTAATTGGTATATAATAGCATAGTTAATTAAATACAAATCAATAGTTTAAACCAGCTAATTGATATTTAATATGTATGGGAAAATATAACTTAGTTGTAATATCATTAACTCAATATTAAATAAGCAATGGAATTGCAATTATGCCTTTACAACGATTGTAAAGTTTATCGTTCTTTAATAAACTTGCAATTAGACAGGGTGAGCTGAAAAATTATTAAACAGGTATTATTGGGCTATTAAACATTTATTATCATTCCTGGTGGGATACAGCTACACAATAGCAGACATTACGATGATGTTAATAAACCCTTATTATTGCTCTGCAGCTTTAGCCTTTAGTGCTCCGGTGATCGGAAACCTCGTTCCCTTCCTGAGTTGTGAGCAGAGAAATTGCCTTGAAATTGAGTAAGGAAATCCCAAATAATGGGAGAAATGAGGAAAAAGCAGAAGGATCCATAGTTTGGGCCAGACTTGAGAGATCTTTCTTCAAAAGCAAACTTTCCCTGGAATTTTCCAGGCTGAAGTTCCCTTTTCTTCAAGACCCTGAGCTCGTGTTTCTTTTAACTGGTTTTTGCTTCATTGCCATTGGAAATATGTACCTTGAACTTCCTTCTGTTTTGTCTGACAAGTGGCTCTTCTGCCAGTTTGAAGGTTTATTCATAAAGGTTCTTTTGAGTAAGTCAAAAACATGGCTCTGCCATGTGTTTTCCGACTCCCACTTTTTCAAGGTGCCTGGGATGATAAACTTTGGCTATAACTTGTTGTGCCCTGCTGTGAAAATTCAGTTACTGTTGCAAAGAAATGGATGGGATTGTTTTTGGAGAAAGAGGAACATGAAAGGGTTAAAATATTCTGTTTTGTGTGGTGTCTCAGCCACCCGCCTAAAGCCAAGATATTTCAAATGCTAGGTATCTGCTTAACTATTTTAGCTTTAGGTAGCCACTGAAAGCCATGAAATGGTGAGACATCCTTAGGCAGCAGAGTCATCTTGAAGTATTTTACCTTTTAAAGGCGCTCTCAAGTATTTAAAGGTGCCTTTAGCTATAAAGATTTTTGCATGTTCTCACAAATTTATGGTATGAATTATTATAATGCAGTGCTTTTGTACAGCTCCTTTCATCATAGGATATCAAAGTGGTTTATAAGTGTTAATTATAGCACCCCTCGGGGAGGCAAATAGGAGACAGGCACCCACACCAGTGTGTGCTGATCCAGGCTCCAGATGGGTAATAACCCACATTTCCTTGGATCCAGCCTGTGTGGCTCAGCCCCGAGCCTCCCCCCCTGCTCTGAGGGCTCAGCTGAGACTGGGACCTCTTGAGCAGCTCCTTGTCACAGCCTTCTTTGGGGAGCATTTTGCTTCCTGCAGTGGGAAGGTGAGAGCTGGATATTGGAGTGGTGGGATAGTCACCTCCCCTAGGGAGACTGAAGCTGTTCTGCCTCCATCACTGCTGTGGCTCAGGATGCCCTGGGGCCCTCAGCATAAGGAGGACGTGGCCCTACTGGAGCAAATCCAGAGGAGGCCATGAAGATGCTCCGAAGGCTGGAGCCTCTGCTCTGGAGCCAGGCTGAGAGAGCTGAGGGTGTACATCTGGAGAAGAGAAGGCTCCAGGGAGACCTTAGAGCCCCTTCCAGGGCCTAAAGGGGCTCCAGGAGAGCTGGAGAGGGACTTGGGACAATGGATGTAGGGGCAGAACAATGGGAATTGAGTTCCCACTGCCAGAGGACACAGCTAAATGGAAGGAATTCTTCCCTCTGAGGGTGGTGAGGCCCTGGAACAGGTTGCCTAGAGAAACTGTTGCTGCCCCATCCCTGGGAGCGTCCAAGGTTGGAACAACCTGGGATAGTGGAAGGTGTCCCTGCCAATGGCAGAGGGTGGAATGGGATGGACTTTAAGGCCCCTTCCAACCCAAACCATTCCATGATTCTAAGCTCTTCATGATGTTTGTGGTAATGGTCCATGTAGAGCGAGGCAGCCTCCACCGTGCCAGGTGTGTGTCCTGGAAAACCCCACCAGCATCCACACCCAGGCCCAGGTCTGAATTAGTTAGAGAAATTCTGGCTTAGCTCCACTGTGTCCTGTGCTGCCTCATGTGGCACTAATCTAATTGTGTTGTTTTAATTACACTTTGATACCTTGGTGCTTGTTGAAGGCTCAATAGCAATCGATGAGGGTTTTGTTTTCCTATCAATAAGGACATAAAGGCTCTCACCTGCTTTGCTGGCTCTGTGCAAATGGCTCTGAGGGGTCTCAGCAGGCTCACAGCTCCTGCCACTTGCACACAGAATGTCTGTCCCCACGGGCATCCTGCAACCCTGTGTGGAAACCCTACCCCACGGCCAGCAAGGTCTTATGGATTCCAGTTACCAGACAGGCCTGAGGAAGGAGATCTGTGCTGGATCTCCTTCTGCAGGTCCTTGCAGTCAGGAGTGTCAGAGGCATCCAATGTTCTGCAAGCCAACACCTTTCATAGTGTATTTGTGCTTGTGTACTTTGTTTTGGCCATGGTAGGTCACAGTGCCTTTGCCCTGCAGAGCAAGAGGGCTGCTGCCCACCATCAGAGATGGACAATGGTTGCTCATTACCCCTTCCTGTTAATTAGGACTCTGATTCAAGAAAACAGCAAGAGTTCTGATAGTTGATTCACTTGCCCTGATTTGGTTAATCTTTAGTCATCTTTAGGTCTGAGTTAGTCACTGCCTTTTATGGCCAGTGAGAGAGTTACAAGCACCCCCAAAGTCACCCCTGTTGCTGAAGTGAGTCACTTTCTGGACATGCCTGTTTCTCTCCAGGGCAAGGTGGATTTAGGGAAGTGATTGAATTCCAGCTTATTCAGAGCATCTCAAGACTTACTTTTGTCTGATTATTGACTTTGGTGAGATTACACCTGTGATTTGTCTTGGTAAAATGCTGATGTCCTCCCTGGTGGGAGCCTAAGGAGCAGGAACTGTTGGCCCTTAGCCTCCTGCAAGGTGTAGCCTTGTTTAATGTTCAAGAAAGTGCTTTATCTAGTCCTGCATATACCCAGAGTGACCTGGGGTCCAAAGAAATCTGTTTTGTTCTGAGTTTACACTCAAGTTCTGCTTCATATTGTGCTCAAGAGGAGGCTATAACTGCTCCACTGCTAGGGAGGAATGTTGCATATCTGGGTCTATACCCCTATGAATCTGGGCGTCCTCTTTGTCCATCCCATCACACTGCAGTGAGCGACTCCCCTCTTCCTCTGGGCCTGGCCCAGATCTGTGATTCAAACCCAAGTTTTCATCGTGGCACTAAAGCCAAGGCTGCCAGGCAGCTCTTGCTCTGCTCTACAGCCACCTCTATGCTCTCAACTCTCCTGCTTCTCTGCCTTCTCCTCCTCCAGCAGCACAACTTCCTGGCGCTCCTTCCTCGGCAGAGCAAGGCTCTGCAGAGTCCACAGCCACATTAAGTAAACATCAAAGGAGCTTTGATCAGCAGGGCTCTGCAGAGCACAGAAGCCCCCAAGGAGCTCTGCAGGTCCACAGGCAGCATCGGGGACATGGTACCTTAATTTTCTGCACTGTGACACAGGAGAATTTGTTTGAAGAATGAGAGCTCTCCGCTGCTCTGAGATGCTCACGGGGAGAGCGCGTGCACAGCCTGCTTCTGGAAAAACCCACCCTCAGACCTCTCTCTGTTTGTTACCAAGAGTCAAAAAGCCCCATTAAGAAATCAAGGCATCAAAGGCATGTACCTCCTCAGACTCTGGCACTCTACTGTTCATAGGGTCACTTGCTTGCTTCTAAAGAGCAAGATTCCTCAGGCCAGACTTCTCTCCCCTCCTGAGGGCCATTTCTCATTTTACTTTCCTGCCCACTAAGGGAGAAAAGGATCAAAGAGTCCATGTTGTTCCAACATGCTGCTGTGGAGGAAGATGCAGCTCGTTCCCTTGCTTGGAATAGAGGAGTGCTTGAGAAACAGGCAGGGGAGGGATTGGTGACCCTCCTTGTCTCTCAGTACATGGGCTAGGGACCCCAGCAAAGCTCAGCTCTTTAAGGCTGACCAAAGACTTCAGTTCCATGCCCACCTCGCTGGCCTTTACTTGAATGGTGTCTCCAGCAGGATTTGCTCCCTGCAGCATTCCCAGGAGCTGCTCTTGTTGCCAGCCTGGTCTAACAGCACGCTCTCTTCTCTTGCAGAACTGGGGCTCCCAGGAAGAGGATGCTGCCTAGTCCTGGGGTTCATGTACAAGGAGAAGTACCGCAGGATGACTGAAGGTGAGCAGTTCCCTCACCTTATCTTCTTCCTCCTCTTTAGCAAGCTCATTGCCAGCGGTGTTCCTGCTAGGGATGTTCCAGGTTCTTCTTCACACCAAGGAGAAAATCCTGCTTTCCCTTTGATCTCTGGAGCATCTTAGTGGGCATGGATGCAAGAAGGCCCCTCTGTGAGGTTGCAAGAGAAGAACAGGTGCTTAATAGTTCCATACATCCAAAATCCACTGTCTTTTCCTTTGGAAAGGGTTTGTCACATGGGAAGATCTTACAGCAATTGATGCATCTACTCTTTGTTCTAGTTGGGTGATAGTCCCTCACCATGACACATTCAGAATCTCAGTTTCCACTGCCTTTCCTTCCCCTCAGAGGTGCCATTCTGTTGCTCATCAAACTCCTGCTAAAATTTCCCTATTTTATATTCTAGTCATTCCCCAAGTACTTTATGAGCATTGATTAATCCATAGAAATATCATAAATAATTATGAAGCATAATAACTAAACAAAAACTATTTACGCTCGGAAGAAGTGTCATCCTCGCTTCTGGCAGCTTCTTTTCCTGGAGCAAGCCCTGGTGCAGCACCTTCTGATTAATGCTGGATGAGAGAAGGAACACAGATCCCAAAGCTCTGCGAGATGGGAAGGTTTTGAGGATCAAGAAGAGTTTGTCAAGGAGAGTTTGGTTGCTGCGATGTCACTCTGGGAACTGCAAACTTGACCCGAGTGTGGATTTAACCCTTTTTGAGGGCTTTCATTGGAAATAATTTACACAAAGGGTGTGATCACTTGCCCTACTGCACTTCCTTTTCTGGAAACATTCAAGGACAGGCTGGATGGGGCTCTGAACAATCTTATCTAGAGGAAAGTGTCCCTGCTCATTGTGGGGGCTTTGGACTAGGTGATCCTAAAGGATCCCTTCTGACCCGAAAAAACATTCCATGTTTCCTTTTCCTTGTGTGGGATGGTGAATCACCAGCAGTTAGTCATGGGGGTGACTGCTCTTGCAGGAAGCCTTGTCTTCATGAGAGTAAAATGTGAGTTTGTTTCCACAGAGTAAAACTCTCGCAGAGCCAAGTTTATGGCTCAAATATCAGTTAGAAGATCAAAGGTTCCTTCATGTTCCCAGGAGCCCTGATACTGAGCTGATAACGTGGGGAATGTACTTCACAAGACTTCACCTCCTGCTTGTTAATTACCACATGCTCTTTAAACATTGATTAGAGGATGTTTTTAATGGGAAGGGGCTGCCCCTTGGGAGATGGGATGGCAGAGTCTCGTCCGAATGCTGTGAGAAGGTGCAGTCTCTCTCTCTTGCTACCTTTCTCTCACTCCATTATCTTGGAGAGGCTGCCCATGGCTGCACCCAGATGGGCAGGAGCATCCTGGGGATACTCACAGGGTGTCTGAGAGCTAGAAGGACAACCTTGTGGTGCTGCCAATCCTTTGGGATCACTCTGGGCCCTCAGTGGATTCAAAGTCTGCGTCTGCTGATGAAGTGAGCCCCCTTTTCAGGCTGAGCAGGGCTTTGTGTGGAGAGAACAAAGGAACATGAAAGGACAAAAGCAAAGCTTTTGTGTGGGAAAGGGAACAAAGTGTTCCTGCCTGACTGCAGCCAGTTTCTGGCCCCTGCAGGCTGCAGAGCCATTTTGTTTGAAGGTACAATCTGCCAAAAACAAAAGTCAGGGGGATTTCCATGGCCACAAAGACCACCCAGGAGTTGTGTTTTCACTTGAAGTGGTTCTGGATGACAATTGCAGACCTCCATCCTCACGGGTTTTTGGTGGATTGCAGTGCAGATCCATACTCTGTGGTGTGTGAGCTGGCCTGGGGTCAGGTGTCTGGTCATCTATAGAGGTACCATGAAGGGATTTCTGCCCATGGTGCCTGAGCTGGACTCTTTGGGCCAGTTCCCTTGAAAGTATGAGGAGAAAGACAGATTCCCTTTTGTATTTTTGCCAAGGGAGAACTTTTTCTCCCTTTCATTGCATGATGGTGCTAATGAACAGCCCTATTAATAAATGTAGGGGAGCTGAGGCAATGGAAAGCACAGGTAGGCAGTGGTGCAATAGAATAATTGTGAGGTGTGAGGTCTCCATCCTAATGAAAATGGGTAATTACAGGGATCTTTAGAACCTTGCTGTCACAATAAAGACATCTATAAAACTGCTTGTAGGTCAAGAAACACAAGAGGACTTAGAAGCCTTGGCACTGTGAAGAAAACATTTCTTTGTGGGAAATCACTTCTTAGGTTGGAGGTCAGGAAAAGGCTTTTCCCCCAGAGGATCGCTGGGCACTGAACAGGCTCCTCAGGGCAGTGGGCACAGCACCAAGGCAACCAGAGCTCCAGGAGGGTTGGGATGATCCTTTCAGGGACATGGTGGGATTGTTGGTGTGTCCTGTGCATGGCCAGAAGTTGAGCTCGATGATCTTTGTGGGTCCCTTCCAACTCAGGATATTTATTGTTCTATGAAAGCATTTCTCTTGGCTGTCTCATAGAGAAGATCCAGGCTGGACACTTCCAGACCAGCCTGGCAACTTCTCCTGGTAGGGCAAAATAAATGTTATAGGTTAAAGATGCTCCAAGGCCATGCCCAGGGAGGGTCTTTGGAGGCATTATGTTGTTTGTTCACCAGATGGCAATGGATACCCATTGGATACTCATCTGTTAAGACTAAGAGCAGATGTGGTTCTTGTGGCTGAGCTGGGCTCCAGAGTGAGAGCCAAAATCAGTATCCATGAACTTGCCTCTGTCCATTTAGCTCCATCAGTTCCTCATATCAACTTATATCAGTCTCTGTGTAGTGAACAAACAGATCTGGATGTGGTGTTGGTGAGAGCAGCCTGGGCTGCTACCGGTGCCACCGGTGATGGGCACGGAAAACCTGATTTGGGCACCCTCCTTACCCTGCTGCACCACACTGGGTGGGATTTCCCCTTATTCTATCGTTGATGTGAACCCCACACCAGGAAAAGTGCTGGATTTGGGGATGAAATTAAGGTGTATTTGGCTGAGGATCAGGAAGGTGCTTCTCCAGCATGGCTGTTCTGTGCCTAACCCTTCACTGCCGTTAATGATGAGCTTTTCTGCATGCTGGGCTCATAGTTTGGTGTGTTCTGGGCTCACAGTTTTGTGTGTGCTGCACTCGTGGTTTGGTGTGTGCTGGGAGTTGTAGGGTGAAATTCGGCTGGTGACAGTTGTAGAGAGAGGGAGAAGCAGAGCTGTCTGCAATGATGGCCTTGCAATAAAGACACTTCGGAGTTAATCCTCCACCATCTGTCTTCATTCTGCTAATAACCCACTCAATCAGCTGCTGCCGACTGTTTGTTAACATTCAGAAACAGATACATAATCAGGAGGAGCGTGCTGTTTGTGCACGAGGGGCTGGATTCCTCCTTGGGAGCGGCTCTCCCATGGCCATGATGGTGGATCGGGGGGAGCCATAGCCTGTAGACTGGAGGTCCCAAGGCATGTGCTGTGCGGTGGTGATGCTGGAGCTGGAGGTCTTGCTGGGGCTGGCAGTGTTCTGAATTACCCTGCATGCCCCAGGGCTTGTGCTAACCTGACTCAAGGTGCTTTTGGAACAAACAGGTGTTATCTAGGAGATGGGTCATCTTAGTCCCCCAAGAACAAGGATCTTGAACTGCCTGGAAAATTTGGGCTTGTTTTTCTATTCCCTCTTCTCCTTTGCATGCAGTTCCCTTTACTTCCCAAGGACAGGCAAGGGGTGTTCTGGAATATCTCTCTCTGCTCACCTGTCGTGCTTGGTGCTTGCCTGTCCATGGCTGCAGGTCCCAAGCTGGGCTTGCTCCATTGTCCTCTGGGGTGGTCCCAGGCAGGAATTCAGATGTTGATCCCACTCCTGCAATTTTTCTTCTTCTCTGCTGCCTTTGACTACTTGCCAGATCTAACTCGAGTCATTAGCAAGCGTCACTGCAGCAATTATGGCACTTTTTGGCTGCCATTCACAAAGCTACTAATGGGAACGATTAAGCTGTGAGAGGTGTCAGCCTTCACCTTCCCCACCTGTTCCCGCCAGCCTGGCTGCTCGAAGGTGCCTCCAACCATCTCACAGTGCTCAGAGCAGCAGGGCAGCACAGCTCCATTCCCTCCTCTGACTCTCTTTCCAGGAGCTTCACTGGCTCTCATGTCCTTGCATGTGGTGGGCAGGAGACATCTCTGTGGGATGGACCCATCTTATGGAGGGGATGGGCGGGCTTCATCCTCATGCCCAAGGTTGGGTGGTGAAAGCAGGCATGGCTGGAGAAAGGGAGAGAAGGACTTAGTGCAGCATCTTCCCCCTACCATTTAATGGTTAATAGTCTGAGCTCAGGGAAGGACAACCCCTCCTTCAGATGGATGCACACCCTGACTGGTGTGCCAGGAGAGGCCTTGTGCTGCAGTTATCTCTGAAAGCAGCCGCTCTCCATTTGTGTCCTGGCTGGATCCTGCATTCAAGGTGTCTCCATTCACTGCACAAAGCACAGCAGTACCAGCAGCCTGTGCTACAGAGCTCCAGCTCCACATAGCAACGAGTGCTCTGCCTTCAGTGAGAGAGGGTGAGCCTGGTGGGTCAGATTTGCTGGGCAATGGCTGCAGAAATCTGCTCAGAAAAGGGCTGCCCAGATCCAAGGTGGACAACTTTTCTCTGAAGGCCACGTGGGGCTGTTGGGCAGCATAAGACAAACATGAAGTTTTGGGAGTGTGAAAGGTGAGGTCTTGAAAGCTCCGCAGTCTGAGCTGGAAATCTCACCTTGACTCTTCTGTTTTGAGAGTTTGAAATCTTATTTAAAGGCACTGGGACTGATAGAAAGCTCTGCTGTCTCTTGTTTATAGAATCATAGAATGTGAAGGATTGGAAGGTACCTTAAAGGCCATTCAGTCCCAACCCCCTCTGCCATGGGCAGGGGCACCTGCCACCAGATCAAATAGCTCAAGGCCTTATCCACCCTGACTTTGAACAGACAGGGTCGGGGCATCCACAACCTCCTTGGGCAGCCTGTTCCAATATCTCACCACCTTCACAGTAAAAAACTTCTTTCTAACTTCTAACCTAAATTTCCCCTCTTCGGGTTTGTACCCTTTATTCCTTGTCCTATAAAGATGGGATTCATCCAGACACCTCAAACACGGAACAGGGGTAAGGGCTGGCCCGGAGAGGCAGTGACAACAATGGCCTAAACTGAAGGAGAGGCACCAACCTGCACTGCTTGGGATGACTCCTAAATCCATGAAGCCCCTGCAGGCTGCACCTTGTAGGGATCATAGAACCCTATGGAATCATAGAGTGGTTTGGCTTGGACAGGACATTAAAATTTATCTCATTTTAAGCCCTCTGCCAGGATGGTGCAGAGCTGGAGAGCTGCCAGTTCCTGCTCATGTTATCAGCTGTGGCTTCACACTCATGATCTGGGACCACCACAGCTCTGCATGAGGATCTTTTGTCTTCAAGTTCCCCTGTCTCTAGTCTGCAGCAAGATTTTGGTTCTGCTAGACATGGGGATAGAATTGTGTATGCATATGAAAGCTGGCTTTATGGCTTATAATTATCTCATACCCATCCTTAGAATAATTATAGCTCCTCCATTATTAATAATTGGAATTCCAGTCCTTGTCATAGATCACAAAATGGAGAGGAAGCTAAACCCAAGGTTTGCATAATGTACCTTGGTCTAAATTGAATAATTGGAAAAATGGTAAAAATCGTTCATTTTTTCCCCATTCCTTGGTGCTGGAATTAGTGAGATATTAGTGCAATTAGCCAGTACTTCCATTTGAGGCTGCAATCATTTGGTTTGTAATTTAGAATAAATGTAAAAGCCCACTTGTGCTTCCGAACGGATTATTTGTCCTGTTTAAAAGTATCTAATGGGGTGGCTGTCATCTAAGCAAGATACATTTGACCCATTTCAATTTGTTTCCCTTTTAATCTGCTATCTGTTTTCCTGGATCTTTTTTTAATAAAAACATAAAGAAGAAGTGGGCGAGAGAGACCGAAGAGGGAGAGAATAGAAGCATTATAGATCTGGAGTTTATCACAAGCCAAAGTAACTTGAAATCAAGGCTGTTAAAGTGCAGAAAGCAATAAAAAGAAAACACTATTTGGAGATCGTTTAAAGGGCCGAGTGCCTTGTCAATGAAAGGTTGCTCTATTCAGCTGCTTCTTAACAGCTTTTCACAGGCAATCGGCAGCTCCTGCAGGAACCAAGGTCCTTCTGCAGCAGTTCTGCTGAGGGGGGAGTGTTGGGGTTGGGGCTGGGCAGCAATGCCGAGATGAGGGAAATCCAAAACCAAGGACAGAGGAGGAGGAAAGGAGACGGATTTAAATTCCAAGCTTGGTTAAAATTTTAAGGCATGTCCTAAATATTAGGACATAAAATAGCCCAGGATATCCTGGTAGGCACAGAGGTGGATGCACCACTGCTCTTAGGGCTGTGGACAGTCCTGTGCCCAGTCACAGAACCTCAGAACGGTTTGGGTTTCAAAGGGACCCTCAAGCTCATCTCATTCCAACTCCCTGCCACGGGCAGGGACACCTTCCATTATCCCAGGTTGCTCCAAGCCCCGTCCAACCTGGCCTTGAACACTTCCAGGGATGTGGCAGCCACAGCTGTTCTGGGTGACGTGTGCCAGGGCCTCACCACCCTCACAGACAAGAATTCCTCCCCAGTATCCTTCTCTTCTCCAGGCTGAACATCCCCAACTCTCCCAGCCTGGCTCCAGAGCAGAGGGGCTCCAGCCTTTGGATCTCCTTGGCCTCCTCTGAACTCACTCCAGCAGCTCCACATCCTTCTTGTGTTCCACTCTGTGTCAGCCATCCCACTGTGCCCTCCCTCTTCTTCTGCACAGAACCGAGGGACTCATGATGTTTTCTTCCCTCCCAAAGCCTGAGCATCCTTTCTACAACAGTCTGATTTGTGGCTCCTCTCTCTGTCAGGCCCCATCTACAATGCCTGGAGAGAAACCAGCCAGGGCTCTGTGATGGAGTCCCTCCTGTTTTGGGGCAAAATGCCCTGTTCAGAAAGGTTGGCTGTTCCTCTGCTCCAAATGTCTCTCTGCTTGACCACCCCTTCTGCTTCCTGCCATAGTGCAGACTGGGTTCAGTGAACCCTTCCTGCCAGGAAAAATCTGATTAGCCTGTGGCACTGAGGCACAGTGGTATATTTGTGCCACCCATTAGTAGCCCAGCAAGGCAATGGCTGACTCAGAATTACTTGGATTTATGGCAACACTTAATCTGGATCTTGCAAGTGACTTTTACATCTGCAGCAGCACAGGCTGAGCATGAATCTTCTTCAGCCTCAAGGATAAATTTGAGCCAGCCTCTCTTATCCCTATAAAAAGTGACCTTTCTCCTTTGCCAGACAACAACAACTTCAGTGCTGCTGGAGAAGCTCAAAATTCTCTCGGTTCTCAGGCATGGCAATAGAAAGGATCTATCCTGCAGGACCAGACCTGTGCCATGTCCCCTGGTTTAGCTCAGGTGACTGTGGTTCTGCTCAGCATCATTGTGCACACAGTGGAGCTCAGCAGTCCATAAACAACTCAAACACCTTCCCCACCATCCCAGCATCTTCTCACAGCTTTGCCCACTGGGGATTTGCATCATTCTGGGAATGGGATTTCTGCAAAGCTTTACTCCAAGCTGCAGGATCCCTGGCACAAACTCTCCCAGGACCCGCAGTGGTGGTGGATCTGTTATTAGCTGATCTCTGAAGCTCCCAGTGGGAGCTTTGCATTGCTAACTCTGCTGTCATCCCCAATAAAGGTGCCATCCCTGCCAGGGCCCTGTGGTGAGGAAGCTCTGCTTATCCCCAGCGTTGTCCCTTGTGTCTCCCCACACAGAGACCATCACAACTGATCAGGGACACACCATCACAAATTGATCAGGGAACACATCACCACAATTGATCATGGACAGCATCTCCGTGTAAGCTGCATTGAGCCTTTTGTTCTTAATCTGATAAAGGCATTTGGAAGGAAGAGGCAATGGATAGAGCCGCTCCTGAGGAGTTGTTACAGATGCATTGTTATCTCAGAGGTCTCATTGATATTTCCGTGATGCTTTGTTATGTCTGAGCTGAACAAAGCAGGGATGGAAGTGAAACCAGCAGTCTCTGGTGCCAAGGAGAGTCTTTGCCTGAGTTGGGTCAGCTGGAAAATTGGGTAAGAGACAAGATTTCGCTGGCTGAGATCTGAGTCCTGACTGGTGTATCACATACATTTCCAAGGGAAGGATCCTGTGTCCTCTACCTCCAATCTCCCCAACTTACTGCTGCTCTCTGCCCCTTTGGAGGGGAGGAGCAGAGTTTCATCCACAATGTTCCAGCTGCTGTAGAGCAGCTGAACAACTCTGCTGGTTATAAATCTGATCCAAAGCTTGGGAGTTTTATGGTAACGGTGTTGTTGTAGCAGTTAATGGTCTAAGGGTATAATTTTATCTATTGATTTGAGTAGCAGTCTCCTGTGGAAAGCTACTGCTGCGAGGTCTTAAATAAATGAATTCAATCCTTCGTCACTCCCAAGTACCAGCATCAGACATTTCAGGAGCTGCGTCTCTTGCCGTGCAGCCTGTAGGTGAGTGTGGGAGAATCTTAGATCACATGGAATCTGTGCACTGTCCCTTTTCAGGGACTGGAGGGCCCAGTAAAGATACTTGTTAAGTTGGAGAGGGACTCTGAACTGGGGCAAGTGAGTGGTAGACAAGGGGGAATGGCCTAATGCTGAAGGAGGGCAGGGTTAGATGGGATATCGGGAAGAAATCCTTGTCTGTGAGGGTAGGGAGGCCCTGGCACAGGTTGCCCAGAGAAGCTGTGATTGCCCCATCCCTGGAAGTGTCCAAGACCAAGTTCAATGGGGCTTGGAGCCACCTGGGATAGTGGAAGGTGCCCTTTCTCTTCCAGGGAGAGGCAGGAGGTGGGAGTGAATGGTCTTTAAAAGTCCCTCCCAACCCAAACCATTCTGGGATTCTATGATTTATATGCATGGATCAATATCTAGGGTGGGATGAAGATTATTTCAGCTACTTGAATTCCATTGCCTTTGCCATGCCCCTTTAGATCCTTACGGGCATTGAAATGGAATGTGCACCTCAAAAACATGGGAAAAAACTCATCCTATAAAAGGAACCTGGAAACAGGCAGAGATGAGGTTGTGTACTGCACCTTGCCACAGCTGTCTGGCCATCTTTTGGTGCTCCTGTCTCTGTGGCCTGGTTTATTTTTAATCAGAAGGTGGAGGGACATGAACTATAGGAGGTGTGAGGGTTCTCCCTGGAGATGGCAGCTCCGGCTTTCTCATCTCCACACTGCTCCAGGCTAAGCTTCCCTTGGAGCATGTGTATCTGTTGATAGTTTTCCACTCTCTGCAGAGCTGCTGCAGCCTGGGGGTCTGTTATTTAGTTTTCCTCCCTCCATGTCCATGGGGACTCTGCCAGAGAAGCTGCTGGCGGCAGTATTTGATTAGTGATACCAGTCACACTGTTGACATAGAATCATGGAATTGTTTAGGGTGGAAAAGACCTCGAAGAGCATTAAGTCCAACCATTAACCCAGCACTGCCAAACCACTACTGAAGGACGTGATGTCCACCAGAACAGAGCCAGGATGTGCAGATCTGGCTCTGCCATCAAGTCAGGCGCTAATGGTGTTGTAATGATGCTTGAAGTCCCCCTAGCATGGACATGAGAACATGGTTGTTTGTAAGCCTCCAGTTCTCAAAATATCTGGAAGCTGTTGCTTCCACAAAAACAATCCAGACTTTGATCAGGAGGGGAACAGGAGTGTGACAGCCAAGTCCCTACCCAAGGCTGGACAAAGGAAGAGCATCTCTTTGGTTTTGGGGGCAGCCCTGGGGCACAGGCACTGCCCATGCCTGAAAGGAGACACTGGGTTCATTCCTGCCTGGTCTGGACCTTCAACCTCCCTCTCCTGAGGGCAGCCACAAGCCTTCTGCAGGCAGAGATGGTTTGGAGATCCCAGGACTGGAGCAGTGAAGGAGTACTAAGTTCATGTCACTTAGAATATCAATTTAAACCTCTGCATCTCTGCAAGTCCCACCCTGAGACATGCACTGGGTATCGACAAACAGCCAGGCTTGCCATGGAAATGGCTCTCGAGCCAACAGCAGTAAATCTGCTGTGCAATTGTGAGCGAAAACTTGCTGTGGCTGGAGCACTTCCAGATCAATCTGGGCTGTGGGCTGGGAGCTGAGGCTGGTGCGAAGATGAAACCCTCTGGTGCTACAGGCACTGGAGAACCTGTGCCTTTGGTGTGCTGGGAAAAGGCTTAAATATCTCATTTTGAAGCTCCATCCCCATGGATTTCCCTGTGTGCCACATAACACCATCTCTACAGTTCTAACCTGTAAGATGAAGCCCCTCTCTTACAGGAGCAGTGCAAGGCAGCTCTATTTCACAGTTAAAATGACAAAATGGGATGAATTTGTGTGTTTCAGGCCAGCAAGATGATCCTTTCCCCCTTCTTCAATGAAGTAGGTCTGTGTTGGATTTGACTGAAAGATGCTGCAAAGCACCCAACAACTGTATTTGAGCTGAGTTGTTTTTAAACCTTCCTAAAAATCCTTCCTTATCGTAAGGAAATAGGGAAATGCGGTTGTGAAGTATCAAGCTTAACGCTGTGAGTAATGGCTTTCTTTTTTCTCCCCAAGTTATTTGCTGTGTCTGGCCAAACCATGCCATCTGTATTCACTCAATGTGATTGAAACCCATCAGCAGCCTTCAGGTTGAGGTAGATGAAGATGGAAGGAACAAGCACAGTCAAAAACCTGCAGGATAGTTAGGGATCATGTGTGAGGGGGAATGTGAGTGGAATCCCCTGGGCCAGGCAGCCAGTGCAATGATTATTTACTACCCAAGGCTGTTACCATGAACATTCAAAAAGCAAAGAAATTCAGCCACCTTATCAGTTCCCTCCAGTGCAGCACCGATCTCGGGGCCAGTATCTCTATATCCTTTTACACCCAGTGTTTGCTGCTGTTGGTATTTACTCCTCTATAAATGTATTAACAGAGGTAATCTTAAAGCACATCCAGAGATACAACTTGAGATGGATTTTTTTTCCCTTTAACAAAGATGAAGCTTTTATATAGACGAGGAAAAGAGAAGGGAAGTGAAATGTTCAGTGACTAATGATCCTCATCAATATTCATGAGAGTCGGGATTCATTCCGAGATTTAAAATAAAGGAAGAAAGAGAGAAAGGCATTGACTTCTTTAGAAGCTAAATGAAATATTTAGGTTGACCTGGAGATAAGTATGCTGGGTCGTTGTTGCCATCAGCTTAGACCAGTGTTCAATCCAGGAGCTTTCTAAGGGGGAGCAGAGCTGCCAGAGACGTGGCAGGGAAGGACTGGGGTGGGCTGACCTGGCAGCAGAGCCTTCAGATGAGGGCCAGGTCCATGCCGGCCTAGGTGCTGTACAAATGGGGAACTGCCAGCCGGAGCAGGGGCATGGAATCCACGGCCAAGGAGCAGCCAGGCTGGGGGCACACTGGGCTGTCACAGGGGAGCCCTAGTTCTTACCTCCAAAGAGGTCTCAGCCACTCCCTGGCGTGGCATCCATTGGGAAGGGAATGGCCTGACGTGGTGGATGGGAGGGTGCAATGGGCATTGATGGATGAAAGGGTACCACAGGACCAAGATGCCTAGTGAGAACCTCCCTTCCTCCAGCTACAACTGTCTGTGGGGAGCTGGGGAGCTGATTTGCTATTGTGGGAGGTCTCTCTTCATATATTGTGCTGTTTCTACCTGTTATCCTTCTTTCTCTCCCATCCTGCCTCCGTTTCCCTCCCTGCCCCCAGAAAATCACTCCAAGTGTACCTAAATTGAAGGTGAAATTTTAACCTCCTCCAAATACTTTAAAATAGATGGGGGATCACTGGTCCTTCCCCATTTCAGTCTGTTGCTAGCTGGGTGGAAGGAAAAGGAAAGCCTCTGCAGTGAAAAATACCTGAAAGATGAGTTTGTGAGGATTTAGCTCTGCATGTGCAGCAGTGACGGTGGAGGACAGAGAACACCAGAAACTTAATAACTAGATTTAATTACAGAAAGAGCACCCCAGGCCTGGGAGAAAGGCTTCCCCCCACCTTCTGTGTGTCTTGTCTTCTAAATCATTTTCTTTCCTGCTTCTGCAAGTTGCCCTTGGCTCCCTCTGCTTCTGAGGCTGCTCCTTTCCATTTCTGAGCCATCCCTTCACTCCTCCAAGTGACAGCTGTCCCACCCCTGCCGAGGTCGTTTGCCCTTGAGACCATCTTTGATCTGTGCCCTGATAGAAGGGCCCAGTATTGACTTTGGCTGCAGCTTCATTAAGAGGCAGCCTCATTTGTCAACTTGTTTGTTTCGATGGCTGCTTGGGAGACGGCGGGGCCCACGCCCCCTCTGAGCCGAGCTGAGTGTGATTCCAGAATTAACTTCCCTTTCAAGGGTTTCCAGCAAGGTCACTGCAGGTGGCCTTGCACAGTTCTTTTCTCCTCATTAATCGATGTCACCGAGGTTTTAAGCCAGGTTAGACCCATTGGTGCGTGGGTGGGAGGGAGGTCTGCCCCGGCTCTGGGTGCTGTGAGAAGCTGGGTGCAGGTGGGGGACTTAATCCCAGGCGCTCCCAGCTGGAAAGGCACAGAGGTCCTGTCTGCTTATAGTGAAATCGGAGATGAGGTTTTGGATGAGCTCTCATGGTGAGATTCCTGCAGGAGGTTCTCTAGGATTGTGAGTAATGAAGATGAATTTCTCTTGTCAGTTGTCATCAGGTAAAACATCTGCCAATAATGGCTCCTGGTTCTAATCCAGGTGGTCAGATGAGGTTAATCGAATCACTTTCCCAGGCTTTCTTGCATACCTGGTGGTTGGTGAATAATGCATTGACAGGTGTTTTGTTGTAGTGTTTGACCTCCCCAAACCTCCACCTCCCTGGGCTGCATGTCCCCAGGGCTGGAACCTGCTCTGGTGCCCGGGTACAGAGATGGACCAGACTCCATCTGCTGTTGCTTGGAGTATTTTAGGGGAAAGAGTCTTTTCCTACAATCACATGAAATTACTGAAACTCCAGATATTGAGGTTATCAGGGTTGTTCAGGGATTTGGAAAGGGTTCACACAAGAGCCTTGGGAAGCAGATGGATTCATAGCAGTACACGAGAAGTATCAGAGAATCAGAAAGATAGAATGATTTGACTTGGAAGGGATAGTAAAGCCATTTCACTCCTCTGCCATGGGCAGGAACATCTTCCACTATCCCAGGTTGTTCCAGGCCCCATCCAACTTGGCCTTGGACTCTTCCAGGAATGGGGCAGCCACAGCTTCCCTGCACAACCTATGCCAGGACCTCACCACCCTCACAGGGAAGTTCCTTCTTAATATCCCATCTCTCCCTGCCCTCTGGCAGTGGGAAGCCATTCCCCCTTGTCCTGTCCCTCCAGGCCTTGTCCCAAGTCCCTCCCCAGCTCTCTTGGAGTCCCTTTGGGCCCTGGAAGGGGCTCTAAGGTCTCCTCATAGCCTTCTTTTCTCAGTCCCAGCTCTCCCAGCCTATCTCCAGAGCAGAGGGGCTCCAGCCCTTGGAGCATCTCCATAGCCTCCTCTGGACTTGCTCCAGCAGCTCCACATCCTTCCAATGGTGTAGACCTCAGAGCTGGAGGCAGCACTGAGGTGAGGTCTCCCCAGAGTGGCAGAATCCCTCCTGGTCACAATCTCCCATTGCCCATGGTCAGCCCAAAGGAAGAAGCTCTACTGCTGTGGACAGACACTGCAGCACAAGGTGTTTCCAGTCCTGTCTGACCCTGTATGGGAGAAGCACATAATGACAAAAAGCCAACGTTCGCTGGGGTTCAGTTTCCTGCAGACCTTAAAGTCCCACTGCCCTTGTGGAGAAGGGTCTAGTGGTGCTGTTTCTGGACCCCTGAGAGATGCAGCAGTATGAGCAGGAGCTTTGAGAGCATCAGCCTGGCCGACAGTGCCCACGTGAGGGGAAGCAGCCCGACAAACAGAGCTACCAGAGCTGGGCTGTTCTGCAGGGGTTAAAGCTCTTTTGGTGCCATGTATTTCCACACACCTGACAGCAAGGAGGGAGCTGAGGGAAAGATGTTCCTGCCTGTTGCCACGGGCATTTTACTTCAGCAGCTCCCGAGGTAATAAGGCAGCAGTAATTGTGCAGCTCCACGCGGTCTGTGATGTGACTGGCACGGGAGTGGTGTCGCTCCTGCAGCCTGGGGAGCACGGAGCAAAGCCAGGGAGAATACTGAATGTGGTGGCAGGAATGGCCCAGGGATTAGAGAGCAAGTTGTAAGAGGAGAGACTGGAGGAGGTAAATTTATATAGTCTGGAGGAGGCTCAAGGGGAGACACGACCAGAGTCTATAAATACACGCAGCAATAGAAACCAAGGCAGGAAATTATTCAGAAGGAGGGAGGACAAGGAGCAGTGCCTGAAGCAAAGCAAGAAAAGTTTATTCTGGGTCTGGCATGGAAGTAGAACAGCACTTGGCTTGGATGGGGTGCTACTACTGCCGAGCCACCCTCCTCTCTGCTCCTGCTCTGCTCTCCATCCCCCCTGAATCCTCACAAAGCTGGTTCCTCTCCCTCCTATCCCAGCTCTGCTGTGTTTTCCAGCAGCCCCACCTTTTTACATGGGCACCTGGCACCTGTGCGCCCCAGCATGCCTTCGAAGGTTTAATAAAACAGATTGAGATGCACTTGGGCTTGCGGCTTGACAACTAGTTCCCCTTGGACAGGAACATTTGCCTTCGCTGGGTGACAATGCTTTGAGTCCGTCGCCTCAGGCACTGCAGCTCATTGCTAGTCATCTCTCCAATGAATAATACACAGGCCTGAATATCTGTCTGCATACATCTTCCTTTCCTGTAGGATAATTTAATGTTATCTTTGGGCCTCCTGCTCCTGAGATGAAGAGATTACTTCAAACCTGCAGCCCACAATCGCAGCCATTGGTTTCAAACGTCATTAAGTTTCATTATAACAAATAAACACTGCAATGACATTTATAAGTTACCAGAGAGCACAGAAACACAAATATGAAGCAGATAAACTGCATTTGATCCAAATAATTACTGCAGGCAATATCGAGCTTAGGCTGAGCTGGCAGGCGGGTGCCGGGTAATTTATAGGAGTCCGTAAGGCTCTGTGTTGCACATTGCTGCTTAAAAATTATGATGATGGTTATGTGTCTCTCTCTAAAGCCTTAAACAGGTTATGTACCTGCCTCCTCGAAAGCAGGGAGCTTTTCCTCAAGTCTGAAACAGAGGTTGCACAGGCTTAATGTGTGGCTGTTCCTGTTTGGGGACTTTCCTATCCCCCATTCCTCAGGATTTCAGCCTGAGAAGGGACCTGCTTTGAGGTTTGCTCTGCGTTAAGCTGCAAAAGAGCTTTATGCATTTGTTTGCTTATTTATTTTTCCCTGGGAGTTTCTATCCCCACTGTGGATAAGCACTCAAGAGAGGGGAATCCTTGGGGAGAGATTTCCACTGATTTCCACTCCAAGAGAGTGTAATACTATAGTTAGGGATGTTGAAGAATAACAGAATATCCTGAGTTAGAAGGGACCTACAAGGATCATTGAGGCCAAGTCCTGCTTGATAATAATGAAGTTGCTTTCATTTTGCCTTCTGGCTTTACCTGCTCTTAACCCTGGGCGAGGGCTCCTCTACCAGCAAACCAGATGGAAAAGCATTTTCCCCCAACTCACCCCCAAAAATCAGAAAGAAAAGGGGGTTTGTTGCTGTGCTGGGTTTTGGGAACTCTCACAAAGCTTTGCCTCTGCTCCGGGGCAAGAGCACATCATCTCCTAAGTGACCCCAGTGGAGCTTGTCAGGCATGGAAAGGTTCTCATGTCCTGCGGGCTCAACCCAAGAGGGGGTTGGACACAGCCGAGTTTATTGACAAGCATCTCTCATTACCTGCTAATTAACTCAGCAAGCTGGAATGTGCTAATCTTCTCTTGGAAGGGGATTTTGCACAAGGCAGCCATTGACTCTGCAGTGGGAACCATTGAGAAGGAGCTAGTGACAAAACAAAAAGCAAAGTCTCTCTTAAATACATCTGAGTCCTTTGTCCTCCAGCAGGGAAGGGGAGAAGCCATGGGGTCTATTAGCAGTGACAAGGCACAGCCCCTTCCCTGGGCCTTCTCCCTGAGCTGCACGTGAGCTGAGAAAGCACTTGCAGGGCTATAAATATTGACTGAATTCACGTTTCCTCTCGTTTTTCATGGTTCTTGGCTTTATTGAGTAAAACCTAGTCAAGAAACAGGAGCTGGCTTCTGTAGGCAGTGGTGCAGGTCACTGACCTCCTCTGTGATGGAGAAATGCCCTTTCTAGGCATTTCCCTTGCTCTGTGGATACTGTAGCAGCCAAGGTTTTCATGAGGCCAGGTTTTATTAAGCTTCCATATGTAGATAGAGAAGTACCTGAGTTTTTAAGCACCTTCTTGAGGTAATGAGGGTCTGCATGTGTGTGAAATGTTTTCTGCTCAGCAGTAATCTGCTCCCTGTCTGTTCCTCTCAGCATCTCCAACCCCTCCTGCCTTCTCCCTGCCACTTTATGTGTGTGTTGCATATACTTCACCTTAGGCTGTTTTACAGAATAATTTGGCTTAACTCTAAATATGAATCTTGCATGTGTAAAAAAATGCACATATTTACACTCATTTCCACTTGTAAAAATCCAAACAAACATTAATTACAGCAGAAACCTTCTATTTCTCATTCCACTTCATCGTCAGAGCTCATAATTCACGTGGCACAACCCGAAGCAATTTTCCCCTACTCGGGTGAGCAGTGGGAGCTGGAGTGAGTCTGCAGCCTCCTCCTCCACATCCCAGAGCTGATCTGGCCAGGAGCTCACCCAGAAACCACTCGGTTGATGTTTCGTGCAAACAGTGGCTTCTCGGCCTTTCAGGGCAATAGTAAGATTTGTTCTCACATTTTCCTACCTCATCCATGTGGTTTGATGCCACTGAGGCACCTCTCATTCAGGGAAGGTGTCTGTTGGGGAAATCTTGAGTGGTGGGACTTCCAATGCTTGAAGAGTTGAAAAGGCCCTGCAAAGAGACTTCTTTAACCACTCCTTGAGTGAATTCTCCAATCTATACAATGGGTTTGATGTCTCACCAACCTGTAGTGGGACTATTTACGCTCAAAATTATTTTGAGAAGGAGCAGAATCTTCCAATCATTTTAATAATATAGAATCCCCAAATGTTTTGGGTTGGAGGGAACCTTAAAGCTCATCTCATTCCACCCCTCACATTTCACAGAATATTCTGAGTTGGAAGGGATCCACAAGGATCATCAAGTCCAACTCTTAAATGAAGGGCCCATATGGGCATCAAACCCACAACCTTGGTGTTTGTAGCACTATGCTCTAACCAACAGAGCTAAGCACCTGCCATAGGCAGGCAATGTTATATTAAATATCTGCATTTTCTGCTCAGAACTGCAGCTCCTTTCTGGTTTCTCTCTGTGCCTCAAAGCGTGCGATAACAGATTTTGAAAAATGAGGATGGAAGTGAAACATGGTGCGACCCAAGGCAAGCTCTTTGCTCTAATTTTCCACCCCATGGACTGCACAACTTCCAGTTGCCGCTCTTCCTGGGAGCAGAGCCAGACTTTGAAATCTCCAAATCGCTTGTGAAATGGATTATTCATCCTTCTCGTTTTCCTATGGACGAGTGTCCTCTGTGTCCTCTAACTCAAAGATGAGCTGAGATTTAAAGGACTCTATTTCAAAGGAGCAGCCCTGATCCGGGAATAAAGGGTGGGCTAAGGAGCTGCACTTGGATTGAATGTGATCCAGGGGAGGGGGGGAATCACCTGAGAGGTTCCAGAAGGTCACAAGGGATAAAATCTGCCAGGATTTTATCTAGGAGGCTTTGTGCAGACAGTTTGCTGCTCACTAGTTTGTGCAACAGCTGTTATTTTTAGAAGGAAAAGTTCCTATTTCTTCCCTGTGGATTCAAGTGGGAAGTTTTATGTCCCAGGAGTGTCTGTACAAGACTCCTGCAGCTGAGGACCCGCCAACCCCCTTTCCAAGCACTGTTTGGCAGCTACAAATGGTTCACATCTGAAAAGCAGCTGGAGTTACCATGGAGAAAACTGGCTTGGCTGGAATTGCAGGAGCGTCCCTCCTCTGCTCTCACTCCCTGAGCCCGTTGGCCTGGCCATGGTAGAGCTGTGCCAGGACACTGCACCTTGACAGGAGAGCAAATGGGAATATATTATTCTGCGACAAGTTCCTTGGGAGCACTGATAACAAAATATTTCTTGGAGTCACTGGCAATTTTCGGAGGGAGCTGGGCCTCCAGGTGGGTCAGTGTGAGGAAATCTATTTCCCTCTGCTCAGAGAGCGAAGCATCTCTCGTCTCCATGGCTGGTTAGTGCTGTGACAGGGTTTCCAGTCCTTGGGAAGAGTTCGTGGTGCCATCACTCGTGTTTGTAGCAAGAACAGGCATTGCCCCTGTGCCCCAGGCAGCTTTGGCAGGAGGGTCAGACCTCCCAGCTCCCCCTGGGGAGGGAACCACAGCAGCCCAGGCATTGGGATGAAGCTGTGGCCCCTGTGCAGGGTGTGGGGAAGTGCTCACACCTCTCCCCTCTGCTCACACCTCTCTCCTCTGCCATAGATTTAGTAAGAAAACAGCTGTGTCTCTTGCTGACACTTCAGCTCTGCTGCCATCTCCCTGCGATGCCTTGCCTGCTTCTCCAACACTCCTGTGCTGGTCCCAGGACAAAATGCCATCCAATCCAGTTTGCTGCCTCTATCTCCCACCCAGAAAAAGTCCTGTGTCCCCAAAGCACGTTTTCCAGCTCTGTCTCTTTGTCTAATAAGAGATAATGCTGCTCGCTCTGAGCTCGGCGTTACCTGGGCAAGACGTACCCACAAGGCTGTGAAAAGAGAGCAGCCAGGAACCATCCATGGAGCCCAGAGCCATCCATGGAGCCCAGAGCCATCCATGGAGCCCAGAGCCATCAGTGGAGCCCGGAGCCATCCGTGGAGCCCAGAGCCATCCATGGAGCCCAGAGCCATCAGTGCAGCCCAGAGCCATCCATGGAGCCCAGAGCCATCAGTGGAGCCCAGAGCCATCCGTGGAGCCCAGAGCCATCCATGGAGCCCAGAGCCATCCATGGAGCCCAGAGCCATCAGTGGAGCCCAGAGCCATCAGTGGAGCCCAGAGCCATCCGTGGAGCCCGGAGCCATCCGTGGAGCCTGGAGCCATCCATGAGGCCTGAATATGCAGCGTGATCTAGTTCAAAAAGTCACTTGAGTGCTGCTTTTTGGGGACAGTTTATTCCCGGTGTCTCGATGCAGGACATTAGTTTGTTTCCCATCAGTGCATCTCCCAAGAAGAGATATTTAATCTCACAAGAAGTAATTCTCCAAGCTGGTGCTGGGAAGAGGTTGCTAATAAATATCTCACGGTAAGGATACTCTTACACCTTTCCCAACTGGCAGCTAATAACAGAGCAGCCGATGACATTTAAGCCCTTTCTGCATGGCTGATCAAACTCCTCACAGTGACTTTGAAAGCAGTGCTGGGATTTCGTGTGGGTATCAAAGCCAGCGGAACACTCGATAGTTCAGATCTCTTGCCTGTGTAACTAATAGACAAAAAGATCTCTGAAAGGTTTAATATCTTATTCGAAATTTCCCAGTTTCCCACTTGAAGCTACTCAGTGGACACAGTGGGATGCTGATGTTTCCTCTCAGAGTATTGTAAGGAAAATATCTGACATCACTGCAGGATGAGCTCAGGTGCACATGGACTGTGTGGGCTTGCTCAGAGCTGTTTGTGGCCGGTAGACAACAGGTTACCCAGAGGCCAAGCTGGAGAGCAGAGAACTGTCTTTGCACCTTAAACTCTGCTCTGACTATTGGCACTGGAATCATAGAATCGTTTAGTTTGGAAAAGGCTTGTAAGATTATGAAGTCCAACCATCAACCCAGCACCACCCGCATGTTCACCCTTAAGCCGTGTCCTCAAGTGCCACATCCACGTATTTTTGAACACTTCCAGAGCTAGTAAGTCCACCACTGCCCTGGGCAGCCTGTTCCAATGCTTTACAACCCTTTCAATGAATAAATTTTTCCTGATATCCAGGCTAAACCTGGTGCAACTGGAGGCCGTTTCCTTTTGTCCTGTCCCTTGTTCCCTGGGAGAAGACCCTGACCCCCACGCTCCTCTCAGGCTCCACTCTCCTGTCAGGGAGTTGGAGAGTGTGAGAAGGTCCTCCCTGGGCCTCCTTTTCTCCAGGCTGAGCCCCCCCAGCTCCTTCATCTGCTCCCTATGCTCCAGACCCTTCCCCAGCTCCACTGCCCTTCTTTACATTGCTTTTGCTGAGGTAGTCCCTACCCCCAGGATCACTTGGGCTTTGGTTTCACCTCAGTGCAGTTCATGTCTTCCCCTTCAAGCTTGTGTGGGTGGAGTTGATGGAGGCTGCAGGCTTGGTGTGGTGGGTGCTTCAAGGTGAATGTCCCCTCTCCTTCCATGTTTGTGAGTGGCGAAGGTACAAGCTCAGCTCTCTGCCTTGCACTGGAAGTGAAAAGTGAGGCTTCTGCTCACTATTGCATACACCTGAGTCATTCCTTGACTGAAGGGGTTGTGCTTTTGTTTCTTTCAAGTTGACTAATTCAGCAGCACCGAAGCCACGTGAGCTGGACTTATGTAGTCACACTAAAAAAGGCCAAACTGACATTTTTGTTCAAACAGATTTTTTTTTCCTCTCCAAGGACAAAAAATAAAATAATGGAAAGCTTATGCAAGAGCTGAACTCAAGCTACCTTTCTTATTTCAGCCATGAAGCCGAAAGGAAGCACAAGAGGTGGCTGTGGCCATCACCAGCAAGAGATTCTCCCGTGGAGATGCTGCTCCACACCTCACTGTCTGGTCATAGGGCTTTCCCTTCTCTGATAGTGCAAGAAAAGCTTGTCTGTGTCCTTGCCTGGGGGAATTCTTGCCCCTGGAGACACGTGGCTGTCCCTTTCCTTCTGGCTCCATGAGCTCTGTGCTTGGCCAGACCCTGGGCACAACCTCAGAGCTGTCCTGGGAAACAGGAAGGCAGGTACTGAGCAGCTCAGCTGCCTGCACAGTTCTTCACTGTGCTTCCCCATGACTGACAAGTCCAGAGAGCTTTGTAAATAATGCAACGCTTTTGTCTGCTTGCTTTTCTCAGTCATCTAAAAATCAATGTGAGCGCGTGTTCTCGAACACGAGGGGCCTTGTGCAGGAGCTCAGTGTCCTTGGCTTGGGCAAGGGGACCCAAATGACACTAAGAACCAGCCTGTTTGTCACAGGGTGACAGCAGATGCTGCTGGGGGTGGTGCAGAGCCAAGCCCTTGGCTGCTGGGAAGGTGTGGGCATGGAGCCACACCTTCCCAGCTCTCTCCATGGTCAAGACACGGCTCCATCTCCAAGCATCCTAACACAAGAAAACCAGCCCTGAGCTGGGCTGAAATGCCATGTTTTCCATCAGGCACTCAGTGCTGGGATCTGCTTGTCTGAGGAGAGACCCTACTGGGACGGTGCAGTGGATTAGGGTGTTACACAGCAGCCCCATGATCATCCTTCTACCACACGTTGTGCCGGTTCTGAGTCAAGAGAAGGATTAACCCTTCCCACGGAGGGACAAGGAGAATGTCCCACCATTTTTAATCATTGGGCCTTTAATTTCTGGACAGTAATATTTTGACAAGGAGCTTCATAGTCCTCCTTCACCACTTCTCAACAAAAAGGACTAATTCTTTTCTGAACACAATGGAAATTCAAAGCTCCACTTACACAAAAGCAGCCTCAGTGCCTCCATTTCTAATGAGTCATTGTTCCCTCAGTGAGTCCCTGGATTCTTCCTACAATACTCACTCCTCTTGGGTAATGAAAATTTAACTCTCTGCTGCTCTGTTGCCTCTTCTCTCCTTGCAGCGAGTTGTCTGCAGTCAGTCTGGTTTGGGCACAGAAGCTGCAGCTGAAATAATTCATACAGGAACTCATGCAAACAGATTTCAGTCTTCAGAGAGCTTAAAAAGCCAGTTGCCGACCCAGACTTCGGCAATTGAAGGAGCTTCAAGGTCCTGCTGCAACTCAGACCTTGACATTGTCATCATGTAGGTGCCTCCCTCCATCTTCTGGGCTGTAAAATGGGACTTTTGGTCCTTCTCACCATCCTTGGGTGCTGGGATGTCTCTGAAAAGGAATGCCAGGGCACTGGTGGTGTCATTTCCCTTGGAAGTCACATGCATAACAGTGTTTGAGCCTTTGAAAGAACAAGGCAACATTAAAGAGAAACACTGGAAAACAGGAGCCACAGGTAGAAAATCAATTAAGGAAATATAAAGAGATCTAAAATGGTTCCATCTTTTTTCCTGTTTTTTTCTACCTTTAGCTTTTATGACATGTTTGTAACTTCACAAGGATCCTGCCTGGGATTTTTGAAAGCAGAATTGGTGTTCTTTCCTGCTCACTGTTCACCATGGGGCCTTTATTCTCCTGTTCTGTTCCTGCCATTTCAGATTTCAATGGCCAAGTGCCCCTGTTTTTGTTTTAGACACACCAGGAAGGCAGGAGCTCATGGGGCCAGCAAGGGGGTCATGCTGGCACCTGGCAGTGTAAATAGATCCTCAGGGGGCAAAGCAAAGCCAGCAACCAGGAGAAGATGAGTAGACTCAGAGATCAAGAGCCTCTAGTGCCTCCTCTGACACCAAACCCTCATCTACAATAGCACGTGACCTGAGGTGAAAACCTGCTTTTAGCAGCAGGGCAGCTCCAGAGCACAGATAGGACTTTGGTGTCATGCTGGAACATGGCCAAGAGGCATGGTTAGCATCTCATTTACATATCCATTTGCTTTTAAAACAAAGAAGAATCAACAGTGAATTCAGAGTCCTAAAATTTTCTTCTGCTCAGTGTGTGTCTGTGCTGGATGAGCAGGAGATGCTCACAGTGAGGCTCCTGGGGCAGAGCTGGTGCTGAGCAATTCCCAGTGATATTCCCAAGAAGCCAGGCATCAGTTGAGGAATTTATTTGAAAATATTTCAAGTCTTCACACTTAAGGAAAAATGAGGTATGGAAGTAAAATGGGACTACACTTGAGTTGGGGGAACTTGTACACGTTTTTACGTCTCCTCATTATTTGAAATTGTTGCTGCAGGTCAGAGGAGCACTTCCCAAATCCAGATCCAGAGTTCCCTTGTGCAGCAGAAGGCAAGAAGGAGATGGGAAGTGTCTGATGGCTGGTGTAAGTTCCATGCTTGGACTCTTGGTTGGACTCATGTGATCAACTGTGTCCAGCTTTGGGATCCTCAGCACAGGGAGGATATGGACCTGCTGGAGCGAGTCCAGAGGAGGCCATGGAGATGCTCCAAGGGCTGGAGCCCCTCTGCTCTGGAGACAGGCTGGGAGAGCTGGGGGTGTTCAACCTGGAGAAGAGACGAGAATAATCCAGGGAGACCTTAGAGCCCCTTCCAGAGCCTAAAGGGGCTCCAGGAGGGCTGGGGAGGGACTTGGGACAAGGGATGGAGGGACAGGACACAGGGAATGGCTTCCCACTGCCAGAGGGCAGGGAGAGATGGGATATTGGGAAGGAATTATTTCCTGTGAGGGTGGTGAGGTCCTGGCATAGGTTGTGCAGGGAAGCTGTGTCTGCTCCATCCCTGGAAATATTCAAGGGCAGGCTGGACAGAAATTGGAACAACCTGGGATAATAGAAGATGTCCCTGCCCATGGCGGAGGGTGGAATGAGATGGTCTTTAAGGTCCTTTCCTACTCAAACCATTCTGGATTCTGTGGTGGAATAGAATCTAGTCTCAGCAGGGATTGGGATTAGCCAGTGTAGTATTCTTTGCTAAAACCCTATTTAGTGGAAGGGGAGAGAATGTGAAACTCCTGGTTGCCCAACAGGTTGGAGTCAAATCTTCTGCTTTGGAATCAAAGCACCATTTTGTAATAACCTTGTAAACATTCAGAGGAAAAATACCCAATTGACGTTTTTCAGCCCATTTTCTTGTAGCTGAAACCACTCAACCTGCATTTGTAAATCACCCTCTTCCAATCTCTCCATTTTCAGTTATTTTCTGTCAAGTATCTTATCTCCCTTAAAACTTTTCTGCAAATTACTTGTTCCTTTGACATTAAGACATAAAGCTGTAATGTGGACGGGCCTCTGATCTTCCAAACCCGGTTAAACCCAGTAATCAGACTTTAAGCTGATTTGAAAGCAAGTTGAGCTCTGCCTTCAGTACTTTTTTCTTTTTTTTTTTTTTTTTTATCTGTGATTTAGGAAGAGATGATCCTGCCATGGAGCAGAGACTGGGCCAGGTAATGCTCTTAAGGTCCTTACACCAGTCTCTCCTCTCCTGTGGCTGAGTCTGAGCTGTTTGTACCTGAAATAGAGCCTTGGGTGAATAAAAATGGGTTTAAGTGACAGTTTTTCACACTGAACAAACAGAGGAAAGGAAAAGACAGAAGCATATGCCATGTTTCTGCTCTTATTTTCCATGGCCATCAGTTCATCTTTTAAAAAAATCAAGAAATGTATAAAAGAAGCGCCAAACAAAAAAAAAACCCCTGGAAAGAAAAAATCTGAAAAGGGCTTCGTTTCCAAGAGCAATTATCAACTGAAGCCTCTGCCTGATGGGCTTTTGCAGAGGGCACGGACACCACTTTGTGCCTCAGCATCCTCGTTAGGGCTTGTGCAGCTCCCAGCTCACAACCTGAGAACTCTGGCCAATAAAATGATCCTTTTGGGTTGTTGCTGCATTGCTGAACTGTCCCTGCTTACCCAGCTTTGCCTTCAGAGCTGTAAAGATTACAGAGTTAGCTGTGAAAACCCAGTTAGCACGTGGAAAATACATATAAAAAACCCCTAAATTCTCACTTTTTCTGCTGTCTTTCCAAGTTTTTTCTCTCATCCCACTTTTCCCTGTATCTTATTAGTGCTTGTCCTTTATGAATAAAAAAAAATTCATATTCCTTTTGAAATCAAACATTTAAATCTTAGCACAAGGGTTTGTGCTTGTACCAGAGGGCACCATGATTTCCACTCTCCCAGCAGGAAGAGCTGGAATCTCCTCTGGAATTAAGCTGCCTTGTTGTGCCTGCAGCACTGCACAAGAAGCCAGCACTGTGGCCTTTTGGAGCATCTGTGGTGGAAATCAAGAGTTTGTGGATGCTGGGATCTCTGAAATACCCAAGAATGCTCAAGGTGCACCTGAAGATCTGCAAAAATGTCACCTGGGCTAACTTGATGTGTGTAAACCAGATGGAATTTAGAAAGGACAGCTCTGCTCTTCCCAATGCACCTTTAGCTGGGTAAGAGCAAGTTGAAGGTGCAATAAATTAAATTAAATTGAATTATGAGAATTTACATGGGGCCACACATTGATTCAATGGCACGAGGTGAAAAATGATGGAACTTTGGAGCCTCACCCTGAAGACAATGCCCAGCAACTCATCTGGAAACAACTTTAGTTGTGAGAACTTGTGTCACACTTACCCTTGGTTTCAGATTAATCATCAGTAAGTGATTAAATGGAGTCAATGTAAATTAGGACTGCATTGATTTGGGGTGGATCACATGGACACTGTCCTGCTTTAACAAATTGGTTTTAAAGAGGAACTTTTCCTTCAGCTCTGTACAGTTCTGTGTATTGAACATCCTGTTCTGTGTATTGACATTCAGTGCGGAAGTGGCAGCTCAGAATTCCTGCCTCTTGCTGGGGATAATTCCCACCCAGAGAGGCTCCTGGTCTTTAAACCCCCACAGGTAACACAGCAGGGAGCAATCCAGTGGCTTTGCCTTTCTCCCAGTTCCTAACTTCCTCAGATCTTTCCTGTATCCAGAGTCAGAGCAAGACTTCAAGTGATAGCAAAGCAATTCAAGTACTCTGCAAACAACTCAGACACAGAACTGTGCTCACAAGGAGCCCAGATTTCAGGAGATTCACCTGAAATGGCCTCACATTGAGGATTTTCCAGCATCAGACTGTGGCACTGCAGACATGGTGGGATTTTAGGATTGTCCTATGCAGGGCCAGGAGTTGGACTCAGTGTTCCTTGTGGATCCCTTCCAACCCAGGTGATTCTATGAATCTACATGGGATTCAGTCAAAGGTTGGACTTGATTATCTTGGAGTTCTTTTCCATCCTTAATGATCCTTGTTCTCCATGTGCTGGCTCATAACACAAGATGACACATCCCTGAGGTGGATTTGAGTCAGGGCTGCTTTGTCAGTGGCTGTTCTGGCTTTTACAACCCAGAACATCTGGCTTATATTTTCTTTACAAGCTCAGATCAGATCTGAGACAGAGGAGCAAACTGGCACCACGGATCCACAGCACGGTCCTGTGTGGACATCCCAGAGTCCCAACTTACCTGAGGGTTTACCTACAGGAAAAAACAGAGCACTGGTTATGGAAAAAAAATAGCAGGATTTAACATTTTGGATCCCTGGAAGTGTTCAAGGCCAGATTGAACAGGGCTTGGAGCACCCTGGTCATGTGGAAGATGTCCCTGTCCTGGACAGGAGGTGGAATGAGATGAGTTGTAAGGTCCCTCCCAACCCAACCATTCTGGAATTGTCTGATATTGTGAATGATTCTCAATCATAGCAAAGCCAAGGGATGATGATGTATTTAAGAGAGCGAAAATAAAAGGTTTTGCTGAGAGAATTCTGCTGTGGAAAAGGTTACACTGACTCCAGTGCTTCCTACGGAAAATAAGTTGCATCTCACACCTGAGGTATGAGACATCTCACCAGGGCAGAAGATGACCTGGGGATTTGTTACTGCAGCATTTAGGGTTGGAAAGGGTGAGGAGAAGGATGATTAACCTGCGCATGTGGCCACTGGGGTGGGATGTGTCCAGCTGGAGATCTTGGCTCGGTAGGGTCGGATGGTTTGCAATTTTGATGATGAAGCTTTGGCAAAAGGCAGTGCTGAAACAGAGCTGGTCCTTTCTTTCTTCTCCAGATGTGTGTGAAGCTCCCAGCAAATACCAGTAGGTTACAGTCTGGGAGGAGAGAGAACAGCAGCAGTTGGTTGTTTTCCTGCATGTTTTATAGCAGGTTGTTATCTGCACATCCTGATCTCAGCACATGAAGTGGGAGCAAGACTCAGAAGCAGAGGAACAACGTCCTCTTTTATTACGTGTAATATAAAATATTGCTACTTCTGGGCATCCTGCTGCTCCTCTGTCTGTGATCATGGTGGCTAAAATGCTACCACAATTTGGAATAAAGTAGAAAGAGGTGTCTGGTGCCTCTTTGGTGTAACATTTTTTTTTCCCCAGGGAGGAGAAACATTGCAAATGTTTGTCTAAGTGTATTAAAGGGCAAATAAGTGCTGTGTCCACCTCTGGGAACATACGAAAAGGACATGGACCTGCTGGAGCAAGTGCAGGAGACGCTGCAAGGGCTGGAGCCCCTCTGCTCTGGAGATAGGCTGGGAGAGCTGGGGATGTTACCTGCAGAAGAGAAGGCTCTGGGGAGACCTTGGAGCCCCTTCCAGTGCCTAAAGGGGCTTCAGGAGAGCTGGGGAGGGACTTGGGACAAGGGCCTGGAGGTATAGGACAAGGGGGAATGGGTTCCCACAGTCAGGAGAGGGTTAGGTGGGATATTGAACAGAAATTCTTTCCTGTGAGGATGGCGAGGCCCTGGCACAGGTTGTGCAGGGAAACTGTGGCTGCCCCAACCCTGGAAGTGTTCAAGGCCAAGTCGGATGGGGCTTGGAGCAACCTGAGATAGTGGAAGATGTCCCTGCCCATTACAGGGCCTGGAATGAGATGGGCTTTAAGGTTACTTTCAATCCAAACCATTGTCTCATTCTATGGAGCAACCGCATAATTAAACAATCACATAAGTGAGAGCTGCAGAGCTCAGTCTCCATTCCATGCTGTGCCAGGGGCATCTTGGACTGTTGCATCCCAAGGAACTGCACTGCATTGAAAACCTTAGGAGAACTGACAGTCTCCTCCTCCTCTCTTGTCTCCTCCCCAGGCCAAGCATCCTCGTTCACGCAGCAGCCCCAGGACCAGGTGGTGATCGCTGGGCAGCCCGTGACCCTGCTCTGTGCCATCCCCGAGTACAATGGCATCGTGCTCTGGATCAAGGATGGGCTGGCCCTCGGAGTCGGACGGGATCTCTCAAGTAAGTTGGGATACAACCCTCCCTACAACAAGGAAAATGAGAGCCCTCCCTGCCCACCAGTGCAGGTGCAGCCACAACATTTATTTTGAGAGTAATGTTTTCATTTCAACTCCAAACCTTCCAGCCTGCCCAAACATCAGCATCGAAACATGGAATAAACCAGAACTTATTTCACTCTGACTTGAAATAAAACTGTTGGTTCCCACAGGCATCACCTGACCCTTTGGAAAGATCTGCTTTGAAATATAGGACTTTTGGAAACCACTGCAGAACAAAATGTTTTATCATATTGAAAATGCCTGCTTTGATATTCTAAAAAATAAAAGGCACCATAGACTATCCTGAGTTAGAAAGGACACACAAGTCTGTTTGCTTTGGATAAATGTTTTTATTGCAGTCCACAAGTACTTATGCCTATGTTAAGTTCTACTTTTGGCAAATTACAGTTTGGTAACCAAATTCCTCAGAATTCTCTTTGTTTAATCTCACTCCCACATTGTAATCGAAGGTTAATAGCAGCAGGTGAAGACTGATGCAATACTGGGGAAGTAATACAGGTTATTCCATATGTTTTGCTGGAAAACACTGATTTTTAAGTGAAATATTTCACATGAGTAAGGGAGGGTGTTTGCTAGAAAGGCGAAAGCCTGGGAGGATGTGGAGCCCCTCAGGATCTGCAGCCCTGTCCCCCCACACACCACAGAGGTTGGACACTTGTGATGTTGCCTCTGTACAATTTCTGGGAGATCCGGAAGAGTTTTTTCCATCCAAGCAGAAGAAACCAGGGGAAACTTTTATTTTTGTCTCCAGGGACCCCTAAAGTGCAATGCCTGCTTTTTCTTTCCCCATCTTTTTTATTAATAAATATAATTACTCATTTACAGCCTTGCCCAAGTGAGCAGTTCCCCCTTTGCCTGTTTTTGAAAGCTCTATGCCACAACTTTCACATCTGTTAGAGCTTAGCTTGCTTTGCAAGACCTTGCAGCACAACTGGGTAACAACAGCTCCAGTGAAGTACAGAGCTGATGGGAATGACTTCCACAATTAATGGAGCTGGGGCTGCTGGAAGCCAGAGGAGCTGCCAGCTCGTGTGATACCAGCTCAGCCAGTGTCTAATTAGTGAAATACAAACAAACCCATCATTTGTATTTCTCATGGTTCAGGAGAGCAAATCCTGCTGTTGATAACTCGAGAAACAGCAAACCCTCAAGGGAGTTCCAGGATAGCTGTGTCACACAGGGCTTTCAGCATTGGGGTTGAGGGCAGCCTTCCTCCTCTGGTGCTTCTTGTGTGTCCAGCCAGGCTGATCAGGATTGTTGGTCCTCCCCTAGACCCAGCTTTACTCAGACCTAATCGTGGAATTGTTCCAGGGTGTCACCACAGCTGACTTCAGGAGCTGAGGAAATCCCGTGACAGGTTGCAGAGGAGCTGGAGGTGGTGGGTTTCCTGGCTGAGGGACTCATCATTTTTCCTTGCCCAAGAATGTAGTGGATGCTCCAGTCCTGGCAGTGCTCAGGGCCAGACTGGATAAGGCCTGAAGCGACCTAGTCTAGTGGGAAGTATCCCCATCCATGGCAATAGGGGTTAGGACTAGATGATCTTTAAGATCCCAACTCTTAGCATTCTATGACTCCATGAGTCCAGTTAATGAATCATGATTTCAGTTAATGATCTTTCATCAGCACTTCCTTTTTAAACTTGTAGGGCAAAACGCACAATCCCTTTCCAGATTTGGAAGAGTTCTTTGTCTTTGGGCTGGCTGCCAAAGAGAGGAGGAAGCCACATGGCTCCTGGGAGTGTGTGTGGATGCTGGGGCTCTGGTTCTGTGCCTTGCACTCTTCATCCTTGGGCTCATTGGTCCAGCAGCTCCCTGACTCGTGCGCTGTGCTCGGCAGGTTATCCGCGCTACCTGGTCGTAGGAGACCACCTGTCGGGGCAGCACCACTTGAAAATCCTGAGAGCTGATCTCCAAGATGATGCTGTGTATGAGTGCCAGGCCATCCAGGCAGCCATCCGATCCAGACCTGCCCGGCTGACAGTTCTCGGTGAGTCTCTTCATTACACTGGGGGTTGTTTTTGTCCTTGTGGTTGCACTGAGCAGCTTTTGGACAAGATGTTTTGTTGCTCAATCAAGGGGACTGCAAATGAATCCATGGTGAAAGCAATGGGGGTGAAGCTTGATCCTGAGTACAGGAGCAAAGGAAGCTGATTAGGGAGTAAAAGAATTCTGGGACAGAGTACAGCATTTCTGGGATGAGTAACACGGGCATCAAGAGTTTGGCACTTATACACCAGTTCAAGAATATGTGTCCATAAATTTAAGGATGTGAAGAATGTCAGTGTCATCAGAAATGCTCTTCCTGCAGTTCTGCACCGCAGCAGGACCGGGATGAATCCACCACTTGAGGAAAGGCTGGTTTCATGCTACTAGAGTACTTTTATACTATCTTTTTACTATGTATTTTCATACATATGTTTTATCATCCTGCCTTTCTCAGTAATTAATCTTTCCCATGAGCAGCACAGGAGGGTGTTGCATGGGATTGCAAACCAGAAGTGGCTCCCAAAATCTTGTATAGACCCTTTTTGGATGGGAGATGGGAGAGGAGCTCTGACAGAGCTGGAGGGTTTCGTTGGCAGCTGGCAGAGCGGGTGTGCTGGGAGGAGGAGTGCTGGGAAAAGGCTGTGTCAGAGAGGCTTCCCAGAGTGCACATGGCTTCCGAGAAGTTGATGAAAATGATATTTTTCTTGAAAAGCTTGGACAAAACCCAGTCTGTATTGCTGCTTCCAGATCCATCCTGATTATTCAAGTTCTAAAGTGAAACAGTTTGCATATTTAAGTTTAATTAAGTTGAGGTTTGGATTTGGGGTTTTATTGCTCATTTTTTTCTCCCGTTAGTTTCTAGGGAAAACAATAAATCCTTTTAAAAGATCCAAACCAAGAATTTCAGTGCTTTGGGTCAGATTGATGCTAATCAGGTTTAAGCAGCCAAACTAAGTGAGTTAAGGTACTGGTTGAGGTTGAAGTTGTACCTCACCAGAGCCTGCACCTCACTGCGAGTTTCTGGTTTGCAATTTCCCTTGCATTTGCTTTTCTCTCCCCACAACCCTACAATGTCCTCTACCCCCAAACTTACACAGCCGCCATCCCTTCCTTCCCTGACCCCAACGATAACAATGGTTTTCCTTTGATCCATCCTTCTGCTCAATCAACCCCTGACAGCAGCTCAGAGCTCTGATGTGCCTGCCCACACATGAAAGAATCCTGGAAATGAATCGGAGAGCAGAACCTTCCTCACCAACAGCCCCTCCTTCTGTTGTGAAAGCAGAAGATGTTGCCGGAGCCAGACAAAAGAAATAATGTTATTTAATTAGAGCTAAAGATTTCAAAACTAATTTAGTCCCAGGGCGTACGTCAGAGCTGCTGCGAAGCGTTGATTGAGCAGAGAGATGTTTTTATGGATCAAAAGGAAATCATTATTATCTTTGGGGTTGTGGAATGTGTTGAATAGATGGTAGTTAATGTTTATGTGTATATGCATGGTAGTTGCTAATTGATACATTTACCTAAGATGTTCAGCAACTTATATTTGCAGAGTGTTTTCCTTTTAAGAAAATTAAAGTTACAGCATGTTCAACTTAGGCGAAATCAATGAGAAAATGGGGGTTTGGAACCCACTGGTAGCTCATCTTTCACTTCAGATGTATTTATGCAGACGTTCTGGCAGGAAAGAAGTGGTTATAGCCCCAGTCCTGACAGAGTTCAAGGAGTGTTTGAACTCTCAGTCACAGGGTGGGATTGTTGGGGTGTCCTGTGCAGGGCCAGGAGCTGGATTCAATGATATTTGTGGGTCCCTTCTAAGTCAGGGTATTATATGGTTCTAGGCTGGTTGGGGAGGTAGGAGGGATCATCCCACCCTTGGACAGGGGCAGGAGGGGGTTAGTGCCCAGCAGCTCCCACTGTGTCACCTTTGGGGTGGGATGGTGTGTCCTGCTGTGCAGGCAGCAGGGGCAGGGGCTGCCACGGAGGGTCTGTGCCTTGTGTTTTTAACCACCCCAGTGGAAGGGATAGAAATGGCACACTGATAGTAGATGTCTCAACACCCCATGTGCTCGGAGCCAGTGCGGGCTCTGACAGCTGGTGAAATGTGCAGCCTGTCAGGCTGAGCTCGCTGTGTATCAGGGAGGAGCCACTGGTTTGTACAGGGGAAGGAAGGGATGTTTTCGGCCGTTCCAGATATGAAGTGCCACCAGCTGTGCAGACATCTTCCCTCTGAGGATCCAGTGCATGAGCCTGCTTTAGTTATAAACTAAGCAGCTGCTCCAGAGGGATGTGAATCTCCCAGATTTCATCTCGCTGGGTTGGGAAGGGATGTGACAAGGCTCCCTGAGCTGCCTCCCTTGAAGATGCTTGTGGGGTTTCATTCATACCAGTGTGCCCAGTCACCTGAGGCTGCAGGCATCACCTGTGCAGGAGAGGATCCCTAAGGCACCCCTGGATCTGGGAGCAAAGCCTGCAGCTCTCAAGGAAATGATTTGTCACAGAGCTGGGAGGCTCCAGTGCCTGGGAGGGTCTTGTGGCTGGAAGCCCAACATCTGCTGCTGGTTTGCCAATGACTCAAGGGGCTCATCAGTCAGTTGGGTGTTGGAGGCAGTTCTGGGGAACCCCATCCTGCTCTATCACTCCCAGCCTTGTCTCTGGAAAATACCTTGCTTGATTTTTTCGCATGGGTTGGTGCCACTGTGTTTGTTCTTGCCAGCTTTTCCACTTCTTTGGTATCAAGAATTCCCCTAGTGCCTCCCAATCCAAACTCCAACTGCCGTCATTCATGTCTGACAACAGCTTTATGGGGCTGGTGGCTCCTACTTCCCTGCTCAGATGCAGAGCTACACCATATTTTAATTAAATATTTAACGTTTTGTCACATTGTTTTCAAGTCTACATGGTTAAATGTAGTGGAGCAGATCATTCCATAGCCTTGGAAATCCAAACATTCAAACAGATGAGCCTATTAGTGTCATCAGCATCAGGGATAATCTTTTCTTTTTGGAGTCTCAGGCACAAATATTGCTTGGGAAGGTGGGTACAACTCATCCCAAAGCAGAAGGACCCCAATTCTCCGGGTCTCCCTCGTCTTCCCCCCTACCATTGCCCAAACTGTCTGGGGAATGGGGCACTGTCCAATCTCTTTGGGACTTCTGCCCCAGCAGGGAAGGCTGATAAAGCTGGTGGGGTGGAATTGGGAGGTATGGCAACATCCATGTTTTCTCCAAGTAGAGGATGTCAGGGGTACTCAAACTGGGCAGGCTTTGGGAAGTCACTGGAGGGCTATTTGCTACCTGTACATCTTTTATGGCAGAGCTGCTTAATTTATGATCTATTTAACTAAGCCGAGGTATTAATTAAATAAAGTAAGAGCCTGATTAGGACTTGGAGAAATTTAAAAATAAAATCAGGCAGCAGGCGAGTGAAATTGCAAAGCAAACACTTTGGCTGTAACCACTGGAGAGTTCCCTCCGGTCTTCCATCAAAGCTCAGAGCAGGGAGGGCAAATACAAGGGATTATATTGCCAACAGATGTGTGTTGTTGAAATATGCATCTGCCAGCCATGTAGTTTGAGGAGCCAGAGGCCTCGCTCGTGGATCCCTCTGCACTCCGGGGACCAGGAAGGAATTTGAGGCCCTGCCAGCCGAGCTGGGATTTGCAGACACATTAATTAGTGTTGAGTTCCCAGATCTCGCAGGCAGCCGAGTGAGGAGCAACTTTGAAGAGAGCATTGGCTTCCCCTGGAGGGGAGCGGAGGGGAGGGGAGAGAGGAGCAGGAGCTCATGGTGCCAATGTGGCCACAGTGCTGTGACACCTCAGCCTGTGGTGACCAGGGTCAGCAGGACCTGCAGTGCTGGGAGGATGGAGGAGACCGGGACAGGTCGAGCAGATGGATGATGAGGTATTGGAAATCTGGATGGTTCTTCCTCTTCACTCCCTGGCAAGAGCATCCCAAGCTTATTCTGGTCTCTCCTCCCCAGCATGAGATGTGACACTTCCATCTCTGCCATGTGCCACAGGCTGTCCTGGGAAGCTCCCGGAAACCACTTTCTTGGCACAGGGAAAAGGTTGGTCCCAGAGGTGCCAGTGGGAACTTGCTGACAACCAGGAAAAGGGGATACGAAGGTGTGAGGAAGAAGGCAAGGGAGCTACATCTAGAGACTTAAAGTGAATAATTGATAGGCAATTAACTTGTACCTTCACCTTTTATAGTCTAATTCCCTCTTTCCTCCCCCTCCACAGCCTCTTCTAATATTAACTCTGCCTTCACATGTGTCCCATTAGGAATAAAGCTTTCTTAAATCAACATGAATTATTTAACTCTACAGATTAAGTTAATTTGAAGTGAGAGTTCCTGTCTCTTACAATGGCACAAGTCAGGAACAGGAGAAAAGGAGGGTCACTGGGGTGTCAAGTGTAACCACGTTCAATCACAAACATTTTCCTCTTTTTATTTTATTTTTTATTTTATTCCAATCCTCTTTCTTACCAAGTCTTTCCAATCCTTCCCTGTAGAGCAGACTAAGCATTTCCATTACCAAAATGATGGCTGGCAGCTTGAGACATCTGCATTTCCCAGCTTTCCTGCTCTTTAGTGGAGTTTGATCAGGAAATAAAGAGGTTATAGCCTGGGAAAGGCCATTTTTCAATATTTGTTTGTAATACTGAGCTGCAAGGAGAAAATGTGATGAGGTGATGTTTCAAATCCAGAAACAGTTCAACTCAGAGCCTTTTTTCCACAGTTTTTAATAGAATTCAATTCTCTGACTACAAAATTCAGAGCATGTAGAGCTGGGATGTCAATTCACAACAAAAAAAAAAGAAGTGATAAAAATGTGATCATTTTCTTCCAGACAGTCTCTTCTCCTTGAACAAGTTTGGGTCTTCACAAAGCTGCATTTTCTGCTGGGAATATTTTCAGTGGCAAAACAGCAACCGGCTCTACTGGGAATGAAACAGAAACATCAAACAATCGAGCGCAAATCCCAAATAACCTAAATATTTGATGTCATGTCTGAGCAGCTTAAGTTTACAGCGCTCTGAGCCGGCTCCTTTTGATAGCAGGGGGTGGCCGGGTTTCCTTGCTCATGTCCCTGTGTGGCTCTGGAGTGGGAAGGCCTCCCCATGGCATTGACCGTACCCAGCCAGGCAAACCAGGAGTCTCTGAGATGCTCAGTGCTCTACAAATTCCAGGTGAAAGACAGCCTCTGCCTCATGTGGTCTATAGCTGGAAAAGAGGCCAAAGAGAGGGACTGTGTGCTAAAAAATTGGGTCTAGAGATGGGTATGGCCAAGGTGGGTTCAGTTGGGCATTGAGAATTGCTGCTTATCCCCATTCCAGAGGAGATTGCACTCCATCTGTCTGAAGAAGCAGTAGGAGGAAGGCAGCAACTGTACCAGCTCCATTCTCCTTATTCTGAAGGAGATAAGCAAAATTACATCCCCAGTAAACACATCCTGGCTGGCGCAGTAGTGCCAGGGTGAAGCACTCCATGGAACACATCCACCCACCTCAGGCTCTGCTGGTGTTGGAGCAGTACAATAACAGCTTTCTAATCATACAAATACAGGGAGAAGAAATCTAAGAAAGGGGGCTGATTCACATTATAGACACTAAAGGTGATAAGTATCATAGAATGACAGAATGATATGGGTTGAAGGGACACTAAAGATCCTAAATCTCCAACTCCCCTTCCATGGGCAGGGACACCTTCTACTAGACCAGGTTGCTCCAGGTCCCGTCCAGCCTTGTCTTGAACACCTCCAAGGATGGAGCAGCCACAGATTCTTCTCTGGGCAACCTGTGCCAGGGCCTCCCCAGCCTCACAGGGAGGGATTTCTTCCCAATATCCCATCTAACCCTGCCCTCTGGCAGTAGAAAGCCTTTCCTCATTGTCCTGTCCCTCTGTCCTTTGTCCCAAGACCCTCTCCAGCCTCTTTAGGCATTGGAAGGGGCTCTAAGATCTCCCCAGAGCCTTCTCTTCTCCAGGCTGAACACCCCCAGGTCTCCCAGCCTGGCTCCAGAACAGGGAGCTCCAGCCCTTGGAGCATCTCTGTGGCCTCCTGTGGAGTCACTCCAACAGATCCATGTCCTTCCCAACAGGATAAGACTGTATCTGAGCATGAGCTGGTGTTTAATCACACAAAGGGAAGTTCATCAGGGCCAGACCAGCACAAAGCAGATGCTGCCTCTGCTCCCTCAAATTCTGGTCCAGGGTTATGGGCTCACAGAGTTCTTGCAAAATTCATGTTTTCTGAAATCCCTGGGACCTGGAGTTGGGTGATGCCACCTCTCCCAGCAAACCTCCCCTTCCTCAAATCCTCAGAGCCACAAGAGCATTCCTACCTGCACGCTGAAAACTGAAGGACTACAGAGTAAATAGGAAAAGACACAGCTCAAAATGATTAATGTTCGGGTTCTTGTGCCAATCTGTGATTCCTTGTCTCGGTGCTGGGAGGGCATCGTGGTTTTGACCTGTGTTTTTATTGAACACGAGGCATTTGCCTTCTCTGCACAGACTCTGCTTGTCTGGACCAACCTGATGGATACAAAGCACAGAGGGCTGATAAAACCCCTTCCTGATTCTCTGCCATCCCTTTCCCTCTTCCCAGACCCTCTTGCTGGCTCAGCCACTCCCAGCCCCTCACACAGGCACTGTGAGCAGTTACAGGCTGTGATGGCCATGAGATTGCTGTGAAATGATGTGGAGGGGTTTGCTGTGTGTCAGAATCCCTCTGTCCTGCTGTGCTCGTCACCTGGACTTGTGTCTTACCTGCTCCTGCTCTGGGCACAACCCCTCTACATCCCACCTGCAAATCCCCCCCCGGTTTGCACAAACCATCTGGGAGCCAGTGCTTCCTCTGCGTCACACCAGCCTTTCCCTTTAGTGCATCCAAGGGCTTCTGCTCCCTCCAATGCCTGTGGACAGGGGACATTATTCTGCTTCACGCCCTTTTGGATCGCTGACACCTTGCATTTGGCATCACCCAGACCCCTGCACATGCAGATCTCTCTGTGCTGTGAACGCCTATGCTCAATTCTCTCTCCTGCCAATCACAACTCCCCGATCTGCATCCTGTCTGTGCTTTTCTGTATCTGTGCTCACAGAGCTCAGTTTGTGCCTCTCCCAGATGCACACATGGATGGGATATAGATCGGAGCATCAGCCTGTGCTTGGTCCCTGCCCAGCCCGAGAATCCGTCACCACCGGGAACTTGGCGGTTGTTAGTGACCTGACAGAAGTATTGACTCCCTCTCCCCTTGTCAGCTGGCAGAGAAGAACGAGGCCCTCGGAGCGTGACATCACCTGAGCGACAGCCCCCGCTTTCCTATCGATCCCTCCGATGAAAAACGAACCAGCGGCTTTGGCAGGGCAGGACCGGCTGGGAAAGCAAAGGAGGCATTTGGGGAGAGGCTTTCTGGAGCCACCCCAGCTCTCTGCTGGTGCCCAGCCTGCAGGGATGAGTTTTCCTGGGCCCAAGGGCTTTGCCAGCCCTTTTGGCATGTCTTACATTTCCCTGCTCTGTGAGGTGTTGCCCAGCCTTGTCCCCTCCACACCTGAGGGGCTCTGCCATCCATGAGAGGGTTCAGGCTTCCCAGCACAACCAGCACCACCCAGGTCAAGGTGGAGAAAGGGTTGGGAACCCTGTGATGAATCTCTCTGTTCTACATCCATCACAGTGCTCTCTGTTTCTGGCACTTCCCAGTGGCATTTGATGCCCCTGTCAGTGTGATGGATGTCAGCTTCCCATCCAGTGGTAGGGCTGAGATGGGTTTGGGACTGTGGCATTTTTTTTTGGCTCGCCTCGAGCTGCAAAACTGGATAGTTATGTCTGAATGACTGACCTGTGGGTGTCCTTGGTAATGAACAGGCAAATAACCTCCCATGCTCTGGGATATTCCTGGCATGCCAAGGAGAGGTTGGACAAATGACCCCCTGGAAGGGGCTATTACTCTTTTTTTGATGTTAAAGGTACCTGGTGGACTCAAATTTGTCGCTTCAGGTGGCAAAGAGAGATGGCAAGCATGGACATGGCATTGGATGACCCACCCAGGACTCTCCAGCCTCCTCCTCCAGGGAGGCTCCAGGAAATCAGGCTAGTGCCCTCCTCACAGGACAGCCATGGAGCCACACTGTCAGGTTCCTCAAACATCCTCAACTCTGACCTCCAGAGAGAGAGACAAGAGATTCATGGCAAATTACAGATTTAACACCTATGATGAATCCCCATTACAGCATGAAATGAGAAAGGAAAATGTAGCTAAATGGAAGATTTCCCCTTGGCAGCAGGAGGCTGCAGCTCATGTGAGGCTGGGAAAAGTAGAATGAAAAAAATGGGGAAAATATAGAGAACTAGAAAAAAACCTTGATCCATTAGTAAATATTACAAAACCTTTGCAAGCCACTGCTTGCAGGTTAGTGGGAATTAAAGGCCAGGGCTCAGACCCATGACACATCCAGGCTTTCCAACTCCATCCTTTGGTTGTCATGACAAGGAGAAACGAAATGTTGATGATGGTCCCTTGGGTACTCAGAACAGCCAGTCCTCAGTCCCTGGGGCCAGGACCTGCCCTTCACTACACTTCCCTTTGGGAAATCCCAGTGCAGCCTCAGAAGAATGAAAAATGTACTGAAAACTACATTTCTGTCTTAGACTGGGCTCCTGACTCCCAGACTTGGAGTTTAATACCAGGTTGTACAGGGCTTGGAGCAACTTAGTCTAGGGGAAATGTCCTGTCCACGGCAGGGCATTGGAATGAGATGAGCTTTAAGGTTCCTCCCAACCCAAACCATTCTATGACTGTATGGTAATGCAGAATTCCCACAGGAAGGAGCTGTCAGTAGCTAGCACTAGGAGCCTTTGCTGGAAGTGCAGGAAGGAAGACAGGCTTTAGCAGCAAAACACAGGCAGGAAAAGCTGGGAAGGGACACCCAGCATTCTGCCAGCTTGCCTTGTCCTGCTGGCTGTATGGGCAGAAAGGGAATCCAGCGATTTATGTCCTCGATGGAAATAGGCACATCCTGGGTTCATTTCTGTGCTGCCAAAGCTTCCGTGTGGAACCTTGAGCAAGTCCTTCAGACTCGAGTCCCACTCTTAAAAAAAGGGGAAAAGAGGCTGGGTGAGGCAGAAACGGGAGACTCTGGGTTATGAACACGGCCTGCCTTGTTCCCTGCACTCACTGCAGTTACGGCTGCAACGGGAGCGACATCCAGGGGTTGTGCAGTCAGTTATTCCTGGGCTGGGCCACAGCCAAGCAGAAATGCTGCAGAGTCACAGTTGTGGAGACAAGTGTCTATAATCTTCCTTGAGTCATAAATCATGTAGGAGCTGAACTCTCCTCCCTGTGACCTGATAGCACACGAGGAATCCTCTCACCATCCCTAACTCCTGGCAACACAAGGGTGAACACCAGACAGCCTGTGGGGTTTGGATAATCATGGGAGCATCCGCATACCCGAGGTGGCTGTTTCTTATTCAGGTTGTTGCTAGGGAATTCTGCAGAGATTTCTCCTACTGGGTGAGAAGTGACTTTCAAATCAGTGGCAGCATGAAAAAATTGCGATGGAAAAATGAGAGTCTTTCATGAGATCCCATTTAATTGCTAACGAAGCCAAAAATCACAGCCCTCACATTTGGTTCACCAACAAAACCCAGACAGCAGCTGCCCCTTTCGGATCTGATTCCAACTGGTAGGTTTAAAAGATGCAGAAGGTATTTAATGATAATGATAATGATTTACATTTATATAGTGCCTTGTATCCACTGGGATTACAAAGTGCTTTATATATTTATGGATAAAAATATACCAGATAACAGGCACTCCATCCATCACCAAACCCCAGCAAGCTGTTCAGGAAAGAGTTGCTGCATTTCCAGAGCTGCTCTCCCTCCTCACTGCTACAGCACTTGGGGGGCTCTACGGTAATTTTTGTAATAAAACCAGGTGATAAAAGCACTTTAAAAACAACAATGTCATAAAGAAGGAGAACCCTCAGTGTCATAAAACTTCATGCAGAAGAACAGGAGGGGAAACTTGATAGGGAGAAGGTTATAATGGCTTTAAAATGAAACAGAGTAGGTTTGTATTGGATACTGTGAATAAATTCTTGGCTGTGAGGGTGGTGAGTCCCTGGCACAGCTTGCCCAGAGAAGCTGTGGCTGTCCCATCCCTGGAAGTGCTCAAGGCCACATTGGATGGGGCATGGAGCAACCTGGGATAGTGGAAGGTGTCTCTAACCATTACAGGGAGTGGGAACAAGATGAGCTTTAAGGTCCTTTCCAAGCCAAACCATTCTGTGACAAACAGAGACTGTGCTGTCATGGAGATCAACTCTGGAGCAGAAATGTCTTCCAGCTGCTCTGGCTTAGAAGTTTGGCCCACAGCAGCATCTCCAATGGGCAGGTGCCATCAGAGCTGGGTAGACAAAGACCTCCCAAGCTTAATTTGGAGGTAGAAACACAAGGAAAAATTCCAGCACCTGAGACTCAAAAGATGCTTCTGCCTCCATGCCCTGCCATGGCTTTGTCCTGCCGTGGAGCAGGTCTGTTCCCATGGGTTGGATGCAATCTAGCCACCTTCCCCCAGTGAGCTCTGCCAGTGGTACTGTGCTTTGGTGCCTGCCCTAGGAGGAATAGAGCACTCCTATCCCAAAATCCTCCTCTGGAAAGGAGCCACTGGGTCGTGCCCTTTCGGTGACAGCCTCTGGCTCAGCTGGGCCTGGGAAGCAGGCAAGGGAAGGGAAGGAAGGAAGGGAGAGAATTGGAGGCTCTTAGAGATATTCATTCAAAATTCATAGGCGCAAAATTGCAGTCTGCACGGATTTGTTTCCTTTGGAAAATTACAGGAAACTACAGGCACCAACAACTGTTATTCAAATAGCCACTTTAGATGATTAGGATGGCAGGAGGCTGTACTTACACATGCAGACCCAATATAATCAGGCAAAGGGAAGCTGGGGGAGCTCGGAAGCGTAAGTAGCCGCAGGGGGGCTCTGTGGGAAGAGCCATGGGGCCAAATTCAGCTCCAGTGTGGGGGCTGGAGGAGCAGAATCCAATTAGCTTCCAAGTCTGGGGTGATAAGGAGAGCATGGAGTTCAGTGGTGATTTTTAGGGGAAGTTTCTCACCCCTTGTGAGCCATCAGCTGAGGACAGGTAGTGCACGGAGACAAGCATCATTCCTGCAGTGAGAGCTCTCCTCTCCCCTGTACTTATATCACAGCCCAGAAATCATCACAGAATCAGAGGATCCCAGACTAGTTTGTGTTAGAAGAGACCTTAAAACTCTTCTTATTCCAACCCCCTGCCATAGGAAGGGACACTTCCCACTAGACCAGATTTCTCAGAGCCCCAGGCTCCAGAAAATCCCACTCCCGCTGTTCCTCCTATCCATCTTCATCATAAATACAGCTTTGACCCTCCACCTGCTTCTCCCTCATTACTGACATCATAGAGATCACAGAATCCCAGACTATTTTGGTTTGGGAAAGACCCTAAAGCATCTCGTTCCACCCCCCTGCCACAGGCAGGGACACCTTCCACTAGACTAGGGTGTTCAAGTGCACCCTCCTCATTCCTCACTCTTACCTTCTAGCACAAACATCATTCCCCAGCCTGTTATAAATGAAGAAAGAGGGAAAGTATTTACCCTCCCTGAATTTATTTGAAAAGAAAAAAAAGAAAAGAACTTTAAAGCCACACACACACAAAACCCAGAGCAAATATTGCTTTGAGGATTGGCCTGCGGGTCAGCAACAAAACGCAGGCAAAACATCTGAGCCACTGAAGGGTGAAAACTGTATAATAAAAGTAAACTCTGCAGTACAAGCAGAGAGGAGCAACTCCTGGATTTATACCCAGAGAGCTGCTTCTTTTCCCTTTAAAATATTTCCCGGCGGTACCAGTGATGTCGTGCGGTGCAGAGCAGCCAAGAGCATCTCATCCTCCCCTGGCAGCGTCTCCCGCTCAGCCAAACCCCCTCTCCATGGCTCCGAGCCTCCTTCCCATGGATGCAGAGCTTCCAGCAGCCTGCTGCGTCCTCGCGGGTGTCCCAAGGTGTTTGTAAATGTTTGCACACAGGCGAGCGGCCCATCTGCGGCTCCGCTGGGCGCGTTGGCAGCCGCGAACACGTGGCTTGGCAGGGCTGGAGCTGGGAACGTCTGCAGGGAGCAGCAGGAACACGGCATCCAAGGAGGTGCTGCAGGGTTGGACCCAAATCCAAACCCTGTGGGGCCCTTACCTGCCAGATCCACATCCCCAGCCGGGCAGGAATCCTGGACCTACCTCCTCTTCCTGCCTGCAAGGTCACAGAGGGCTTCAAGGGGCAATGGCTTTAAACTGAGAGAGATTTGGATTGGATATTGGAAAGAAATCTTTCCCTGTGAAGATGGTGAGGCCCTGGCACAGGTTGCCCAGAGAAGCTGTGGCTGCCCCATTCCTGGAAACGTCCAAGGCCAGGTTAGACAGGGCATGGAGCAACCTGGGATAGTGAAAAGTGTCCCTGCACAGGGCAAGGGGTGAAACTGGATGAGCTTTAAGGTCCTTCCCAACCCAAACCAGTCTGGAATTCTGGGACTCTGTGATGTCTATGATGTCATTATCGGAGGAGAAGCAGGTAGAGGATCAAAGCTGTATTTATGATGAAGATGGATAGGAGGAACAGCAGGAGTGGGATTTTCTAGTGTTTGAGGCTCTGAGCAACCTGGTCTAGTGGGAGGTGTCCCTGCTTATGGCAGGGGGTTGGAAGAAGATGAGCTTTAAGATCACCTCCAACAAAAACCATTCTGGGATTCTATGATTCTATGACTTCTTTTACTATCAAGTTCTTCTCCTGGCAAGCTATCCTCGTTCTAAAGCACATGAGTGATGGACAAAAGTGGATAGGGCTATCTTGGGAGAGAGGGAGACGTAAGAGGGCAGAGAAGGAGGTAGGTAACTTTCAAGCACAGCCAATTCAGAAGGAAGCTTTGACATCCCGCATGTGCAAGGAGACTTTTGCAGAGCCTCTGGACTCTCTTAAAACACAGGTTTTTCTCTCCCTAATGCTTTTTGGGGTCACCTTGAGTGTGTGTTGATGGGACACAGATGGTGACGAGCTGCTTTGCACACTCCACCTCCCTTTCTTGTCTTTACAAGTGCTTTTCTCTTATCTCGTAATATTTTGCAAAAACCTCACAAGCTTTTAGTGGCAAGACTTTTGCTGAGAGGCTGTTGATAAATCTGGAGTAGGCAGCAGGAAGGCTTTAGTGACGTATTCTCCTCCTTTCCATTGGAAAAAGCAGCTTATCTGCTTTGGAGAATACAGGTTCTTCCTCGTTATCCGCACTGAAATCTTATCTAAACTGGTTCAGGTGGCGGAGCTGAGAGAAGGAAATAATTAAGCACGAGACAGGTGAAATGCTGACATTATTATTACCTAAATGGCCCAAACCTTTTACCTCGTGTATTTTTTATTATTATTTTACTTTTTTTTTACTGCTGGTGACACATAACAAGGGAGAAATCAGTTTTTCCAGGTTATCTCACCCATCCACACACATGCTACTTCACCCCCCCTCCTCCCCACCCAAATATAAATCTCTTTTAACTGGTTCTGTTGGCAAGACAGAGAAATAATTAAGGCGAAGGTGGCTGCAGTGTTGATGTTATTACTGTAATGCAGCAGCCTGTTTAGTTTCTTTGCCAATGAAATGCAACCAGGGGAAAATCAGTTTTAAAGATTACCTCCCAGAGATGCAAATAAAGGAGCGGAAACCATGTAGTCAGGAAGAAATGGTCTCAAATTAGGAAACATTTCAAAGTTGGTGACAGTCTCTTAGGGGCTTTTAAGACCACAATTTACCTTTTGACTGCATTCTATTTTCTCTGAAATCCTTTATTTCCCTCTTATTTATTGACTGGGGAGACAGCACAGAAACGAGAAAGTGATTCTCCAGCCACTGGTCTTAAAAATCCATAGAAGAAAATTGTTCTCGGGAGGGTGGATTTTTGTTGTTGTTAGGCACTTCTTTTTTCCTCCTTCCTTGTTTTTAGCCCTGTCTGTGAACCAGGGTTTAATTGAATCACTTTGCCATGGAGCAGCCTCAAACTGGAAGGGATCAAGGTCAGCGGTGCTGTCTGGGAGCAAGAAGTCCTGATTAGAGAGGTGGAAACTGTGGTGAAAACACAGCGGGACACAGCACATCCTGCTGCAGACTGCAGCGTATCCCACTCCGGGCCACATATGGCATGAGGGTGGAGGGTCTCCCCATCCACACGTGGTGGTCAGTGGCAGCTGAATCATAGTGATGTTCTCCCTGGGGATTTCTTGTGTTTCAGGCACAGCACTGTGGGTTGGGAAAATGGGCATCTCTGCACATGGATTAGCATCCTGCTCTTGGATTACCATCCTGCTGCTGGATTAGCATCCCAGTCTTGGAAGCATCAGGCTCTCATGTTAGCATTTCACTCTCATTTAGCAACCTGCTCTTGGATTAGCCTCCTACTCTCGGATTAGCATCCTACCCTCAAATTAACATCCTGCTCCTGGTTTAGCACCCCACTGTCAGACTAGCCTCTCTGTGCTCAGATTAGCATCCTGCTCTTGGATTAACATCCAACTCTCAAATTAACACCCCACTCTCAAATTAGCATCCTGTCTCAGATTAACATCCTGCTCTTGGATTAGCATCCCACTTCTGGTTTAGCATCCCACTCTCAGATTAACATCCCTCTGGACACAGTGGCAGTCGGGCACTGATGTGCCCCCCATGCCTTGCCTGCTCCCTCTCGCTCATCCCAGAGTGGTTTCTCCACCACACACGTGTGTTGCTCACAGGGTCCTGTCTGTGGGTGTTCCTTGCTGGAATGATACTGAGAGGTGCAGAAAAAAACAATCTTGGAGAATTCCTACTGTGCTGGCCTAGTTATCCTGTTCCAGCTGTGAGCCAGTGCTGCTGCCCAGGAGAGCCCCAGGAGACAGCTCTGCTTGGAAGGAATAACCACATTAAAAAATAGTGCATCAGTTTAGGCTAATATGGATCAGAATCAGCGCAGCTCTGTAATTAGAGCTTGGATTTCAGAGATTAAATCCTTTTAGGTCAGCTTTCAGTAGCTATGTTCAATTACTCCTTACATCTGGCCTGCCTTTGGGGAAAGGACATCCCCCATTCCTCTATCACTGTGGTTTCCTGGTTATTGATACTTTTCTGCCTAATTTATGAGGTTTCACCAAAATAGATTTAGGCAGCTCAGCAACAGAGTCCTATCTGTCAGTGCTTCAACAGTTGAGCTGGGCTTCTCCTCCTTTTCTTCCTCCAAAACACTATGGGTGGTCTAAGGGCTTCAGTCCTCTTCAGGGAGCACAAGGATGTCCACAGCAGGATGGCTGTGGGGTGAGGAGGACAGGGAGTACCCACTGCTCTGGGTGATACCTCTGGAAGAGCTAAAAGAGGGATTACAGGCTCAGGAAACCCCTGGAGAAAGGATTTCTGTGCACAGGCTCCTCAGATCAGGCTGTTCTGTTTTGTGGCTCCATTGGTTTCTGTTTCACCTCTCCAGGCAGGACTTGGAGGTGTTTTACTGCTCAAAGGTACCTCTGACCAGTGCACAGGAATCAAGAAAGGTGGAAGAGGAAAACTGCAGAGGTTTGAAAAGTTTCCCTTTTAGAATGAAGGATTCTGCTACAACTGAATTGAAAAATCATCAATTTGGGCAAGACCTCCCCTAGAGTAAAATCAGTTCTTTCCAGCCCACCTACCTTGAAGGCTGTCACCCTTGGGGGTGTCCCTTTCCCTCCCCAGACCTGGACATCTCCCGTGCTGCCATGTGGTGTCTCTGGTGATGTGCTGAGATACGTCTCAGTGGCCAGGAGCCCCAGGCTCTCTCCTGGGGATTGGAAGTGTGTCACAGTTCGGAGGAGTTACGTCCATTAACATGACTGAAAAATGAAATGGGAGCCATTCCATTTGTCTCTCAGGTTTCTGTGTCTCCTGTCCTTCTTTCTCCTCTAAACCCTTTCTGATTTCTTCTGCTGTTGCAGACTCTGGGCTCAGCATCCTGGAAATGTGGGTCGAGGCTGCAGGACCCCTGAGCCTGTGAGCCCGCCCTGGCACCAGGACACCCCGTGTCCCTCCACGCCTCCATTGCTGCAGCGAGAGCACCCTCTCCTGTCTCAGCTCTGCCTCACTCTCCCTTCCCTCGCAATCGCCAGGGCTGAGGCTCTCCATCACATCCTGGGATGAGGCCATGGGGACAGGGACCCAGCATCCCAGCACTCACACCTTGTCCCAGCACGGCTGTGTCACCCAGTGTCCCCCTGACAGCAGCACCGACGGCTGCTCAGGACGACCAGGGGAACATTTAAGTAAAAAACAATTTCTAGGAGAGGTCTGCTATAATTACTAATTAGATGTGGTTATAATTATCTCTCTTTGCAATCCCATACCTTCCACAGAATAGCTTCAGTTCCTCCTAACAATTAACAGAGAGAGTCTTTTATGACACACAGGGTGATTACACTGCAATCGCAGCCTCCATGGCCAGCGCTGCCTTATTAAAGAAGGGCCGATATTTACAGAAGAACATTGTGATCAAATTAGACTAAAATTAACTGGAGTAAATTAAGAATAAGAGTGGTTTTTTCATCTGCTTCCCTTTCTTTTCCGCTGCACAGTTGCCTCTGGGTTTGTTATAATGCTTTGTGTGTTGATTGTGGTATTTGACTGGGCAAAAGGAGACAGAAAGTGGCAGCAACTCATTTCTCTGGTTCACCTCAGAATGAAATCTGCATCTACATCTCCTCACTCATACACTGCTCCTGCTCCTATAAACCCCAGACACAAAAGCTCAGGATTGAAGCCTGACTGAGCTTGAGGAGATTTGAACAATGCTCTCAACACATGGTGGGATTGTTGGATGCCCTGTGCCAAGCCAGGAGTTCGACTGGGTGGTCCTTGTGGGTCCTCTCCTACTCAGGATATTCTGTGATTCTATGAAGCTACAGGACATGACCCAAACCTGTGACATTTCAGCCCCCCCCAGTTCTAATGAGCTCTGCCTGTGAGTCTCCGCTGCACTGAGAGCATCCCAGAGTGCTCATCCCACACTTCCTGCTCAGGGCACAGCTTTGCTCAGAGCAATAGCAGGAATGGGGTGGATTTCCCCCAGTGATGCTAAACCCAACACTTGCTTGCATTTAACACACAGCTTAATAGCTCCAAAGCTAAGGCTGGTGCTCCGCATTAGGAACAATCGCCCAACAAGGAATTGGGAGATTTTTTTCATAGCAATGGGCCAAACAAAATAATCATCATGTGGTTTGAGGCTTTTTTCCTTTATTTTTCCTCATAAACTGAATTATTGGTGAGCAGAATGTGGTTTCTGGGAGAGTTGGCTCCATCCATAGGTCTCTGGGAAGTGGCTGATCAGACAAACTTTTGGCTGTGGCAGTGTGGGGTGGTTACATGGACTGTTGCTTTGCCTCTTCCGTGTAGGAGGCTGAATCATCCTAAATTATAGTGTAGCAGGGCCTGTTGGAGGGAATGAACAGTACAATCTCTAGCTCAGGCCTTTGGGTAAATCATCTTGCAGTTAAAATCCATGAATTTGACAGGCTTTGCAACTTGCATCTTATTACAGTTTCACCAATTTCTCCATCTTCACTTGATGGCCTCACCCCTAATCTCCCTGATCCAAGTCCCACTGGATGTGGGGTCCTTTACTGCATCTTTAGCTACTCCTGGTTTTAACCCAGGAACCCCACCCTCGTTCTGGTTTAGCGCTCCCTCAGCAGTGCCTGCAGGCTGAGCTTCCGTCTGGCAGCTCCACTTTGAGCTGGAATTCCCAGTTGGCCAGTGGCATGGGAGGGAGATGTACACAGGGCACACTTCAGATGGGCTTTGGGAAGATACAGTGGTTGGGATAAAAGGTTTCTCAGTGAACAAGTCAAGATGCTCTTTTTTCTCCTTGGTTTAAGTGAAAGATGCTCATGTGAAGTCCTTGATAAGGTTTTAGGTTGCATCCTTTTCTTTTTTCCGTTTCCTTCCTCCAGACAGGAAGAAAGAAAAGAAATGAGTGAGTCAAAATGAGGTGAATAACCTTCATTTTTCAGGTTTTTTTGTCACCGGAAAGCTGAGAAATTCCGCCTTGTCTGTCCAAAACAATATGTTGGAGTTTATTGTTCATTCTATGAAGGTTTGTTGATTTCTGATGCGTTCTTGCCCGCTTTTCTCAGTGTCTGCAGACCTGGCAGCCAGGGAGGATCCCTGTCCTGCTCACTGGGTAACAGGACAGTGTCCCATGGTAGCACATGTGGTCCCTCAGGGAGGAGGGACAGGAGCTGAGAGAGGTGGGAAGGGCAGAACCATCCTCAGAATGTATCCATACTGTTCCCACTCCTGCACTCCCCACATTTCCCTTCTCATGGCTCAGAGATGGGGCTGGCAATGGTCATGTTAGAGGATTTTCCTCCTGCAGGTCCTGCCCTGGGGAATCAGAGAAGGAAAGCGGATGTTCTTTATTCACATCACACCCAAATATTCACAAGAGCTGGAAATTATCCAACTATGTCACCTGGGCTGGGCTGGGACATCTGCCTGGAGTCCCACCTCATTCCTCCAGCAGCCTTGTTGCAGTGAAGGAGAAAATTAACAGTGCTTCTCACTTTGGGGACAATTCCTTCATGCAAATCACTTTTGAATTTGACAAGGGTTGCGGATTTTATTTGCAGAGAGCACACAGGGTTTGCTGGGAAGAGGCAGTCGTCTCAAGCCAGGTTTCAAAATGCATTCATACCATGGAATGGCACCATGGAGGGTCTGATGAAGGAGAAATAACCCCCCTCCAGGCAGGGCAGAGCCAAACCCCTGTGTCAGGTGTTCCCCCTGCCCTGTGCCTCATCCTGCCTTTGCATTAGTGCAGCACAGTGAAGGGTTAATTGAATTGTTACAAACTGAGCCCAGGGCAGAGGCAGCAGAATCATTCTCTCCACTGGAATGAGTCATGTTTTCTGAAAGTATTCCAGTGAAGTATTCCTGTTCTCCTGACCTCTCAGCTTGCTGCACCCCCTGTCCCTAGTCAGGATCTCCAGCCGCCTTTTGTAGCTCATTGTCAGCCCTAATTGCTCTCTGTCAGGCCCCAAACACGGACAAGAGCAGAGCGAGGACAGAGGAATTAGTGTGTAAATCCCTGGCATTCGTGGAATTGGAGACCCCTGTGGCCACTCAGACACTCCTTTTGGACAAATGGGGACAGCAGGGAGGTGCAGGCCATGCCAGTCCCTTTCCCTTTGGGAATGTTGGAGGCAAAGTCACCAAAGAAACGACAAACCAACTCCTGCCTCACGTGAGGTAGGGGAGGCAAATTCCCAATGTCATGCCATAGTCCTAATTAGCTGATGTGAGCTCCACACCGAGAGGGGTTGGCAGGACCTGGCATGGCCAGGATAAGCCACAACCTGAGAAATCACAAATCACAGGGTGGTGCTGGTGGGTGGCACCGTGTGGGAGAGACGTGCAAGGACAACTCTTATGGAGGAAAGCCAAGAGGCTCAGACGATGTTCCTGTGGGTTTGCACTATGAGCTGGCACGGTGGGGTTTTTTTAGCCTTAGAGTGCAGTGGCAACACCAGGGCTGAGGTGGCAGCTGGCACTTGCTGGTGTCTCTGCACCAGGTAAAAGTGGCACCTGTGTCTCCAGAATGGTCCAAATGATGACTCGGGACTGTGAGTCCATCGTTTCCCTGCTCTCATGGGACTCATCTATTCTCTCAGTGTAGTCCTGCCCATGGCTCCCCCAAAACCATGGCAGTCCATAAGGCTTTTTCTCACTTCCATGGCTGCAGATGGTGTGAATGGGCTGGCAGTGCCACAGCCAGAATGCTGTCATGTGCCATGGGTGCTCTCCCAGGGTGAGGCACAGTGGGAACAGTGCCTGTGCAGGCAGCCCCATGTTGTTGATTACAGTGACTAGAAATGTGTAGCCCAAAAAACACTCCTCAGTGGTTTTTTATCCACAGACAATCCTCCCAACAAGCTCTGATGCAAGGAAGGCTGTTTACAGGCGTGAATAACCCTTTTTATTTGTGCTGGGTTTGTTTATGAACCTGCTGCTACAAGGCACTGGGATGAATGTCATGGCAGGGAGGCTTAGAAACAGCAACACTGCACAAGAGATGCTCCAGAATGAGATGTCAGGTCCCCAAAGCCTTGAGACTGTGTGAGAAAGTGAGGGAATTTCTAGTGAAAATAAAAATGCTTTGCCTCTGTTATTGGTGGAGCACCCCAGGGTCATGTTCTGAAGCTTTGCAGCACCGAGGACGAACAATGTGTTGGTTTTTCTCTGATGAAAGGCTCCCCTCCTCCTCACCTCCAGTGGATTTAGAATCTGGGCTGGAAGAAGAGTGAGAAATGATGTGACAAGCATGGTACAGCTGCTGCAGATTTGGGGATGCTGAGTTTGCTGGCAGATGTTCACCACCCATCCCTCCCACCCTGCAGAAGCTGAGCAAGGCTCTCAAAACCAATCCAAGACCCCTGGGAGCTCCCTTGGCTTTGCCATAGACCCAATTTCTGGGAAGGGGATGACTTCCCAGGTGGGGAGCTCTACCCTGCACTCACTGATCCCTCCTCTGGTGGGAAGCAGAGGTCAAGGTGGAAAGACCTCCTTGTATGAGATGAGGTCACTTTGCTCAAACCACAGTGCCCAGCCTGGGGCCAGCCTAGTGCTCCTGCCCAGAGGTGACTCAAGAGCCTGTGCTGAGTACAATCCACCTTCCCCCCTCCTTTCTGTCCGTCCTTCCAAGGTCCTCCTCCTCTGATGTAAACATAAGCTTAATGAAAAAGCAGCAGATGTTCCTTTGATTTCAATTTACTCTGGATTTTAACCTAATGCAAATGGGAGTTTGCATCCAGCTGTGACGAGGCAGGCTGGGCTCAGGCCTGACATCCCTGCCTGTGCATTTCCTACCTGTCCCATCACCATGACAGCAGCAACTGGCTTCCAAAAATTTTCTCCAGGAGGTTGTCTCTGCCAGGTCTTGGGGCCTGCCCTTATCAGGATTCAGAGCTCCTGCCAAGCAATCCTGTGCAAAAGGATTCACAGCTCCTGCAGGCTGGTGAGGCTGTGGGGGATCTGTGGGGGAGCATCACACATTGCTGTGGCTTGGGTAGAAATATTTGTGTGTGTTTTGGAGGTCTTTTCATGAAATGGAGTAATAATTGAGAAGGAAAGCAGTCAATAGCAAGTGATTCATCTGCCAGACTGAGCTTCCCTTTCCCCTCTAGGATTGCAGAAGCCAACTGTGATTTCCTGACCTTATCTCCTCTCTGAGCAGGTAAACAACAAACTGATTTCTGTCTCTGCCTGGAGTGGCTTGAAGACAGTCAGTCACAAGCAGAGCTGGTTTGCTGGTTTGTTTGATGGGAAACACGTGGCTTTCTCCTCTGCCATGTATTTTCACCATTCAAATTCCATTATGGAGGCTCCTGCAGAGTCCTCACTGTGGCACCATTGGCTCTGTGACCATCGTCCTCCTCCTAGAACGTGCAATGCTGTAGTTGTGACACACACTGGGAACTCAGTGGGCTCGCTGTGCGGGGGTAGCCCCTGCAGCTCACACTCTTCACCAACTCAGACTCAATCCATTCCTGAAAGACTCTGTACTGTTCCGAGCATCAGGACCAAAGATCTTCAGCATGGGAGGAATGAGTCCAGGGAAGGTGTAAATGCATCTTCTGGTCTTCACCAGTTTTCATTTCCCCAGTCAAGACAGGAAGGGTAGACATCCATTTTTTCCCTAGGTAACATGGATTTGTGCTCTGCAGACCTAACACTCATTTGCCTTTTCCTGAGATACTTTTCAGATGGTTTTGTTGGTCTGCAGACCAAAAAAGAAATGGCACTCCAGTCTCTACATTTATTCATGCAGATCCCTCCCTCCTGCAAGCCCATAATGGGATGAGGATGGGCATAAGGGGAAGGAAAATCCTCATTCACTGGAAAAACACCTACAATTTCCCTTTGGAGCAAAGCCTGGGAGGAAGAAATGTGATCGGTGTGGACCCCATCAAAAATCTCAGCCTGATTAGGAACAGTGATCCCCTGACAGAGAGCAGCAATTTCCAGGCACCACCAGACCACACCAGAGAGAGATGCCGACAACGTCCTATTTTCCACACGATTCATGAAGGATAAAAATAATTGGCTGGAGTGTCCCAGTGATGACTGACAAGTACCCAGGGGCTGGGAGTTCCCCCAGTGTGCTGTCCTTGTCTCCAGTGCTTTGAATGGGAAGGAGAGACTTTGCTGAAAGCTGGGTCCAGGCAGTGGATGCTGCCAGGTCCAGGGTATGGGACAGGCAGAAGGGACTTCACTCCAGCTGAGGAGCTTGCTGGGCCTTCACACAGGGCCCTCCACCTGGGGGGCTGTTATAGGGGGCTGCTGTCCCTCAATCTGCTGCTGCCGCCAGAGGCAATTGGTTGCACAGGGACAAGCTGGGCTTTAGGTGTCCCCTCCTGCAGCAGGTAGGTCTTGGCTCCCACTGTCTCTTCCCTCCTTCATCCACCTCTGAGCAGCCTCTGGAGTTTTGAACCTCATGGATTTTTCAGTTAATTATTAGTTAATTATTAGGCTTGTAAAATAGCACTATAGGGCTGCATGGATAATGGAGAGGGTTCAGGAACAGGGCTGGGATCTGACTCCAGAGGTGCTACAGAGGTGAGGAGGGAGTGCAGGAAGGAGCTTTGCATCACTCCCCTATCTCCCAAGTCCACTTGCCCAGCCAGGAGCTCATCATTTCCAGCCAGTTTCCCACCAGACAGCACTTGGATCTCCCTTTTCCCAGCTTTTTGCCTCTTCTTCCTCACTTCTCACTATGTAAGCTGTCATACAGGCCAGCAATTCCAGTCTCTCTGCTCAGCAAGGCACAGCTTGTCCCAAAATGAGGCCAGTGGTCTAGAACTAGGTGACTGGTTTTGCATCACCAATAAATTCACCAGGAGTTATTTTTTGTTTGAGTTAAAGCTGGGAAAGCATTCCTGCTGAGAAAGGACAGCAGAGGGATTTGCATTCCTGAAAGCATCCACACATTTCACATGAGCCTTTCCAAAATGAAAGGTCAGACATAGGAAAACCCAAGGCTTCCAAAAATCCTCTTTTGTGCTAACTCAGCAATTCTTGGTTAACAAAACTACTTAAATTACTAAGAAGGATTTTCCTTCCGTTCCTTTCCCATCCAACATAGCCTGAGTTTCTCTCCTGTCCTCTCCCTTTGGCAAGTAGAGCCCTGTCCTGTCTCTTGGACAAACTGACTTTGGGCTTTCCCATCTCTCTTCCCTTTCTTTTCCCTTTCAGGAGCTGGGACCCAAGTGATTAAAATCTTGGGAGGCAAGAGGAGAACATTGATGGATGCTTTTGGTAATGCTGGTGGCATCTCTCTCCATGCTCCTCCCTACCAGGGAAATCCATCTTCAGGAGCGACTGTGGTGTAACAGGGGGCTCCTGGCAGCTCTTCACACATGTCCAGCCTGGAGGGTTGGTGCTGACGGTGCTGAGCATTTTAAGTGGCCTCCCCACTGTAGTGGGAGCAGGTCCAGCCTTCCTCGTGGCAATGATGGGATAGCTCATATCGCATCCCATCCCATGGGAGCAGTGTGCTGCAGGGATGCCTGACTGGCAGTGGTCTAGGAACACATCCCAATCCCTCCAGCTCTGGGCTGGGCTGGGCTGCCTCTGCCACCAGGAAAAAGGCTGTGGCCAACAACGGCCAGGCAGCAGCTCTGGCTGCTCATGATGTCTGGGGCTGTATCAGGAACAGACCTGAGCCAGATCAGTCAGGGGGTGGAGAATTCCATGAGTGTTGCCTTGGGGATCCAGGCCAGGAGTACAGTGCTGGTGTTTATTTATCTGTTTGAATTTATGGGTTTTAAGACTTTTAATGTCTTTGGGATCATTTTGTGGGTCAAACTGAATGAGAGCTCCTCCCTCACACACTTGGATAGAGGAATAATGGGAAAAGGGTCTGGTAGAACCCCTCCCAGTGGTGAAAATCTGATACTCCATTAACAACACCAGCACCATCTCCCAGTTTGTTCTGTGTCCTCTGAGACTCCTCAGCTGTGGCTGAGCAGGGTCATTTCTGCTTGGACCTGTGATAGAGCCAGTCACAGCTAGTGAGGAGGTACCTGCTGTGATGGGAGCTGGGACTGGGGGGCAGAATCCTGTAGTGATGGGAGCTGGGATTGGAGAGCAGGTACCTGGTACAGTGGGATTGATGAGCAGGTACCTCATACAGTGGGAGCTGGAATGTCATTAGTGTTGTCCTGGCCCAGTTGCATTGTCCAGGGGATAAATAGTCATGTCTCAATCTGAGGAGAAGAACAGCCCATGGAGAATTGCTGCTTTTCGGCTCATAATGTTTCAGAGTTTTTTGATGGAGAACAATTGTTAGAACTGCTAGGAAAAAAAAGATAAAAAAATCAAGCAAAAATCCAGAAGGAAACGCAACTATTTCTGCTGCAGAAACTCCTGGGAGCCGTCACTCAGACACTTTATGCTCACTCCCCTGCTCTTTCCTCACCTCCTCTCCCAGGTCAGGTGAAACTTGCTGAGATTCACCATCAGAGAGGAACGAGAATCCCTGACCAAAACATTACCCCTGTTGATGTGTTGTCGCTTTTTTTGCTATTGATTCCTTAATTAAAAGAGAATAAAATTCCACCGAAGGAGACATTTCTCTGAAACACTCCATCAGTCAAAATAAAAAAAAGAAGAGGAAACAAAATCAATATCCTATTTCAAAAAACCCCCACATTTCGGAGCAGATTTTGGAGCAGCCCCAGGTAGTACATCTACTCCCTTCTCTAACATGTTCTGTTAGCTCTGTCTTCCCACTCTCCAGTCTCTTTTCACTGTCATCCCTTCCTCTAGACTTTTCCCACAAATCCCACCATTTCTGATAGGGTTTTCAACATTTTTAGGGGTGAAGCCCAGGGAACCTGCCTATTTCCCTGCAGGGTGCTGTACATAGGCACCCTATCCCTAGGGATGGGTGACACCTCTATCTTTGTGCCCCTCTCAGAGAAAACCCCTTGGGAAATCACCGAGACACAGCAAAACCAAAGCAAAACCTATTATTCTCGAGATCCTTCTGTCATGGCTTTAAGGAGGATTCCTGCTATTCCAACCCCATTTTCCTACCACTATGCAATTTGCAGACTCTCTGGGAATGCTGTATTAATGGCTCTAGCTCCATGAGGAGCCTTAACAGAGGGACCTGAGCAGCCCCAGGAAATTCCCTCTGAGCAGAGGTCTAAAGATTTGGGTAATTCATCTTAAAATGGGGATTTGCTAATGGTGTATGGGAGTATGAATGATCCCAGGAAAGGCTTCAGGACCAGAAGGCAGCCAAGGGCACTCAAAGTGTCTATGAGGCTGAACCTTTTCCATATGGAGCTGTCCTGTTCCCTGATAAGGGATTCAGACCAAACCCAGACATGTGTCAATGCTGGAACACTGGGATTGATCGTGCTCCGTCCTGGAAGGGCTGGATTTGCTTTCCTTCGGAACGTGTGGCCCAGCCATGTCGGAGATAAGGAATTGCACCTCATTGATCAAACTCATCTGATGGATGCTGGATTCATCCATGAGGATTTGCTCAGCCCTTGCTGCTGCCATGGCTGAAGGTCTGCAGAGCCTGCGACCTCTGCAGCTCAGGGACACATCTCTGGTGTCCAGCAAGTCCCACATGGATCCTCTCTTTGTATAACAGCATCTATGTGTTGGTCAGTTTGACCTTTAAATGGTGTGCACAGCACATAAAATATAGTTGGGAGTTGTTCCTTGTTTGCAGAGCTGAATGTGTGCCTGCGGTTTGTTTTCCACAAGGAACATGGTGTGCCCAGAAGTCCTGTGTCCTGCAGGTGGGAGGGGGGAGGGACTTTTTCCAGTGAGAGGATTTGGATGTGAGTGGCTGCTTAAGAGGCTCAGGCCAGTTGTGTTGGACAAAAAGTGTTTTAACCTGCCAATGCCCCATGTCTCGGAGGATTGAGTCCAGCTCTTTGCTGGGAGTGGGGAGAGGGGAGGGAAGCAAAGCACTGACAGATCTGGGACATGGCACAGGATTAGTCTCTTTCTAAGGCCTTCATTCATTATTTCTGATGACATCTCACACCCAGGAGGGTTCGGCTGGTACCCAGATCAAAGCTCCCCACTCTCGTCCCTGTCTCGGTGCCACCACAAGGCAAAGCACAAAGCACTGAATTTCCATCTCCCCGGTGGGTCTCCCTGGTGTGAGCTGCCCTCAATTCCTCCACAGCAGCACAGCCAGGGATCTGAGCAGGAATCTCCCATGATGGAGACTGGAAAGAGCATCACTCAACATGATGTGCAGTCCATTCCTGCATAGGAAAGAGGGATCTCCAAGGACTTCCAATTGGAAACCTGCAAATGAGTGTTGATAGAATCATAGATTGGAAGGGACCTTGAATCTCATCCAGTGTTCCAGGCCAGGTTGGACAGGGCTTGAGGGAGCCTGGTCTAGTAGAAAGTGTTCCTGCCCATGGCAAGGGGTTGGAATGAGATGAGATTTAAGATCTCTTCTAACCCAAACCATTCTGGGATTCTGCAAATGAAAAGGCCTCCCTCTTCCATGAAATAGGACTGATACTTCACATCCTAGCCACGGGAAATGCCAGGAGTATTTTTCCCAGCCTGGCCTGAAGTCTTGTCTTTTCTCACCCTTTTCCTGTCCCCAGTTTCCTCGGGGACACATCCCAGCAGCCAGATCCAGGTTTTCTGCCTGCTTTTTCCAGTCCTGGGCTGGAGCTGGGAAAAGCAGCAATAGCCACTGCTTTGGTGTGGGGACATGGTTTAAGGGGGAGTACATGATAAAACTGTGTCCTCTAAGGGAAGGAGGAGAAAAAAGGAAAAATCAGCCTTTCACTTTAAAAGAAATAAGTATAATCAATCCTTTCAGATCCAAAGTAGAATAAAACATCTTCAAAGTGCGGTCTGCACGTGGCAAAGCACGTCTGTGATGTCTCCATCCAGGGGCAGAGTGCCCAGTGTGTTTGGGAGCAGGCAGTGCACCTCCCTGCCATCTGAGGCTGGCACAGCTGGATGAGTCCAGCTACCTGCAGACCCCGCCTGGGCCAGGCTGGGAAGTGCCACTGGAGAGGGGAGAGCAGAGCCACTGGGACTGAGCGAGCGCATCAGCACTGGGGTCACAACCCTGACAATAATCTGCTGAGCTGAAAATATACAGGCTTTTGTGTCTCCTCAACACCAGGCAGGAGCCCAGGAATGAGATGCAGCAAGGCTCAAAATACAAACCTCCCTGCATCATCCTCAGCCTGCAGGGAGTCAGGAAGGGCTGTGCCCACCTCTGGGATCTCCCACCCACCGCCTGCCCTGGAGGGAGGCTGAGATGGGGAGTTCTGAGCAGTGGGAGATGATGTCCTCCTCACTTCCCAAACCATGGGAGAGGATGAGTCCTTCACCTTCCAGCTCCTTACCTTACATATGGGTTGGTATGCCAGGCTCCCAGCAAAGCCCATCCCAATGGAAATGCAGGATTCAGCTGTGCTGGGGCTGTAAGGGACTGTTAGGATAGTACATACCATAGCTAATTAACAGAAGAGGTGTTGGCTAATGAGCTCAGGGCATTTGTAGCCTCAGGATGGATCCAGATAATCAAGACCCAAACCTTAATAGCCAAGTCCCAGTCTCCCATGTCATCCCACTGTGCTCTGCCATGTATTTCCATGATACCTCCTGGCAGGAGACAGGCAAGATTTCTCCCATCCCATCTTGCAAGAGAGAAGATCTAAGAGCAGCTCCTACCAGGAGGAGGGGGCCAGCTAAGGGAGTTTGTTCCTTTTTTGCCTTTTTTTCCTATTTTTGTAATGAATAGTATTAATCCCCATCTTTTTTTTTTTTTTAAACAATTTGAAAATATCTGACATATGGGAAAAATAATGAATTCAGTTTTCTCTTGCATTCTCTGATCTGTCACTCTGCACCCGGGACCGGCGCACAGGGGGAGGAGGAGGCAGGGGGTGCTGGCCTACATTGGGGAGATAATGAAGTTCCTGCTGATCTCCCTTCCAGGAGAAGGTTCAGGCATGTCCTGCAGCTGAGGGGAGGCAGGATATGCCACAGCCTTTTCCTTTAGCTTTCCATTTCTCTTTGTGGGAGGTGGTTTGTGGCTACAGTCAAGAGAGATGTGCTTGGAGCATCTCTCTGCAGTTTCATGGGCTCTTCCCTGGATCCCGTGGGCTCAGGGACTGGACCCAACAGGTCCCTGCTGCCTCCAAGAGAGATTAATCCAGGGCTGTGCTGTTTAGTTCCAGCATCACCCTCAAAAGCATCTCGAACTGTTGCCCAGTGTAGTGATGAAGCTGCAGCCTCTGTGGAGTCACAGGATCATTTAGATTGTAAAAGACCTCCAGAATCTGAGACCAACCTGTGACCAATCCCCAGCCCAGAGCACTGAGTTCCACATCCAGTCCTTGGACACCTCCAGGGACTGTGACTCCACCACCACCCTGGGCAGCCCCTTCCAATGCCTGACTACCCTTTCCATGAAGAAATTCCTCCTGATGTCCAACCTGAACCTCTCCTGGCACAACCTGAGGCTGTTTTCTCTTGTCCCACCACTTGTTACCTCAGAGAAGAGGCTGACTCCCACCTTTCTACAGGGTGTTTTAGAGAGCAAGAAAGTCCCCCTAAGCCTCCTTTTCTCCCAGAAGGGAGTCTCACATGCAGGATGCCCAAAATGCAACCCCCTGCTCTCCCTCCAATGTCGGTGGGGGTCATGCAATGCTGCCAGCACAGGATTGACAGAGGTCTCAGTGGAGCAGATGGGTAGAGTGGTGGAGCTTGCACAGAAGGGATGGGGGACTGATCCAGCTGGGACAGCCTAGGGTTCAGACTACTTAGTCTATCTGTGCCTCAGTTTCCTCTCTGCCCAGAAAGGTTGTGGCTGCCCCGTCCCTAGAAGTGTTCAAGGCCAGGTTGGATGGAACTTGGAGCAACCTGGGATAGTGGAAGGTGTCCCTGCCTATGACAGGGGATCTGGAATGAGATGGTCCTTGAGGTTTCCCAGCCCCTTCCATGATTCCATGATTCTGTATGCAGTTCCCCATGCTGGGGTGGGTGTGTGACAGGGGATCATGTTAATGAATTTGGTTATGACAGTGGCAACAAGGCCAGGTGGGCTGGTAATTTTTCCTTTGTTCCTATCCCATCCCTCCTGACACTTCTGGGAAGCTTTATCATGACTTTCCTCCATCCTGACAGGTAGAATTGGAACCATTAATCACAGTTGTCCTGGATCATGCATCCACCTCTCTCAAACCTGGGCAGTACTCTTCAGTTTAAGGGCAGCCAGGGCAACTCATCATAGACACAGCAAAGCAAAATAGTTCCCTTCAAAGCCTCTCAGCCCTGAATTAGGGCTTGGCAGTAGCTGTTGACATGATCCATCCAAAAACACTGACTTGATGGGGAGAATTAAATGAGGACCTGGCAAATGCAATATGTTCATTGAGATTGTGTTGCTCTTTCACATGGGAGAGGAAATTTTAAGTTTTTTACTCTTTGCAGAGAGAATATTCCAAGTAAACAATCCATACCTGGCCAGCTACCTGCCTGCACAGCATCTGGCTCTTTATTAAAGCTTGGAAAGGGTTTGCCAAAACTTCTTTTTCACTATATAAAAAACTTTTCAGTAGAATGCAAATAGTCACTTAACCCATGTCAGATCTCCTTGTGTTTTCTCCAAAAATGGATCCTGCCCAGAGCCAGGTTTCACAAAGGATTTCAGAACTTTGAAACTTGGTTTAATTCCAATCCTTTGTGAAAACTGGATATTTGAAACATTCCCTAGCCAAGAATCTGGGACCAAACCCCTCCTCAGTGGGAAAAAGCAAAGAGTATTCCAGTGATGTTCCTTGGTATGACTTGGAGAGGGATTTGGTGAGTGAAGATCAGCCCCTTCAGGGCAGAGAGTGGGAAAGGGGAGCTGAGCTTTGCTGCAGTGATAGGAAACCCTCTCTGGGAAGCATTTCTGGGTTTGAGGGTTCTGCATTCTCCAGGAGGACACCATTCCACTGGAGAAATCCATCCTGCTGACCCCAGAAATCTGGAGCATGTGAGACTTTGGATGGCTGGATGAAAACAGGCAAAAGAGAAAAAAAAGGGGGTGGAGGTAGGAAATTAGTGGTTTGTTTCCCATGAGCCACAGAGACAGGAGGGAAATGAGGATACAGGTTGCTCCACTGTCTGCTTGGAATGGAGAGGAGGCAGCAGCCCCCCAGCCCCCCTCCTGCTCACACACACAGACTGAGGTGCCATAAGACAAATAGGACCAAGAAAGAGATGCACTATTTAAACTTTCATCACTATTTTTCTCCCTGGCTCTCCTTGTTTCTTTTGATTTATTTTTTAGCTTGTTTTCCCCAGGCTGTGCTGTTCTCCTGCATCTCTTTCCTCTCCTTCTTCCCTCAACAGCAGCCAGAGCCATTCTGAGAGCACCACAGCTGCCTAGCATTTTTCAGGCTGTCCAGGCTCAGATCCCATAGGGTGGGGAGTGAAATGAGGTTGTGGAGCAGCATCAGTCTGGGGAAGATGTAGGCAGGACATGCAGGAGACAACAAGGGACCTGTAGATACGACACCCTCCTTTCCTATCCATCCCTGGCTGAGCAAGGACTCTGGAGCCACTCATTAGGATTTGTCTGTATTGAACAGACCACAAAATTCCTGTTCAAGACCCCCCATCCCATGGCCACCCTTCCCAGGGCTTGGCATGGGATTGCTGCAGGAAGAGTGCCAGTCATACAGGCCCCCTCCAAACCACCAGCCTTCCATCCCACGCCAGTCTCAGCAGGGCCAGAGGCTGGCAGCACACAGGGTGGGGCTGGAAGCTTGGAAGTGGTGCCAGAGCTTGTCCCAGAGCCAGTGTGGCCTCTGTAAATTGACCATGGACAACACGAATTGGATTCTCTTCAGGCTGCCTTTTGCAGAGAGGGATGCAGAGAGCTTTGCTCTCAGAACTGTAGAATCTCAGAACGGTTTGGGTTGGAAGGGACCTTAAAGACCATCTCGTTCCAGACCCCCTGTCATAGGCAGAGACATCTTCCACCAGACCAGGTTGCTCCAAACCCCATCCAACCTGGCCTTGGACACTTCCAGGGATGGGACAGCCACAATTTCTCTGGGCAACCTGTGCCACCACCCTGAGAGGGAAGAATTCCTTCCCAATATCCCATCTAACCCTGCTCTCTAGCAGTGGGAAGCCATTCCCCCTCATCCAAAGTCCCTCTCAATCTCTCCTGGAGCCCCTTTAGTCTCCAAGCACTGGAAGGAGCTCTAAGGTCTCCCTGGATCCTTTTCTTCTCCAAGCTGAACATCCTCAGCTTTCCCAGCCTGTCTCCAGAGCAGAGGGACTCCAGGCTTTGGCCTCCTCTGGACTCACTCCAGCAGCTCCACATCTTTCCTATTCTGAGGACCCAGCACAGGAGGCAACACTGCAGGTGGGTCTCCCCAGAGTGGAGCAGAAGGGCAGCATCCCCTCCCTTGACCTGCTGGCCACTCTTTATTCAGCCCAGGACACAGAGATAAGGATGGGAAGGGCTGAGCCTCATCCTGCTGAGCAGCTGCAGACAGGAATGGTCTCCAGGTTTCCAGGATGCAAATGAAAATCTGGTTGGTCATGCTTGAGAGGGGGAATATTACAAGCAGGAGTCAGGACTCTCAGCCCTGCACTGACCCCTTTAAAACTCAGACCACTCACTCTGTATTGTCCCTTTTTCCTTACCTGCCAAAGCAAAGGGATTGCTTGATTGATTGATTGATTGATTGGTTGGTTGGTTGATTGATTGATAATTGCATCAAGAAAGGGAGAGGCAGAGAGGCACATCAAGAGAATGGAGGGAAAGATGCAATTGCCATCCAGAGTTACAGCTCTGGCAGAGCTCAGGCCCCCAAGCCCCACAGTCCTGCCTTAAGTCCCCAGCCAGTGCTGCCCTGAGAAGCCCAGCCCATGACAACACTCAGACACAGCAAAATCTCTGCCTTTTAAGTGTTGGACAAAACCTAAGAGCCTGTTTATATGCTTCCTAGCTCTGAAGAGCTGCAGGAAATCTGAATCCTAAATGTGTAAAGGCCTGATAAATGAAAAGCTGAACACTCCTGGAGCTGTAAGCTGCTCTGCAGTGGTTTAGGCCCTCACAATTTGCAGCCTTCAGGGTTGATAATACAGCAAGACCCTGGGCAGTCTGCTGGAACACCCTGCCAGAAACACAATCCCTGTAACGGGATTCTCTTATCCAGTGCAGCAAGCTCTGTCCTAAAAGCTGTTTTGTGTTCTAGCCCCTCTTTCTCCCCTCACGAAGCTTTCCTAGATACTTGATGAAACAGAAAACCATCTTTCTCCCCCAGTGTCCAAATTGTCCTGCTTTTCCCTTTGTCTTCTCCCAACTCTCTCCCAGTTCTTTCACTGCAAACAGTCACAGGGAAGCCTCTCAGCCTTCATTTTGCCATTAAACAAGACAGCCTCTGCCGATCTTGCCTGGCAGGAGAGCTGCTCCTTTCCTTTGATTAGTTGCACTGAGTTCAGCATCCACAAGTGTGGCCAAACCCCTCCAGGATCTCAAGAGCATCGTGCAGTGCAACACCACTGGCCTCTCCAAAACACCCCCAAGGCTGGGGAGGAAACAGGCACTGGCTGGGGAGAGAAGGCAGTTCCCTGCAGTTATCAAGCAGAGAAGAGGATGTTCTGATCATAAATGATGCCCAGAAATAATAATACAGCTAATTGCCTCTATCATTAACACCAAGCTTATTGTCAAAGTTGTGCCCCACCAAGTTTTGATACATCAACCACCTTTTGAACTGGGACAGGATCATAGATTTGTAGAATATTTTGGGTTAGGCCAAAGCAACCCTTAAAGGGATCTTTAAAGACCATTTAGTCCAACCCCCCACAACAGGCAGGGACACCTTCCACTAGATCCAGTTGCTCAGAGGACGGAGATCTTCCAGGGAAGTTAAAGATCTCAGACTGCAGATTGAATCCTGCTCCTTTCACAAGCACCTTGCCAGCCAGTAAACCTGGACTCCAAATGTCCAGCATGGAGCAGAGGTGGGATTTGCAAAGGAAATCCCCATTTGCAGGGTTTGTATTCCAGAGCCTTCCCCGGAGTAAGCAGCTGAGTGCAGGTCATGGTAGCACTGGATACAGTCAGGCTGAGCAAGTGTTCTGTGGTGCCCTCATAAGCCTGACTTGTCTACAAGAGCTGAACATCCCTCTCTGACAAGCTGGATGCGGTGTCTGAATACACAAACACTTCTCTGCACCAGAGCAAAGCTCCCAGATCCACCCTCACTGCATGAGAGGGTTGGCTGAGCCAGCTGAATTCCTCCAGGCTGGCTCCCTGGGGCTTCCCCAGCTTTCCTTACCATACAGACGAAATACAGGAGCAAAGGTACCCAAGTTTAGCTTGGCTTCATCATCTCCATGGGGCCTTACATTCCCACCGAGCGCCAGCTCACTGGGAGGCAGCTGTTCCACCACTGTGGAGAGCTGGGGATGCTTTTCATTCACCACAGAATCATAGAATCCCAGAGTGGATTGTGTTGGAAGGGACCTTAAAGAGTATCTCATTCCAGACCCCCTGCCATGGGCAGGGACACCTTCCACTACCCCAGGTTGCTGCAAGCCCTGTCCAACCTGGCCTTGGACACTTCCCAGGATGGGGCAGCCACAGTTTCTCTGGGCAACCTGTGCCAGGGCCCCCCACCCACATAGGGAGGAATTTCTTCCCAATATCCCGTCTAACCCTTCCCTCTGGCAGCATGAAGCCATTCCCTCTTGTCCTGTACCTCCAGGCCCTTGTCCCAAGTTTCTCTCCAGCTTTCTTGGAGCTCCTTCAGGCACTGGAAGGTGCTCTAAGGTTTCGTGGGAGCCTTCTCTTCTCCACACTGAACACCTCCAACTGATTTACACTTAATTGTTCAACTCTGGGGCCAGGAAGCACCTTCCAATGGTTTGTGGTACATTGTGATCACCAAGAGCATCTTCTGGTCACTGTTACTTGTTTAACACACACGTGAGATGAGCCCAGAGCCCCAAGTGACACAGACCCTGGGAGCAAGGGGACCCATGAAGATAAGCAGTGCGTTATCCAAGGGATCTCATTCCTCAGGGGACACTTGTGCTGGGTCAAACACCAGCTGAACATTCCTTGCAGGTATTTGCTCAGAGGAGTCTTCAGGGGCTGCTCAGCATCTGCTTCTCCAGCCCAGCTCCTGGGTGGCCCTTCCCCACCAGTGAGCATTTGAGATTGAATCTCTTAACACTCAGGAAGAGGTTGGTTACACAACTCAGCAGCGAGGAGGTACCAGCCACAACAACAACAGAAAAACAGCCTTAATTAGGGAAAATGTACTGGTGACTGGAGGGCTTTTTGCTTCCTCCACTTCCAGGACCTGGCTGCTAGAGGATCCTTTTATCTCAGTAAATATTGCTAATAATTGAGGCTATGTCTGCTTTCCATATCATTGTCCAGCTGCCAGGAGCATTTAGAGGCATCCATGTAACTCAAAGCCAGTCTTAGCCCGGGGTATCAGTCCAGTGCTGCAGGATTCTGCGTGGGCTCACTGATCAATCAGTGAAGTTGTGCAGGGTGAGACAGAGTACAGGAAAACCTCTAACAACTAACTTCAAAATTTGCTGAATGCATAGCCCAAGAGCACCATCATTTAGTTGTGTTTCTTTATGCTGATGTGCTGTAAGATGGACTTTTCCAAAGGGCAAGAAGCAGAGATCCCAAGCTCTCCCTACTCACTCAGGCAGCCCAGAGCTATGGAGAGTGGACTAAAGCCTGTCCAAGGTGTTTTGAAAGAAAATGAGGGGTTTGGTAGGGAGAGGCTTGTCATCATTCCTTTGGAAAGTTTTGTCTGCAGTGAAGAGAGGGGCAATTCTCCAGCTGAGGTCCTGAGGACACTGAGAGGAACAGGAGACCTTCTGTCTCCTGAAAGGCATTTCACCTCTCACCCTAGAAGATCTCAGTGCAATGCCCATTTGGGGATAATCTGTCTGCACTCTCACCCCATAAACACCTGCATGTCATAGAATCCTGGAATCATTCAAGTTGGAAAAGCCCTCTAAGGCCATCAAGTCTACCATTCCCAGCACTGCCATGTTCATCACTAACCACGTCCCACGTGTCACATCCACATGTCTTTTGAACCCCTTCAGGGCAGCCTCTTCAAATGCCTGGCCAACTTTTCAGTGAAGAAATTTTTCCTAATATCCAACTAACCCTCCCCTGGTGCAACTGGAGGATGTTTCCATCCAGCTCTCTGTTCCTACTCTTGTGGGCTTGAGCCACCCTGGATCAATTCTCCTTAATTTTGAGCTTTCCATGCATGTGTGGGTTAACTCCATTTGCATGGCTGTCAGGAATAACCCCCCCTGTAACCCCAAACAACTCTTCCTATTTATATCCTGGTTTAATCAGGAAGGCTAGTGCTTCCATAGCTACATGATTAAAAATTAGGAGACCGGATTCTGTGGTGGTGCCTTATAATAACAACCAGTGCTGGGAGCACAGTGGATGAATAATGGATCATGGCTCTATGCTCCCAGCTTCTTGCTTCCCCTTCTTTCTTCTTCTTCTCCCCTTTTTATCTTTCATTCTTCTCTTCCTCCTCCTCCTCCCCTCCCCAGCTGGAGCTGGGGTGGGAAGGAATACGTCCATCCTTCATTTTGCAGAAGTTAGAGAGACATCACTGATTCCTCTTCATCAGACCCTCCTCCCCAACCAAATCACCTCTTAGGGAGCCTGGAGACATCAATAATTCACGGATACATGGAGAACTGGGGGATCATAACCAGTTACTTGGGAAGATGTAACAAGGGCCCATTCTCTCTCCTTTTCATTGCCTTAAGCAGCTCCCCAAGTCTGGCTGTTGATCCAATAGAGAGAAACAGGAGCAAAACAGGAGTAAAAACCAAGGATTTCTGACACAGGACAGAAAAACAGCTGCATGTTTGTCTGCATGATATTGTCCCCTGTCCCGTGATATCCCCTAATGGGCAGCTAAGGGACAGGCTAGACTGTCGTGGGGGCACAGAAAAAAAAGTCAGGAATACCAAACACCACACCGAAAACGTTTCTTCATTAAATTCCAAGATGCTTTTCAAAAAAGACTCCTGGCTTGGGTTTTTTCCCTGCTCCACAAGATGAATTTTCAATATTTTACAAGCTGAGGTCAAATTCAATTAATGGCTTCAGTGAGGGGAAAAAGGTATCAAAAAATATCAAATTTGTTTTTAAACAGTATAAATTCATCCAATGAAAGGGTGTTTTTTAAAAAGAAATAAAAATTAATACTTTCTTAATAGTTAAATAACATCAGAATGGAGCTGAATTGTTCACATTTTCATATTTCAGTGACAGACGTTTCAACTAACCCAACCACAGATTTTCACCGTTTTTCCACTCTTGCAGCCTGAAAAAAAAAGTACATTTTGGATCCATGTAGAAAAGCTTTTTTTCCCAGTCCCTGTGTTCCACCCACTGAGCTGAAAAATCCCATTACTCCCAGCATTTGGCAGCTGTGTGTGCCCAGCAGAGTGTGCCGGCGGCACATCTGCCCTGCCTGCAAATCCTGGGCTGATGCAGGCACTGCCTTTGGATTGTCAGGAAACATAATCCCTTCCCATCTCCCACATCCAGCCCAGCGCTGGAGAAGCCAGCAAGGAGTTTTTAAGTATTTGTTGTCCAACTATAAGACAGGGGCAGCTCAGGAGAGACAGATTTGGGAATTTGGAGAGGGCTTTGGCCAACTTTGGCATTGACGTTGAGTGGCTCTGCTCAGGAAGGGGGAGCAGCACTGACTTGGAACAAAACCAGCTCCACTTCGATGGAAAATAGTCAATTTTCTCCCAGCTGTATCCCCTCCAAAAAGATGCTGAAGGTAGGAGGGGTTTGCCACCCACTTCTGAGAGGGATGTGAAGCAGCAATTTCTTCCTTTGTGCTTTGCTATCATGAGCTCTTCTGCTTGAGCGAGAGGAGCTGCAGAGGGTATCCAACGTGTCCTTCACACTCCTGCTTGTCTTCCCAATACCACATGGGCCCCAGGAGCTCCCAAACAGGCAGTGAGATGGGTGGGCAACACAATGATCTGTAGCAAGACCAGCATTTGGTTTCCCAAAGGATGTGGTTGGAAGAGCTAAATACCTTTGAGTCGTGGTTTGGGCTGGAAGGGTTCTTGGCACGGGGGTTGCCAGAATCTTTGGCCAACAGGCAGGCTGGGAATATTACAGTTCCTTGCTGTTTCCTTGGAAAAGTGCATTGCATCCATGGGTCCTGGGATGCTCTGAAGGAGCCAGGGAGAGAGAGGGTCAAACTCGGATGTCACAGAGCAGAAATAAAAGTGGATTTGTCTTATTAAGCCAGGAATTTTTTATCTTCTGATGAAACAGTCACTGATGGTCAGTAAGACCAACATTCTCATGGTTCACCTCTGCAGAGCACAACCTGGACCAGGCTGGAGTCCCATCCCTGGAGGGATTCAAAAGCCATGTAGATGTGGTACTTGGAGACATGGTTTAGTGGTGGCTTTGGCAAGGCTGAGAAAATGGTCAGAGTTCATGGTTTTAGGTCTTTCCAACCTAGATAATTCTACGATTTCATGAAGAGCTGGACTGGCAGCCGTACAGAACTCCCCATCCCCAGAGCAGGTCCTGAGTGGGACAGACACCTCGGGGTAGCAGAGATGAAAGCTCCTCTCTGCAGGATTAAAGAAAGCCCCTCGCCCCAGCTGGATTTCCCATCTCTTACCATGCTGGGAGTTCTCAGAAGTGGCAGGCTAGTCCCAAAAGACCATGCTCAGGTACTCCTCATCTGCTTCCCTGTTTCCACCCCCCACCGTCTCTGGCACAAAGTGCTTCTCAGCACAGTGAAGGTGCACAGGGGCCATGTGACACTGGTAAAGCCCCAGCCTGTGACAGCAGCCTCACATGAGCTGCTGAGTGCTGTGAAGGAAGGCTGAGGTCTCGAATGTCTCTGTGACACCCCCTAGTAAGATCTGCTTTCACAGAGGAAGACTGAGCAGCTTCCCCTTGGCAGAGGGAGGGTGGCTGAGTGGGAGGGGTCTCACAGCCCCCCTGTGTGTGAGAGCAGCACAGATGATGAGCTGGGGCAATGGGGAAATCAAAGCAGAGCAGGGAGTGCTCAGGGGTTCCTCTGTGATGGAGGGCTGCTAAGTGAGCCCTCTGCAAAGGCGTGAGTCTGGAAATCACACTCCTGATGCCCAGAAGTTATTCCCCCCTGAGAGCTACAGGTAACAGTCCAAATCCAGTTTCCCTTGCCCTTCTCCTCCAAAGCACCCTCACCTTCTTCCCCTTTTGCAGTCAGAGGAACAGCAGTCACACCTAATCCCCCATATCCTGTGTCCAGCAGCAGCCAGTTAGAGATCTCCAGGGAGGAATAGAAGACAGGGACAGCAAGCAGGGATTTATTTCAAGCAGGATATTGCTTTCAAATACTCAGCATCCTCCCTCAGTTTGCAGCTCAGGGACATTCAGAGCTTTGAGGATTTATTAACCCTTGGTGGATTTATCTACCACAGACCCAATCCCTCATATTCTTGCAAAGCTTGCAGCCACCTGCCCTATGTCCCCTCAAAACTCCACCAGTTCCTGCTGCTGTAGTTCAGATCTGAGGCATAGCTTTCATGTGAGCAGCAAAAGACAAGTGGCTGTAACATGATGAGAGAGGGTTGGATGCTGTCACAGCCACATCCAAAACACCTGCAGAAGTTTAAGAGACCACAGGCCAGTCTTGGCAGCCCAGAGCCTACAGGTGACTCCAGGAAGGTTGGCTTCATGCTTCAAATGACACTGTCTCCTCTGGGTTCTTTCCTTGCAGTTCCTCCAGATGATCCTGTCATTATGGGGGGGCCCATCATCAGCCTGAGAGCAGGAGACCCCTTGAATCTGACCTGCCACGCAGACAACGCCAAGCCAGCAGCCTCCATCATCTGGATGCGGAGAGGAGAAGTCATCAATGGAGCCACCTACTCCAAGGTGAGGCAGGACGCGGCTGGGAACAAGGGCTGTGCTCTTCCCTTGCTTCAGAAAGGGGTACCAGGTCTGGCACTGCTCTTCACACAACCCCAAAACATCTGGGGCAGAACCCACAGCTCTGCAGAGCTCAGACTGTCACTCTACGTTCCCCTATAACGCCTTCCCAATAAGGAGCTGGGAGGAAAACAGTCAGGAGGATGCAAGTGAGAGAGACCACAAACTGTCACCCAACTTCTGCTCTCAATTTGGCTTTTTGTACCTTGTAATCACCTGGCTTGGCCATTTCTCCCCCCAGATCCCATCTGGGTGTGGTGTTAATGTAGTGTACAGAAACAGACCTGGCTTTGGCTGCAGCAGAACCTCTGGTTGTTGCAGTGACATATGTACCCTCCTCCAGCTACAATTTTCCATGAAAAATTGTCAAGGTTGTTGGCATTTTTTAATTTAGACAGAAAGCTTTTATTGGGTCATAAAGGAAATCATCAAAGAGCATCAGCAGCACACTCAGATGGGCCCCCACATGTTCTCCTGGTTCTGGGCGCCTGATGTCTGGCGAGTGCGAAAGACGCAGTAACACTTGACATTTCTAATGAAAATTTCTAAAGAGCAAAATTCGAGACCTAAAATGGGTCAGTTTGCAGCCATTTGTAATGCAAGCAAACTTCAAAGGCAGCAGCCAGAGCCATTCCTCAAGCTCCCAGAGATCTTTAATAAACATTTCACCCTCTGCTGCCACTGTGAAGCCTCCATCCAGCCTCATTCTAGAACTCCCTTCTCACCACCTTCTCCTCCTTGGTACCTCAGCTGAAGCTGAGCCACTTCCCTGCACCGATGGAAGAACAGAAGGGGAACCTGCCCCGTCTCCCTGCGTGCGACGCGAGAGGCAGCACTAATTAAAGCCAGAGAGAACTGGCCTCTCCCTCCCTCAAATCAAGTGGAATTAATTAAAATGCAGGCCGTTGACATGCAGTTGTTTGTAGCTTATTTACTTCCCCTCCACTGCAGACTGTGAGGCCTGGCCCTGGGGACACAGCTTTTGAGCCCTTTCCCTTTCAAACCCACAAGCAGTGGGAAGCTGTGGGGGAACGTCCCTCCTTTAAAATACTTCTGACAAAATACCTTCCAAAGCAGAGCTTTCCAGACTGCATCTCCATCTTATACACAGCACAGATTTCCATGGCATTTGAAGCAGCTGGCAGGGATGGACTGGGAGGGGAGCCCAGTTCTGCAAAGGGGGAGCATCTTCCCCTCCTCCTGGGGTCAGAGGCTGAACCTCAGTTTCCACATTAAAAAAATGAGAACAGCCTTCAGAAAAACTTTAAATAAAAAGTTTAGACATTTTTTGCACAGGAAGTTTTCATTTTGGGGAGCTGGGAAAATTTTCACTTTCAAAGCTCCTTTAAAACATTTCCACACTTTTACTCTATCTGTTTTTTCAAGAAAACTAAAACTCAGCTTTCATTTGATCCAGATATTCCATCCAACCAAGAGGAAAACCTCTTCAGCTTCTTGATTGCCTGAAATCATTAGTACTGCAGGACAATTTCTTTGTTACTCTGAATTTCCAGTCACCAACTGATCCATATGCAGCCCCCTGTAATCCCAGCCAGGCAGCACAGAACAGTCAGAGCTGACTGACACCCCTCTGATCCCTATTGGAGGGGACAGGGAACATTATAAGATCCCGCAGAATTTGGAGGCTGACCCCAAACAGAAGGGGAAGTTCTGCACAGACTTACAGTTCACCACTTCCTCAGCACCAAAAGTGGGGCTGTTCCACAAGGGAAGGGCACAGAGGGTGACAGTGAAGCAAAATCAGGGCACATCCTGCATTTTTGTGTCCAGGTGAGGGAACAGAGGGAACAGGCACAAACCTGTGTGCATGGAGGCTGTGTCACCATGAGCTCAGGGAAAGCATTAGACTGGAATCACACAATCATTTAGGTTGGAATAGACCTCAGAGATCATCAAGTCAAACCATTCCCCCAGCATTGCCATGGCCACCACTAACCCATGTCCCTAAGTGCCACATCCACACATCTCCTGACATGTGCTTATCATTGAATAAAGACCTTGTCTTATATTGTGAGGAGCACACTTGAAAGATATAGGCTTAGAGGGAAAAACTGCCTGGCAGTGTCCAAAATCCAGAGCATTGATAAACCAGAGAGAGGTCAGAGGTTTGAGAATGATTAAAAGAGTGAAAACCACACAACAACTTGAGAGCCTCTGAGGTCTCAAGAGGTTTAATTTATCAAAGACAGGGCTACAGGGTGATGTGACCACGGTCTGTAAGAACTTTCAAGAGGACTAGGGGTTGGTAAGGAAGGGCTCTCAGGTTCCTGAGCTTCCAGTAGAGTCACGGAAGGGTACCAGGGCTGAAGTCCAAGTCAGATAAATCCAGGGAAGGAACAAGGAGCCAAGGCTGAGCAGGCAGACCTGGTTAACCAGGATTTGGATCTCCAGCATCCTTGGGTCCCCATCAGTGACCACCAGCCCAAGTGGAGATGATTTCCCATGGGCTGATCCAGACCACAGCAGCCAGGGACCAATGGCCAGGATCAGTCCACACTGCTGGCACCATTCATTCCTATGGGAAGTGCCCAGGCAGCTTTGTGCACTCACCTGGCAGAAGGTGACAGCAGGGTCAAGAAACCATTTGCCTCTGGCTCCCTCTTTCCTGGGAGGGTGGATGATGTATCTCACTGGAACTGTGATCCCCATGTCTAGGCACAGCAGGACTGCAAGGAAGCAGATGGGAGTTAAGAGCCCAATTCCCAGGGAAGTACAGTGAAATTTGTCTATGTTATTCCCCCAGGGCTTTTGGCAGATTCCAACCAGAGGAACTGTTATTGCAGGGAGCTTCTTGGCTGAGAAGTTTGTGCTGTGCCTGCAGAGCCTGGCACAGCTCAGAATGGGGCCCCCTTTGGTAGGAAACTGCCTTTCTTCATCCCTGTTTCCCTCTTACAGACCCTTCTCCGTGATGGCAAGAGGGAGAGTATCATGAGCACCCTTTTCATCGCCCCCTCTGACATTGAGAACGGGGAGAGCATCGTGTGCCGTGCCACCAACAAAGCCATTCCCAGCGGGAAGGAGACCTCTGTCACCATCGACATCCAGCGTGAGTACACGGCCAGCTGGGATCCCAGCCTCCCTGCCCTCTCCAGGGCTGCCCCAGGGCTGTCCAGTCCTCTGACTCCAGTCAGGAGAGGGATGCTGGAATGAGGAGTTTGCCTTTACTGTGATTTACTGGTACATTGATACGGTGAATTCACAGCCAGATCTTATGTCCTGAGCTACCTGGGGCTCAGGAACACCCCCACCACAGGGGCATCCTGCTTCCCAACGTTTGTATCTTGTGTCCATGGTTTTGAGCAAAAGCAGCCCCAGCTGCCATGCTCTGAGTGGCTAAACTGTGTCCTGACCCTTGGGGGTCTTTGGAGCAGGGATGGATCCCAAAGGGGTTTGGGTGAGCAAACAGCGTCTCTGGGCACAGCCAGTAGCATGGAGAAGGCCCATTAAAATTTCTAGTGCAAAGTCATGCATTTCCAGCCTTACAGGCAGTTCAGTGATATATTTTTTGTATCATTCTCTGCTGAGATGGTGTGTGAGACTCCTGATGCAGGGAAGTGTCCCCCCCGTGACACACAGCCAGTGTCAGTCACCACCTCATGGGGACATATGTGCACTAAGAGCATACCCTTTGCCCTTTACTGTAAATCCACAGACCAAAATCTTTCTTCCTCCAAAATTCACATTTCATAGGCCTTTTCCCTCTTCCTCTGCAGTAGCTGCTGCTCTCAGGCTCATCCTGACCCCCTCCAGACGGGCTCCGTTTGCACACCCAGTTCCTGCAGCTGTATTTACCCACAATTTGCAAGAGCAGGGTGTTCAATATTAACATGCCAGCTGCCTTCCAGAGTCCAATTAAAACTGGCTGAACAAACTCAAGCACAGCAGAAAATTCACCATTTAAGACTTCCAGCTTTTGCTACCGGAAGATTACCAGGCTCTTGGGTCGCTGGCTGCATGTCCTGACAGAACTGGGCAGATAAAATGAGATAATAGCCTGGGTTATTTCACAGCCAGCAAACAGTTACAATGGCTGGAGACATACTCACACTCACACAAACAACACAGAGCTGGAGAAGTCATTACACCGGGTACAGAGCGGGCAGGAGACGTGAGCTGAATCCCTGAGCCACATGGAATCTGCTTGGAAAAGAGAGAGACCCAATAAAGAACACCAATTTCCACTCCGAGCCATTAAATACTCCATGCTGTGAATGTAATAACAATAATATCCTACCCAGCTAATAAAAGTATGTTGTTCTTAATGAGAGCTAATGAGGATATCAATTTCCCAAAGCTGGATGGGTGATGGAGGGATAGAAAAATACCAAGATGGATTAACCAGGCTGAGGTGGGATGGATTTTGACCCGGATGCAAGAGCCAGCTCTAGCTGCATCTAGTCATAGAATCATGGAATCTTTAAGGTTGGAAAAGACCTCTAAGATCAAGTGCAAAAATTAACCCAGCTTTAGTCCATAAGGTTTCACTCCCAACCTGGTAGACAACGAGCTGCATTCACTTGGCAAAGACATAAAGGTGCTTTTGTTACTCAAAAATTATCTGGGCCATTCATTTTTTCCTAGGTAGTTTTCCTGGGAAGGCAGGGTGGGCTGTGAACTCCTCTGCACAGAGGTCCTGCCCTTGGGTGTTGGGAAGAAGTACCTGGAGGGGGCTTGGGGGTGGGGGGCCTGGAAAGGAGTAGTTTCTGCAAGAATGAGGAAAAGCGGGAAGCAACTGTTGCCTGAGGAGCTCTTCCCAGCCTGGCACGACCTGCTGTATCCCGCTGGACCTTGCACTCTCCACCTCCTCTGGTAGAGGTTGAATTCACACTGTAGCATACCTTACCCAGCTGCACAGTTTGAAAGAGATGGCCTTGCAAAATAATCCCAGGGAACCAAAAATAATCCTTCCCAGGAAGCAGCAGGCTGGTAAATCACTCCTCCTGCTTTATTTCTTTTTTTGTCTTCTTCTTTTTTTCGAACTCAAAAGAACATCATCAACTCTCACGGGCAGCAGAGAGACACCAGGGTGGTAGTTATTCCTAGGGAAGGGGAGTGGGGGGAGAGATTATCCTCTTTCAGCCAGTGCGAAGTCAAAGTTTGGCTCCCATCAGTCTCATGCCTGACCATCTTAGCAGCAATGAAATTGCTGAGTCATAAACCCCTCCCCTTCCAAATATAAAAAAGGGGGATGGGGAGGGAAGAGAACTGGAAAAAAACCCAGCACAGGGTCCGTAATGGAAACACTAAGCGGCTCCAGCTGGAACATCTGTTCAATGTGATTTCCGTTCCACCAGCCACATCAAAGTCAGCCTCCTGTGAGTTATGCACCGAACATCACAAGTGGGATTAAAATCATGTTTAATAGTTTGATATGCCATAAACTATTTATACTGCAGGAGCCCAGTGGCTCCATAGAAATGCACACCCAGTGTGCCGGGATGGGGAGGAGCAGGGTTATTGCTTATCCAAAGCCATTTGCTCCAAGCCTCTGCACACAACGTGCAGTTGCTCATTTTTACACCTTTTTTGTCACAGCGAGAAGGGATTTGGCTGCATCTGTATGTTTCTGCTGGACGTGGGAGGGAGGAGGAGAAGGAAAGTGGAGGGGAATGAGGGGGCACATGGTTCTGTTGGAGGGTCTCCTGCTGCGTTTATCCTTGGAGCAGTGCAGTGTTTGATTCCCTGCTGGGGAGTGGAAAGCCCAGGGCTGCAGAGGCATCTCAGCCTTAAAGAAGAGGTTTGGAAGGGCTTGTCCGCAGGGGAGAGGAACGTGGAGAGGGATCTGCACCTGGAAGTGTAGCACGTGGAGCTCAGCCCGTGGCCATTCCCGAGGAGCTGAGTGAAGATACCAGGAGCTGAGGGGTTTGCCAAGGTGCCTCCCGGCCTGCGGGGCTGGCGAGGAGCGGGGCCGGTCCCCGGGACGATGCGGGACCGGGGCGTGTGAGCACTCGCGGCCGCAGCTCCCGCTGCTCGTGGGTGGCTCTGTCTGATTCCATCACTCCAATTAATTACAAGAAGCCAGGCAGGAATTATATTGTAACCGAGTTGAATTACAACCCGATGAGTTACAATTTGTCTTTTTTTCCTTTAAAATGCCCCGGAACACACTGGCACACCCAAACCCATGCTGTCCGCGGCACTCACAATACTCGAAACTCAATCCCGTTTGTGAAAGGAGAGATCAAAGACTTTAATTCATTTCCTTTGCGATTTTTTGTTGGGTGTTTTTTTGTCTTTTTAATCTTCTTTTATTATTATTTGGAGTGCATAAGGGAGCCGGTCTCATTTTAATACAAAGAGGCTCTCCTCGGTAAATCGTAGGCACAGCTCCTAACCCATCAAACAATGGGGAAGCTACTAAAGAGAAGTGTGATTCATACTTAACAAAGGAAGGTGATTAGCTGTTGTTGTCTAACAATAGGGAAGTGTCAGGATGCCTGGGAATGAATTAGGAGCCCGCTATACATCTCTGGGCTGCTATGTGAGGGAAGCTCATTTATATTCCCAACTGCGCCCATCTTTATTGTCATTTGAATTGCACATTTTAAAATGAAATTAGGGTAAATTGAAAATACCTATAATTTCCCCGTCATAATTTCCCATCAGGAAGGCAGGTGGCTTCGCTCTCAACAAAGTCTGGCTCCGGCTGGGTAAATATCACGGGGCGGAGGAGGAGGTGCTGGAATGCCTCTGGAAAAACGCCTTTTCCTCTCCCCTCCTGCCAGCCAAGGGCATTGCCGAGACTCCACTTCCATCCCCGAGCTGGTGACCTTGCTGCGAGGACGGTCCAAACCCACCTCACATCTCACAGGGCTGGAATAACACGGGGCTGCTTTGAATGCTGTTCTCACACCAGTAGACCCAGTTGGAGCCCACACCCTCCAGCAGAGGCACCGGGCAGGTCCCAAAGGCAGGTCGCTCCAGCAGAACCCTGGCTTGTGAATGGTGGAGGAAGCTGGTGGAGGGAGCTGGTGGAGGGAGAAGCCAGCAGGGAAACTTTCGTCCCTGTCAAACACAACACAATGCTCCATGGCCTTGGTTACAGCCATGCCTTCACAGTGTCCCAGTAGGAAATCGAGCCCCATCCCATGTCCAGCCCTGATCCTGCTCCCAGATGCCAAGGGAGGTCCCCTGGGCCAGGGGTTACTAACCAGCTTCTTTGATCCCCTCCCTGTCAGCTGTTGCCTTTCCCTGTTTTCCAGCTAGGAAGAATGTTGTTGAGATAGTTGGAAACAGTCAGAGGCAGCAGGTAGAGGCAAATACATAACATGTTCTATTTCAGGATGTATTTTTGTATATGTGCATCACACTCCCACCTGGAGGGCAGCAGAGCCCCTCAGCTGGGTCAATGAACCCTAACACACTCTGCCATGGAATAGCTGGTTCTTCAGGCACTCAAAAAAACCCTCCACAAGGCCACCTCTTTCTGCTTTCTTCCCCTTGAGGAGTCCCATGCTTAAAACTTAAAGCTGGAGGTCTAACACACACACACACCCCACCCTCAGACATGAAAAATTAAAACTGCTCTGGATATTCTTATTCCCATCTAAACATTGCACCCATTTTTCACTTGCTTTCATCAGATCTTTCCTAAATTTTAATTGTTGCTAAAGCATTTAAATGCTTGTCGTGTGAAAAGAAGAAGAGAAACTGAGCACCAGCTGGGAGACTGGAGTGGCCTGTGACACCAGTAAGGGCTTGGCAGAGATGATTAAGCTGATGAAAGAGCAGAAATGCCACTTTCAAGTTAGAGGAAAGACAAAAGATCATCATTACATGGCAAGATATTAAGTGGGAGCGTCTCAAAGCAGGCGAGTTTATGTCCTTAAATGGGAATCAGAGCCAGCAGTCACATTTTTGAAGTGAAATGTTACATCCAGTGATGTCTGTGGCTCCTCTTTCTCTCTTATTCACTGAAATCTGCCAAGAGAAGAGTAGTGTTCATGGCATCAACCTGTCTGACAATCAGAATATGGCTTTAAACTGAAAAATGGCCTCTTACTGCCAAAGGGCAGCGTTAGATGGGATATTGGGAAGAAACCCTTCCCTGCGAGGGTGGGGAGGCCCTGGTACAGGTTGCCCAGGGAAACTGTGGCAGCCCCATCCCTGGAAGTGTCCAAGGCCAGGTTGGACAGGGCTTGGAGCAACCTGGTCGGGTGGAAGGTGTCCCTGCCTGTGGCAGGGAATGGGATGAGCTTTAAGGTCCCTTCCAACCCAAACCACTCTGGGATTCTATGATGTCACAGCATCAAGGAGTTTCCGTGCTTTTGCCAGGCTTTCTTATGGCCAAATTTTTCTTCCCAGACTCTGAACCTGGCAGGCAGCAGGCAGGGAGATGCTATGCCATGGATTTGGATCTCTCATGGGCTTGTCTCTCTCTTTGCAGACCCACCCCTGGTGAACTTGTCCGTGGAGCCGCAGCCGGTGCTCGAGGACAACACTGTGAAGTTCCACTGCTCTGCCAAGGCCAACCCTGCTGTTACTCAGTACAGGTAAGGTGACCCCCCCCAGCTCATAGCACCACACACCTCACTCCAGCCCTCTGCTGAGAGCATCTCATCTCGCCCTCTGCAAAGCTTCACATCCAGGTGATCCAAAAGCTCAGCACCTCTGGCTGTGGTTTCTTGTGGCCATTCCACTTCCTCCCATGTTTCTCACTGCCTGGTACTCACTGTGGCTCATCCCCATGGCCTCTGCTGTCCCCTGACCGGGGGATGTGGTGACTGGAGCCAACCCCTGATCCCTGCAGAGCAGCAGATCCCTGCTGTGGCTCGGTCCTTATCCCAGCATCCCCACTCCAACAGCTCGCTGATGCTGCTCTTGCCTTGATGATGATGTTATACATTGAGAGGCTCTGTGTTCTGCTGCATTCAGCAACTCCTCAGTCAGGGATTCATCGAGTTTGGAGTGGATTAAGAGGCCTGGCACCGAGCTGGCGGAGCCATCTGTTTGGGGACATAACGAGCAACACGCGCCGAGTGAAAAGTCTATTATGGGAAAATTCCTCTCTTTTTTTCGCACACTCTTTTATGGCTTGAACAATACAGCTCCATCCTTGTTTCCATGTAACCCTTAAGCAACCACTGTGAGCCTCTCTATCCCCAGCAGTGTGGAGCTGAGCTCAGAAGGGCCGGAGCAGAGGTGCCTGGGCTGGAGATGCAGGATGGGCTGTCCTTGAGTGGGACATTCTCCTTGAGTGAGTGGGACCGTTGCTGCTGGCCGAGGTCTGCAGTGCCCTGCACTGGCCACGAGGAGCTCAGAGCAGGGTGTGAGTGGTTGAGGAGAAAATGAGTCACCTGCAGCTGCAGTTGGTCTGGGGTGCAAGACCCTTCCTGCCCTGAGCCAGCCCCAACCCTCCCTTGGTCCTCCTCTTCTGTCTGTGACCAGTGACAGGACCTGAGCCTGCAGGTGGGTCAGCGGGGTTTAGGCTGGATTTCAGGAAAAGGTTCTTCCCCCAGAGGGTGGATGGGCACTGAACAGGCTCCCCAGGGCAGTAGGCACAGCACCAGGGCTGCCAGAGCTCCAGGAGTGTTTGGGCAACACTCTCAGGGATATGGTGGGGTTACTGGGGTGTCCTGTGCAGGGCCAAGGGCTGGACTGGATAACCTCCTTGGGTCCCTTCCAACTTAGGATATTTTGTGATTCCATGAGTACTCATCCAGGGGTTGATGGGCAGGACTCTGAGCTCAGCTGAATCCACTCACCAGGTCACGTTCCATCACTCACTGCAGGTGAGCAGATGGCTCCACACTGACCAAAGTCACTGCTGTGGGCCCTTGGGAAGGTGTGTGAGGGCTGCTACATCAGAAAATACCCTCCTCTCAAAGGCTTTTTGGTCTAAGCTGAGAAAATATGGGTATGGAAAGTGGGGCAGGTTGTCAACACTGGGAGAAGAGAACATTGTGCAACCAAGTATATCCCCATCCCACCACCACCATCAGCCACTCATCCCTCCTGCCTGGAAGCCCTGCGTGTGCACAGGCTCACCATCTATTCTGGCTTTGCAGCATCCATGGATAATAAGAAAGGAGGTACCTCCAGGGACAGGTTACCATGACCTGCCTCCGGTTAGGCTCGTACAGCTTAATTAGTACAATCGAGTTTCCTGGTAGGAACAATTCCTTCCAGCTGGATATCAGCACAACAAAGCAATAATGTTTTCCTGGTTACACAGAATAGTTATTAATTTGAGAAGTCAATTAATGTCAAAGATACAAATAGCTCTGGTTTAATATTTACAGTTAGGAGGAAAATTAAGCGTGTGGCAGGCTGGGTGAATTTGGCTCTTACTCCAGGACTGATTCTGGTACCATCCAAGGCAAAACAATCACTTCTGGCCAAGGAACCAGACAGTGGCAATAGCCTGGCAAAATTTCTGCTCCTTCAGCCTGTGGGACAGTGGAACTTTCCAAATCATCCCTGAACCAAGCCTGGGCTGGAGCAGCCTCAAATGCTCCAGTATGGATTTCCCCCTTCCTTGGAGAGGCACTTTGGACAAAGGGGAATGGCTTCAAATTGGTGGAGAGGAGCTGAAAATCTTTACTCAGACAGTGGTGAGGTCCTGGCACAGGTTGCCCAGAGAAGCTGTGTGTGCTCCATCCCTGGAAGTGTTCGAGGCCAGGTTGGATAGGGCTTGGAGCAATGTGGGATAGTGGAAGGTGGCCTTGCCTGTGGCAGGGGTGGAAATAAGATGAACTTTAAGATCCCTTCCAGTCCAAACCATTCTGGGATTCTGTCATTCCTTTTGGCTGTTTCCAGCCTCTGGATCCATGCCCAAGCAAAGTTGAGTTGCTTTTCTCCACTAAGTGCCATCTCAGTGCAGGGGTTTTGGTGTCTCCTCTGGCTACAAATGCCTCCCTCAGCCCCCTACTTTCCTCTCACCCATCCCAAGGTCACAGGTCTTGTCACCCTCCTGTTCCCTGAGCCTCAGCATTTCTGCTTTGCTGCAAATGGCTTTGGGATTCATTTCAAGATGGATTTTACTACCAAAACTAATTGCCCATTTTTTTTTCATGTGATGCTTTCTCATAAAAGTGATTTTGGTGGGGGAGGGGAGGGAAGAGGCATGAAAAATTTATGCACTTTGGGTTTGTTATTTCTTGAGTTCCCTTAATATGTAAACTTCACACGAGGCTTTTTCCCTACCACTGTGACAAGCAAACAGGATTCAGCAGCGCTCGGTGGGGCTTCCTTCTGCTTAATGGCTCTGATTGATGGAGGGAGGATTCGTTTCCCTTCCAAAAGATCCCACAGCTCTTCACTAACTATATAAAGGGCAGATGTTTCAGCACTGAAACTTGGAGTCCTCTGGAGTGGGACATCTGAGCAAGGAGCCCCCTGTACTGGCAAGGAAAGAAGGGTGGGATTTGTAAAGCCCCAGGACTGAGGTACCTGGAGGTGTGAGAAGGTAAAATAGGAGCTCAGTGTCATCCCCAGGGTCACTCAGGACTGCACCTCTCATGAAAATGAGCTTATTCTGCCTTAAAAACAAACAATAGAGAGAAACTGTGATTTTTTTTCTCCTCAGGACAGGACCACTCCAGTTTATGTCCCGTTGTTTCCCTCATCCTTGAACAGAGATCCCAGATCTTCAGCTTATATTTACTTTTAATCCTCCCCAATATGTTTGTCAGTAAACAGCTCTGGACACAGAGGAAAGAATGTCTAAACAACATAAATCCCCTTTTCTGGGCATAAATCCACAGCCAGATCCACTGGGTCATCCCTGCTTCCAATACACCAGCAAGCTGTCACCTTGCTGGAATTTTTAAGGGGCCATAAGTTTTGCATTGTGTTTGCATCCCAGGTTTTCCTGGCTGGGAAAAGCATATGAGGTCAAGCATCTCACACAAAGATGCTCCCCTTGGAAGAATCCATGAACTGGGCTGCTTGTTAGGAAGTGACTAAATCACCCCTGCCAACCAGGATTTTAAGCCCAGATCCCTCACTCTTTTCATCTGAGGGGTAAGAAAAAAAATTCAACACAATTCCATAGGAGAAAAAATCCTCCTCTGCTCCTATAGAGAACAGAGTTTTGATGAAATTGAGGTGGCTGCTTTTCTCTTAAGAGTTTTTCTTTGTGCTCTCTTATATAATGCATCACACATGAGTGTGGAAAGGAAACCTCAGAGCCATCCACTCCCACAGCCAGAATGGAAAGTTACAACCTGCACCGTGTCTTTACTTCTGAGAGTGGGGAGAGAGGGGTTAATGAAATTTCGTCAGAAGATTTTCATAAAATCTTTAGCCTCAGTGGCATTTTCTAAGTCAGAATCCCTCTTTCTTAAAATATGCTGGCATCTCATGATGTTGGGAAGCAGGCAGGGCAGGGGCAGGGTGTCCTGTGGTGGAGACATGGCTTCTCTGCTCCTTTTCCTAGCTGAGGACACTGTAGCTGAAATCCCAGCACTCCTCTCTTGCTGGCAGGAACCATTTCTTGACGAGGAGCATCTTTTTCCCCAGGGTGTTTTGTTTACCCACAGTGTCGCCTGGGCTGTCACTCTCTTTTGGACGTGGGACAGGCCAGTGTCACCAAAATCAAGTGGAGGGAGTCAGACAGAGGCTGGCGAGGTGTCACAGCAATTCCTGAGCAGGGGGTTCTGGCACAGGAATGAATTAACCCTGGCAGCAGGGTTTTGCTTATGTCCATGATTTCCCTCTCTCCATATAGAACAAGCCCTGCACAAACACATCCTATGGCTTCTGTCGGGCCTTACACTCCATCTGACCTGGGTTTATCCCACCTCTGCCTGGGACCCCATTCCTCTTGAAGCTGAAGAGCAGCTCAGCTGAACAAGGAGCCCCAGCTCCTTGGGACTGCCAGTGCCACAACTTCCACTTGAAAAAAGGCTCGAGGGGACCTGGGCTGCTCAGTGGCACCTCTGGGTGTGTGCCCCTCTGCTCTAGTGCCATGGACACGGGGCTGGAAGCCCTGGTGTCTTGAGGGTGGTGAGGGAACACTGCCCCTTCCTCTCCTCTTGCCTTGAGCCACTGCCAGCCTCTGCCAGCCCGTTTGCAGGTGGGACATCCCAGTGCCAGGCTGGAGCAGTGGCAGCAAATGGCTCCGATGGGCAGCCAGTGTGTGTGTGGGTGTATCCCACCTGCCTCCCCTCAACAACCTGCTTCCCACGCGCCTCTGCAGCTCGGTGGACAGTACTAGGATGGGGAGGGGGAATTTGGGAATTTACTGGCTTTCTTTTGCTGCAAGCAAACAGGCAGGAAAGGGAAAGGGAGAGTAATTAGCTGTCGCCGTTCTTCTGCCACCTGCAATGGTGGGTAAAATTAATGGAAAGCAACAGAAGTCGGGGCTACGTGAACCGACTCCCAACCAGGCCTCCTCTTTGCTCCCTTCAGATCTCTCTATTTGCCAATCTTCTCGTGGCTTTTGATGTCTGTTGTGTGTCTGTGGGGTGTTTTTTTGCTGTTATTATTTATCACTCACAGTAAGAAAGAGAATCTTTAAAGTGGCAGAAGAAAATGGGAAGGTTTAATATTGCAGAAGGCAGAATCCCTCAGCCTTTCGGGCTCCTTGGCTGATGATTATTTTTGTGGAGCGATGGGGAGCTGGTGCAGGCAGGGCAGTGATACATATCTCATTCCGTGCAACCACACAGTGCTCTCGCCCCCAGGGCTGGCAAAGACCTTTGCAAATAATGTTATCTTTATTTGGAGCCACCCTCCAGCACCAGCAGCAGTTCTGGGGACCACTGCACTTCCAAAACGAGGTGTGGGTCTGACAGATAGACACACAGACAGAGCTGGGAAGAGGGAGTGATCCCTCCCAGCTGCTGCAAGGTGTTGAGCACAGCAGCTGTGAACACACCAAGCTCTTCTTAACAGTGTGAGACATGGCAGAAAGTCCCACTAATGCTGCAGCAGGAGCAGAGGTCAGGAGAGATGGGAGGCATTTATTTATCAGCCACTGCATCATTTCCTCCCCATCCAGTAGCAGAGGCAGGATCACATCATGTTGTTGGGCTGAAGCCAAGGGTGCCACCTGCCCAAATCTTCCTGCCTCAACCAGCCTGATGAGCGGCAGCTGCAGGTCAGGGCTTGAGCCCCACCATCTTCCCGGTCACTGGGTTTCTGGTCATGCTGGGCTGGAGTCCAGAGCCAGCACCCCCTTGTCCTCACCATCGCTCACCTTGGAGCACTGTTTGCTCGCTCAGTGGGCTCCAGTCTGTAGGAAAGACCTTGCTTGGTAAATACTGTTTTATCTCTGGACCAGCAGCACAGTCGCTCATCAAATATTAATCCAAACTCAACTGCTTCTCAACAAAGTTTTCTTTAACAGTATTGGGGCTTGAATGCACCTGGTGGGAGGCAGTGTCCTGGCTTCACTCTGCCTTTGCACAGGGATACCAACACGGAGGAGATCCCTGGTCCCACCCCTCCAGCCTGCTCCACAGGGTCCTGCCTCTGAATGGGATGCATGATGGCCATTTCCCACTTAGCCTTTGGAAAATATGTGAGTGAAGTGCCCAAGTGCCTTCAGTAGATCTAGTGTCTCCCAGGGTGATACATCATACCCAGGGGCAGCTCTGGGAGTGTTTTGACTGCTGGTCTTGAGGGAGAAAGTGGCAGATTTGTTGGGATTCAGGTAGATACTGCAAAATTGCACCTGATGTCAAGGAGCTGAGAAGAAAAGGAGAAAATTACAATATGCATCTTCTATGGTTTGGCCTGCCTGCCATGCACTGTGCATCTCAGAGGCATTTATTCCATGGAGACACATTCTCACACTTTGAACAAACCCAGAGGAGAAGTTCAAACTCCACAGAGCTTTGCTGCTGCTTATCCTTTGAGCCCTGTCTGCACCATTCGGGACCTGCATCTCACCAGATTTATTCATGAAATGCCTCAGGCTGCCACAGAAGAGTCAAGTTCTACAAGAGCACGTGCCCCATGTCCTGCTGGGAATGGCTTGGAAGTTTGCTCAGACACTTGAACCAGCTCCCACGTGGCTCGGCATTGCTTGGTGTGTGGCAAAGAGCCAGTGAGCGAGAGTGTGAGGGTGACACTGGGTGGAAGAGCAGCACAAAACTGGGAGCGCTTTATCAAAGGGATGGGGAGTGGAGGAGGGAATGAGCAGCTGGCCAGCCCTTGCTTGGCTTGGTGAAATCATTGCACTTTGGCTGCCCCAGTAAATGTGTCTGGATGGACCAACTCACTGCCAGGAGCGTATCCACCATCAGTCAGTCGTGGGCTCAACACACAGACCCAACTTCTACAAAACAAATCCCCAGTGGAAGAGCAAAGAGAGAGCCCCTGCCCCAGGTGAGTGGTTACAGCAGAGGGGAAAGTCCAGAACAAAGGTCAGCAAGTCATGGAATCACAGAACTAAGTTGGAAAAGCCCACTAAGATCATGGAGTCCCACTGTTGCCCCAGCACAGCCAATCCCACCACTAACCCGTGGCCTCAAGTGCCACATCCACATGGCTGTTAAATCCCTCCAGGAATGGTGACTCCACCCCTGCTCTGGGCAGCTGTGCCAGGGCTGGATAGCCCTTTCAGAGAAGAATGGTTTCTTAACATCCAGCCTAAAGATTCCCAGGTGCAACCTGAGACCACTTCCTGTCGTCCCAAGTCACTAATTTGTAGGGATTTCCATCCCTAATTCCTCATGCTCAGTCCTCGGGGATCAGACCTGTTCAGATGGCATTTCCATGCCACTGGACTGCTCCCAGGGATATATCTGAAGCAGGATTCAAGTGAAGGGAGTCAAAGTCCATGTCCACACGGTGAGGAGAGCTGGGCTGATAGATCTATTTCTGACCAGGATGAAGCCACATCTACAGAGCCAAGGAATTCATGTCTTAGGAAATTAAGAGCCATGGGAATTGTTTCCTGCTACCAAGACCTTTGAGCAGCAAGAGAAATCACCGTAGGCACTAGAAGCAAGATGCCTCCTTTCCAGCTAGCTCTCCTTCTCTTGGTGTGCACAGCACCCCTTTTCTCAGGTGAAAGGCCATGGGAATGTATATTTGGAGTTTAATGTTCTTTCATGACTCCAAAATTGCCCCTGCCTTTTCCATTTAGATGAACATGTTCACAGATCCGTAGGCTGTAAAGGCCAGAAGGGATTATTGGATCATGGGAAGCTGATGCAGAGATTCAGGACAATGATTTCACTGGCAAATTTGAAGGAGAAGTGGAAAATGATCCATTTAATGGACATTCCTGGCACTGCCTCCAGCCAAGCCACAGCAGTGGCTATTTTCCCTCTTCTGTCACTATAAAATCTGAATATATTTTAATACACAATTCAGATGGCTTTGGAAAGTGTCTCCTGGGAGCTGGTGTGTGCTTGCTTTCTTCTGTTAATGACAGGCCCAGAATAAAGGTGACCATCCCCCCATTCCCTATGTTCCCAGAGCTTCTGATCACTGAGACCCCAACCCAGCTCGCCCATTTTTTGTCTCCCTAGCAGTCTCTGCCAAGGAAGGGGGATCTGCAATACTAAATCTTATTAATTACAATCACATCTCTGTTAATGTTTAATAGGGATTGTAAATGGTTTGAAACAGGCTGTGGAGGGGCCAGTGACTGCAGACAAGGTGTGGAGTCCGTGGGCACATGGGCATGTTCCTCCACATCCATCATAGTCAGTGTCACACTCAAAGGCAGAAAAACACCCAAACACCTCCTCTGGGCAGATAAGGACCCTTTCAAGGCCAGGCTGGAAGGGACTTGGAGCAACCTGATCTAGCAAAAGGTGTCCATGCCCACGGCAGGAGTTTGGTACGAGATGAGCTTTAAGGTACCTTCCAACCCAAACCAATCTGTGACTCTGTGACCTGGGACAGCCCCTCACAGTCCTGTAGAGCCTTGGAGGTCCCATCTGCCCAGAAGGATGCAGATAAATGTCATGGGGAGCAGCTCACCAGGTGTCTGGCCCAAACAAGAGGTATCTCAGCACCTTCAGGTGGAACAGTCACTTTGGTTTTGCTGCCATTTCTTGGCATGCTTTGGACCTTTTGCCCCGGAACCAGCTCCCTCCTTCAGTCCAGCTTGGGAAAGTTCTCATTTATGCCAGTGTGCAGTTTTTGTTGCCTTCCCCCCCCGCTCCCATCTGCTCCCTCCTCCTCCGAAGGCCGAGGCTGCCGTCTGTCCAGCGGCAGGACACTGCGAGTCCATATGTTGTCCCTCGGCAGGGCTGTCACCTCTCCTGCTGCCTCCTGCAGCCACACTCGGACAGGCAGGGAAGAGAAGCCAGAGCAGGGAAGGGGCCTGCAGGTATTTCACAGCAGTAACAGAATAAATCTAATTTATAGACATAGCAAAATGCAGCTAAAGCAGGAGTTGAAATGAATGCAAAGCACACCAAGGTCTCAAGTTATCGGCACTGTAACATTTTTTCCTGACTATCTCTGTTTTCCTGCCTGGGTCTGTCTTTGTAGCTTCCTCCCAGACAACTGGACCTTTGCTCTGAAGTGAAAATGAAAGCTGTGGGAAGAAAAAAAACTAACGGGAAATGAATTCTTCAGATCTCCTTCGTGATGCATCATCCCCATCTGCCAGCTCCCGGTGACAGGGAGCAGAGTGTGGCTGGGTGGCAGGTGGAGAGGGAAGAGACAGGCTTTAGAAAAAAGAAATAAAGTAAAATAAAATAAAATAAAAGACATAGCTATCCCTGCAGCTGGGGAGTGGGGGCTCTGCCAAGGCACACAGATTCAGGAGAGCCTGGGAAGGCAGGGTTGGAAGAGCCTCCTTCGCTCATGGAGGTATGAGGACAGGGAGATTTGTCTTCCCGCTCCCTGGCTTGTCAAGGTAATGGGAACAAGCGGGTGGGAGATGTTCGAAAGCAGCTCGAACTAATTAGGAGAGCATAGAGGAGAGAGAGTCTGATGGCTGGGAAGGGGGAAAGGCGGGGGAAGGAAAATGCTTTGTACTGGTAAGCACCATCCCTGATGTAGAGATGATTAAAGGTACCACAGGAATGGAGTGATGGAGCTGCCAGTCCAAATCCTGGGCTGGATGGAGCCCCTCCCATGGAGGGGGCTGTCAGAGGCCTCTGCGGCCACATTTCAGGAGGGCTCACTGAAACATGGGGTGCACCATGCTGGTGGCCATCGCCAGGACCACTGGTATCCCAGGAGTTGGCACCACTGGAAGTATTCCAGACTCTGCTCAGTTTTCCAGTGTTAGTATGAACCTGTCTCCAAAGCATCTCATTTCCAGCAAACTTTGCACTCAAATCTCTTGGTGCTACCACAAGCTTTAGGGTTGCGATTGTGTTTTCCCAGCCTTGTCAGCCACCTCTCCTTGAAGACACTTCCTGGAGCCTGAGAATGTGACTGGGAAGGAGCATCATTGCCTCCTCTGGCCAGATCTCCTCTCCCTTTGCAAGGAGAGGTGGCAGCTTTTTGAGCCTAATTTAGCAGTCTTTAATCTGAGTTATTCCAAACCACACTTGCCACTTCCTTCATGCATTCCCGCAGGATGATGGGCTGATTTCACAGAACGAAAAGCCTTAAGCAAATCTTGTCACACAAGAAAATTGATTTTTCAAAACTGACTTTTACAAGATTACTGGAGGTTTTTTTCCCCTCATCTTTCTTCTATATCGTTCCCTTCCAGTCTCACGAGGTGGCTTCAGATCTAAGGAAATTAGAGTTGCTGTGACTAAATTGAAAATGTAAAAAAGGGGAGAAAGAGGGGAAAAAGACACCCAGCACCTCCTCTCCTGCTGCCTCTGAAGGATAGAGCTGCGTGTGCTTGTGAAGTAGCAGAAGTGTCTTCTTCACCTCTTCCACTGCCATAACCTCCATGCCATGTCAGTATTATGCCAACACCTCCCAGGGAACATCCCCTGAGGGCATTCCTTGATGATCCCAAACTAGATCATGGGGTTTTTTTCTTTCTCTCCTTCAATCCATACATATTATTTTCTCTTTTGAAAGAAAAAGAGTTTCCTGCCACTCCGTTCAGAGACATCTCAATGTGTTTTGTTAAAAAAGAGAAGACAGAGGAAGAGTTGCCTTGAAGTAGTTTCAGACAGCTTAAAATATGCTAAGCTTTTGTATTTCTGCCATATAAATAATGAATCCTCTTACAGCTTCTGAGTCAGGAAAGACATTGATTTAAGAGACCTTCAGCTCAGTTTGAGGTTTTTCTCCTTTCATGTCAGAGGGGGGGGGAATGTGACCAGGGACAAGCGAGGTGTGAAGGATGAAGCAGGGTGTGCAGGGATGGGGACAGAGGTGACACCCACCTCAGTCCTGCAGGCGCTTTCCCTGAGGATTTCATTTCTTGATTCCTTCTTTGCTTATTGCAGTTTTCAGGGGCTGGAAGGGCATTAAATGGAGGATGAAATTGTTGGTATCTACTTCTCTCCCTGTCACTGTCTCTGTCCTAGTAAACCAGTGGTGATTTGGTGATTGCAGCAGCACCAGTTACTGTTCATTTGACTAATTCCCCAAGGTGCCACCCTTAGAAACATCTTTGCCTAAAAGAGGTGTTGGGATAGCTGAAAAATGTAGGCCAACAGACACAGCAGGAGCATGAGAAAACCCTGTGAGTGCTGGTGACCCACAATAAACCCGCTGGGTCCCACTGGCCCTCCAGGAGCACATGTCCTGGTAATTGCCCAGTACACCTGACAACACTGGCTGTCAGAGGGCTCATCCCTCCATGTGTGGGCTGTTGGAATGTGGATCCACTGCTGAGCTTGAGCGAATGTTACACACCTGGGGAGTGGGGCTGGGTTCATCAGGAAACAGCAAATCCAAGGGAAGCAAGGGAGAAACTGGCACTGAGCCTTCCCTCCACACGCCTGGGTGACTGTGGTGGGGGCATGCTGTGCACCCTGAGCTTCCTCTGCACCTCTCATGGAGTTATCTTGTCACATTTTTTTGGGATTAATAGCACTTACCCTTGCACAGCCCATCCCAGAGAGACCCCAAAGGGATTCTGGTCTCATCCAGCAGATGATGGAGTAACTCTGTTCACTTCAGGTCTCAAAGGTGTCCTTGGATTTCTGTTCCTCTCTGGAAGTCACTGGCAAATATTAAAGCAAAGGGAAAAGGCAAGATGTTGTCTCTAGGATTAAATGGTTGTTTGCAAAGCATCAACTAATGCTTATTGTTCAGCTCCACTTCAGCTACTGAAGTGGGTAATAAAGGACTTCATGGTTGTTATGTTTGGAGATTTGGGTTTTTTCATGCTATTTCTTGATATTTTATATAGAAGTGAATAGATAAAGGCAGAGCTGTTTTGGCCAGTCTGTGGTACCAGGCCAGAGCCATGTTGGATTGTTTTCCCATGATATGGCTGAGAAGAGCAATGTTGGGCCAGATTTTTAAAGGGCATTTAAGAGGATTTGCTGAGAAGAATGACTTGAGCATAATTTTGGGGATGGATGGATGGATGGATGGATGGATGGATGGATGGATGGATGGACTGAAGGATACCTGAGGGAGTTGAAGTTGTTTTACCTGGAGAAAAGAAAGCTCAGGACAGACCTTCTCACTCTCTACAACTCCCTGGCAGGAGAGTGAAGCCAGGTGGGGGTGGATTTCCTATCTCAACCAACAAGCAATAGGGTAGGAACAAAAGGCCTCAAGTTGCACCAGAGGAGGTTTATATTGGATATAAGGAACAATTTCTTCCCCCCAAGGGTTGTCCAGCCCGGGCACAGGCTGCCCAGGGTGGTGGAGTTACCATCCCTGGAGGAATGTAGCAGACACAGATGTGGCTCTTGGGGACATGGGTTTGTGGTGGCCTTGGCTGCACTGAGGGAACGGTTTGACCTGATCATCTTAGAAGTCTTTGCCAAGCTGAACAATTCTGTGATTCCATGGACAAATTTCACATTGAACAGGTGAACAGATCTTTTGGTGAACTCATTATTTTATTTCCCCTATAATCTGCCTGTCTCTTTTCACTGGTACAGAGGGAACACATTTCTAGATGTTTATTATTCCTCCTTATGACTTGCCAGATCCCCAAGTCACTCACAGTTCAGCCAGTGGGAGCCCATGTTCCTTCCACAGAAATCCCTACCCTTGGCATCTTCTGCAAGGAGGTTCCTAAAAAAATGAGGACTCAGCCCCTCTCACCCAGGGTGTCACCTCCGGGCACAGCTGCCTCTGTTGATAATCCTAATGTGAATTATTTGATCTAGACAGGCTTCAGCCCTGAGTAATTACCTGTTCTGGCAGGACTGGCCATGGAACCTGCCAGAGAAGGAGCTGTGCCTTCACACCAACCTAGCAACGTGCCAAGAGTCAGACAGATACAGCCTAAGGAAGGGGCCTGAGCGATGGGATGGGAACAGCAGCTGTTGTAGGGAAGGAAGGGCTTTAGGGGCACTTGCTGTGTTTGTTTGGAGCTGGGACAGGAAACTCAGAGGCTTTTGGGTGCTATTTTTGGTGATCCAAAGCATTGGTAGTTTGGCACATCCAAGGTTGGCCACCATCCTTGAAGAGTTGATGTAAACCTGTCCCAAGGTCTGTCTCTCGTTCCGTGCCAGGGACAGGTCAGACCTTGTCATGCTACAGAGATCAAACCACAAAGCCCTTGAAAACATCCCAAATTAAGCCCATATCAAAACTTCAGAGGAACTTTAGGAGCCAACCAAGAAAGAGGAAACCTTTTGAAAAATCCTAGATACCCAACAGCTGTCTGAGCATGTATGAATCCCATGTGCAGGAAGGCAGGAGCCATTCCTGCCCGCTGTGCCCATCATTTCTGCCCTGAAATATATGGATTTGGTAGCTCCAGTGATCCAAAACATGAAGTCCCAGCCCAGCACCATCTTCAAGATCCTCGAGCAGGAGATTTCTTACACTGATGAAGACCTCGGGGTTTCTATTTCTATTCACCACTCTTTTTCCTGCCAGGCCCAAAGGTGCAAAGATCACAAGCATGGTTGAAAAATAAGAGCTGGAGTAGAGGGAAAGGCAAGTTTGAGCAGCTTCACAGCTCTAAGATTCACTTTGCACTGAGGGGGAGGATAAACACGGCAGAGAATTAGCTCCTCGACATGCCAGCATTCATAAATCTGGCTAAAGACATCCTGGTACGGGGGTGGAGTGGGGTAGGAAGACCCCAGAAAGGACTAATCCCGTTAAACGATTTGAGGAAACACAAACCACGTGATGAAATTGGATTACCCAAAATAATAGTTATGCTATTAGTCATGTCTGTTGTGTGGCAGGATAAGTCAGGACGATGTAGGCAGGAGAAATGAAATGCAGCATCACTGCCAAAGGGGTAAAATCCCCCAGGAGAGGTGACACCTCCAAACTCATCCAGGACTGGGGGGGTGACTCACATCCCCAGTATTTCCCCAGGATAAGCAGTTTTGGCAGCTGGCTGTCATAGCCTGAATGATTTTAAACTTTTTCTGCATATAGAAAAATCAAGAATTTAATATTATTAATTAACTTGGAGGAAAAAAGTACAATTTTCACATGATCCCATGACTCTGGGGCCATGGATTCTTAAATCTCCTCCTTAGAGGGAAGAGGAGTTTACTGCAGAAGAGGGTGAATTTGTGAAAGGGGAGGGACACAAAAATATCAGTAGTGGCAAGAGAAGTGCCAAAGAGGGATTAATGGGGACAGGATTGGTGCCCAGCCTTCTCATGTGAGGGGGTGGAGGAGGAGGGGGGATTTTAAGCAGCAGGATTAAAACAGTGCCACATCTAAAGCGTCTGCATTTTGTTTTGATCTGTCAAGAAAACAGCTCGATTTGCAGAAGGAATCACCCAGTCCATGAAGTTTGATGCCTTTCCTTTGAAACAGTAATAGCTTTTCCAGCAGCGCCTCTCTGGTTTCCTTCCAGAAGAGGGATGAGCATCCTTACCAAGCCCTTGTGCAGGGAAGGAGCCAGGGGGACACAGTGAGATGGGCTTTGGCCAACACCTCCCTGCTGCTAAATCCAGAGTCCTTAATCCTCCATAGTCTGCTTCCCCCCACACCGAGCATCAGGCACGTGCTCCAGCATGGGATGCACATGCACCCAGCAGGTTTTATTGCCACCATACCCCAGCCAAGCCACCCACGGGCTCCAAGGCCTCCCTGTGTCTCTGGAACTCACGGAGCTCTGCACAGCACCAGCTGCAGCCTCCGGAGGTGCCGGGTCCAGGGCCCGTGTGTGTGGCAAGAGGCCATTGATTGTCTGCATGGCTCATCACCCAGCCCTAACTATTCCCCACGGTTGATCAGCCAAGTCATTGACAAGTTAACAGCTTTGTTTACCTCTCCCTCTCCGCTTCTGCAGCCAATTTGTTCTAATCACTGTGCTAAGAGAAAGACTATTCTGATTGGTTTCTATCCGAAAATGAACCACGGCTCCTGCCGGCTGGACCAGTGACGTGGCTTTAATTGTGTCATCTGGGAAAGAAACCTCCTCATCCCAGTTCTTCCAGGCTCCCGTGCCTTGAGCAGCACGGACCTGACCCTGGGGTGTCCCTGCTCATCTCTGCTCTGGTACCCCGACGCTCTCCACAGAGGCTGAACTCTCACTGAACATCTTCAGGCATGATTTGGGGAGCTCTAAGTAGCCCCTTGCTGATTTTGCCCTCCATGGGACCCACTGATGGCAAGGGGAAGATGCAAAACCAGGCACCGCCCTTGAAGTCTGCAGTTGATGAGCAATCAGGCTCATCCCAGCCTCCTGGCTTGGCAGGAGGGGGAATGCTGGAGCCAAGATGAGATGGGAAATCAAGCCAGAGTTTTCCCCTGCACAGCAAGGTGTTATTATTATCATCAAAACCCCAAAGTGTTTAAACACAATCCAACCCCAGTAGCAACAACTGGTGTATCACAGTGAGTGCAATCAGACACCAAACAAGTCCTTGTCAGGGATAAGTCTGAAATTTGGGAAAAGTTTGCAATCTCCCTGTTTGTTTGTTTCTGAAGAAAGGCCACATAAGGAAAAAAAAAGGCAGGAGGAGATGAGCAAAGTTGGCACCTCTGCTCCAAGCTGCAGCACCTCCACCTTTAGGACCTGAGGTTCACTTTGTGGTGGAGCACATGTTAAGATGGAGAAGTTTGGGAATAGGCTGTCACTGCAGCATCTGAGTGTGGATGGTTTGTCAAGATTGGAGCTGGAAGCTTGGAAGCCTTTCTTTGAGTACAGTGAGTACCACATGCAAGGAAGTACCTCTCCAAATGCTTTCTCCCCTGTTGTCAGCACAGGTAAGACTGCATCTCAAATCCTATGTCCAGCTTTGGGCCCCCCTCTACAAAAAACACATAGAGGGTTTCAGCATGTCCAGAGAGGGGCAACAGAGCTGGGCAAAGATCTGGATTATAAGAAGAGGCTGAGGGAGCTGGGCGAGGTGGGGCTCAGCTTGGAGAAAAGGAGGCTCAGGGGGAACCTTCTCACCTTCTCCATCCAACTCCTTGACAGGAGGGTAGAGCCAGGTGGGGGTTGGGCTCTTATCCCAGGTAACAAGTGATAGGATGAGAGTAAAAGGGCTGAAGTCGCCTTTTTTTGAGGAGGTTTACATTGGATATTAGGAAAAATTTCTTTCAGAAAGGGTTGCCGAGCACTGGCACAGGCTGCCCAGGGCAGTGGTGGAGTCACCATTCCTGGAACCGTTAAAAAATTTATGGATACGGTGTTTAGGGTGGCCTAAACATAGTTCAGTGGTGGCCCTGACAGTGCTGGGTTTGCAGTTGGACTTAATGATCTCAGAGGTGCTTTCTAACTCAGACAATCCTCTGGCTCTATGATTCTCTCAGCCCCATGCTCAAGGGCCAACCAGCCAGCCATGAGCCAGGATTCAGCATTCTGCTCAGGGCTCTGCCCTCCTGAACTTGATTAAACCCAAGCTGGAAGGCCCAGCCTTGTAATTTAGATGGTGGAGAGATCACCTGTTGCCTGTGCTGCTGATAAATGAACCCTCCCCATCTCACAGCGGAACCGTGCAGGGCTCACACATCTTCATTAGGGAGGGAGCAGGCAGAAGAAGAGAAATAACCCCATCCATCACCATTATGAAAATTTACCCTTAATAAAGAAATAATTTGCTCGATGCATCACGCTGGAGCCGTGCAGGGGGTGGTGTGACACCGCTTGGGCTCTGTACCTCACTCCATCACTTCTCACAAGGCTGTCACTCGCAGGAGATGCCAGCACGAGCCATCCACTGTCCTTGCCCACCTCGGACCTCCAGCACCGTCCACAAAACATCATCCTGCAGCATCAGCTCCATCCATGGAGGATGCCAGGGCTCCAGGTCCAGGGAGGATGTGGGGTGGTGCTCATGGCATCCCACTGGCAGCCGTCACACATGGGGATGAGGGGGGACTGTCACATCACACACCACCAACTGAAAGTACTGCTGGCAATAAAGCAACAAAACCCATTCTCTGAGCAATTTGTAGCAATTAATAGCCATTCCCAGGAATGAAATGTTAATTAATTCATTCCCCAAGCTATGCATTTATTTAAGGTATTTGTGGGTGTTCTTGGTACTTTTATTAAGCAATTAAAATGCATCCAAGAAAATATTTATCCATTTTAAGTAATTCTTAGTAAACACAATTTATATGGCAAGCGACCACTTTATTTTGCATTGTTAATTAAAGACAACAACACACTCCACTTCCCTGGGTTATTACACCACCACAGCAGCCACTCTGCCTGTGCTGGTTCAAGGAGCACACCCGCAGCTGGCAGCTCCAAAAATCCTCCTTAGGAGCCTGCAGGATGGATTTGTGTACTGCTTGATGGGGCATTACAGAGTCCAGAGAGTCTCACCATCCCCATGTTGCCATCCAGTAGTTCCTGTGCTATTTGTGGCTGCTGGAAGGAGCCATGGCCTGATGAAGACCTTTCTAAAGAGGACTTTGTACAGTCCTACAGCCTGCTCAGGGCTGAGAAGTCAATACCTTGCTCACACACACTGTGTGTTGAAGAATCACAAGTTCCTGTAGCGTAGGCAGAGGGATGTATTTGTTAGGGTGAGCTTGGGCAGCCCTCGAGCAAATGAAGTGTGTTAGTGACACTCCTCCCTGGACTGATTCTCTGTAGGGTTTGTTGTTGTGACTGTGGTGAGAATTTCATGGGCTCCATCAGCCTGGAAGCCCAGCCAGAAACAGGGTTCCTGGGAAAAGAAGATGGGGCTGCTGGATAAAACCCCTTGTGCAGAAGGAGAGGCAGCTGAGCATCACAATGAGAGCCTGGGAGGAAGCACCGGTGCATCATCCCAACTTTCAGAAGGTTTCCTTTGGAAACCAGAGCAGAAGAGGAAAAAACAAAACCCAGGCATTACTTGGGAGTTGACAAATCCCAAACTGTCCTTTCTTATTTGCTTGTGTGTACTCTTAGCTGGGAAGCAATCGATGGAGTCAGAAAAATGCTATTTCCCTGAAGAATGTCTACTTAGAAAAGTCCCTCCCTCCCTCTTCAGTGTTAAAAGGACCCAGTGCAGGTATTCTATTTTTTGTTCATTCTTTAATCACCAGCTTTCAGTGCAGTCTGTAATAACCCCTTTGAAACGTGGATCAAAATATCTCTTTCCTGGTTGAAATTTGTTTTCCTCCATCACCCGAGCAGATTCAATTTGCAGAAGATACTGAATTGGGAGGCACCAGGTACTCCCTCCTGAGAGGCCAGAGGAAAACAAAGGCATGTTAGAAATATGGGAAAGGAAATAACAAAATGAAACTCAGCCCAGAGGGGAATAAATGCCCATCTGGGAAAACAGGCAGAGATGGTGCTTGGTGAAGAGAAAACAAGATGAGAAAATGTGCACATCTCTGTTACAGAGCCAGGCTGGGAGAGGTGGGGGTGCTCAGCCTGGAGAAGTGAAGGATCAAGGGAGACCTTGGAGCTCCTTCCAGTGCCTAAAGAGGCTCCAAGAGAACTGGAGAAAGACATGGGACAAGGTTCTAGCAGGACAGGACAAGGGAGAATGGCTTCCCACTGCCAGAGGGCAGGGTTAGATGGGATATTGGGAAGAAATCCTTCCTTGTGAGGTTGGAGAGGCCTTGGCACAGGTTGTCCAGAGGAGCTGTGGCTGTGTCATCCCTGGAAGAGTCCGAGGCCAGATTGGAGCCTGGCCCTGAACCCTTCCAACACAAACTAGTCTGGAATTATGGTTCTACAATCTGTGTTGGCCATATGACATGGGACAGTGAGAGAAGGGGTAAATTTGGAGCTGAGTTCTCCAAAGGTGCCTGTTGGTGGTAGAAAGCAGGCTGTGAATGCACCTCACTGTCCCCCTGTAGGGACCACCTGAGAGGCACAGAGGGGTTGGGATAGGTCCCATACCACTCCCTCTGCCATGCTGTTGTGTGTGCAGGATCCTCATGGACAGGCCCTCACCTCTCTCCTGGGGCAGGAGGAGCCCACTCTGCAGCCCCTGCAGTGGGGTCTGGCTTAGGCAGCAAAAAAAGCCAGCAGCAAACAGGGACAGCTGAGTTTGCATCCAAGTCGTATGGGGAGAGACTAAATGAGGTAAATTTATATAGTCTGGAAAAGACCCTGGGTGGCACCTTTGCAATCTATAAACACCTTCAGGGGAACAATATAAATGAAAGGAGCTCCTGCTGTCCAGGGTGGCAAGACAAGGAGCCCTGGCTGGGAGCCAGGCTCGGTGCAATACGCCCTATGAGGCATGAGGAAGATATCATGAAGAGCCAGGAGGTGATGGATAGGGCTGCTGGAGCATCCTCCCATGTTCTCTGCTTTGTTTTATTCAGATTCTGTTTATAAATAATTACTGAAGGGTTAATAGGTGAGTAAGACATGTTATGGGCTCATTAAAACCCTGAGTAAGTTGCCCTCTGGCTGTCCACAAGCCCATCATGGGAAGCTTTACAAGAGGGTTATCAGCTGCTGTTATTAAAAACCAATTTGACATTATAAAAGATCTATACTGCTCGTTCAGCCACATTGATTTAGCCGTGTTAAGCCTTAGAAAACGGGAGCAAGAACCTTGATCTCTGCTGAAGCACGAAAAATTGCTGTTTATGACACATCCCTACACTCGGGAAATCCAGTTTTGCGGAAGCAATGGGTTTTGAACAAACCATAAAGCACCGTGCCACGGTTGTTGGGGGTGTTTTCCAAAGCAGCTGCGATGTCAAACAGCTCTTGGAAACCTTGGCCTCTGTTTTGCAACATCCAGGAGGATCTCACCTGAAGTCTGTGGAGCTCAGACCGACCTCTGGACACTGCTTCATCTGGCTCCAGTTCCCAGTGCCCTCCGTGTCTCTGCTGGGAGGAGAAGCTGCAAGCAGGTGGAAGGACATGACCCAGGGAGTCTACAAGTCATTTTTATCTTCATTTTGAAGTCTCCTCCTTGTCCTTTGCAGAGCAAGGAAGGTGGATTTGTGCAAAAGAACAAGGGAAGTAGCCAGGACAAGCAAAGCTCTGGGTCCTACCAAGGGTTTGGTGCCACACCCTCTCCCATTGACCACTGCAAGGAAATGGCTTCGTGTACCTGGTGCCTCCCTTGAGCACCTGAGGAGCAGAACAAGACCCTTCACAGGCTGCGAATCTGCCCATGGCTTGGAGCCTCTATGGGGAGGAGCTTAACAGAGCAGAAATATTCTGACAAAAGCATGAGGCGTTTCCATGTTCAGCAGTTGGAATTTCCCTGTCCATCTAGCTTTCTACCTTCCTTTCTTCCTTGCTTTCATTCAACAGAAGTTCCTGAGATATGGATCCAGGCCTTTTTGACCAGCAAACCAAAAAGAAGGAGAACATGTCTCCTCTCCATTCCACAATCTGCACAAGGTTTCGGGGACAAGATAGTGGAGCTCTGTCTCATCCCTCTCCTGCCCCATCCCCGAGAAACCAGCTGCTGCCACAATACTGGCGGGTGCTCTGTGACATGGGAGCAGCGCTCCTGTGGTAGGGAGGCAGCAGGTCAAGGCAGATCCCATCGGGAGGCAGGGGAGCAGGGTGCTGAGATCAGCCTTTGCTGGCTGACCCCTTGCGAGCCGCTTGGGTTGCAGTTCCCTCTGAAAGGAGGAGGGCGCCACCAAAGCATCACTGACCATTCAGACCTTTGGAGCAGCCCCTGGAAGGCGTCACCTTGTGCTGTTTTTTCCATACGGAACCTCCCTCATTAGTGCACGAAGTGCAGCCCTACAAATAAAACCGGCGTGTCCTGATTAATCGTTGAAGGGGAGGCCGGGGAGGAGGGAGGGGGGAGGGGAGGGGAGCTGAAGTGGCCAATCAGCATCTGTTAAAGGTGCAAAGATAAATGGAATGCGAGAGCAGGTCAGTGCACACCGACCACTTCCCCCTGCCCGTGAACACATCCCAGAGCGCTGTGTCATCAGAGGGGTGAGGCTGTGCAGGTCAGCTGGCCCGAGTCACTGAGGTTCACATTAGCAGGTGCTCAGGGAATTGGCTCTGGCAACACTCAGGATACTCTCCAGCCTGTCATGGACCAGCATTTTGCCCTTGCTCCAGCCTCACCGAGGCACTTGTCTGCCTACAGACCCTCAGCAGGAGCTCTCTGCAGCTCCAGTTGTCCTTGGCTGACTTTGGGACAGCATTAAAATAGTGGGGCCTCACAGCAGAGTGATGGGAATGAGCAGAGAGACCTTTGGGAGGACCGGGAACAGATGCCATTCACCTTGAGGGAACAGCTTTCCCAAAACCACCCCACTGACCCCGCATGGGAAACAGACTCTGTGGCTCCTTCCTCTCCCCGGAGCCCAGCTCAGAGTGTCTGCATCTTTCCCAATCCAGCCAGCACAGCCAGAAAAAGGTACCCCCAGGAAAACAGGGAAGAGATTCCTCGGGAAAACCCTCTTCCTTCCAATTTACCTGTCAGTTGTTTGGGGAGGATTATTATATGGTTTTTTTCCCAGGCTTGCTTTCTTTTCCTTCCCCGAAAGAATGGCTGGAGTTTCACCCTGCCTGACAGCATCTCCTGCCTTTCCTACCCGTTCCCGAGTGGCAGGTTGCCAGATGGTGCCCCATTAGGTCGCATTTGCTCATTGTTTGGCAAACAGCAGCTTAATTCAAGTGCTGAGTTGACAGCTTGTTCTCCAAGACAATTTGCAAGTCGCAGTGTTGCAAATGCCAGCTTGGCTTTTCAGGGGAATGTTATTTCAGCTGCCTTAAAGGGGTAAAGTTCTCTTTGATTGGGAGTTAAAAAAGAAAGGAAGGATAAAAGTGGAGGGCGGCTCACAAGTTTTCTTATGGGTTAGTGGGTTTAGTGGAAGGACCAGCAGTGTTGTTGGCAAGTTTTTGAGAAGGGACTGTTTTCCATCAGCAGATCCTCCATGTCCCATCCCACCCATCACTGAGGTCTTCACAATCCTAAGGAATGAGGTGTATTCTTGGTGAAACAGGCAAAAAGCAATTTTGGTTCATTCTTGAAAGTCTCAGTATGAATATATGTACATATCACTTTGATGGCTGCTCTCCAAAACCTACATCCCCAGAGAAGGGGACAATGGTAAACACAAGTTCATGTTCCTCCTGAACTCAAGGGGACCCTGTGCGTGCTGCCCCAACACTATAATCTGTGTACACATGGAGATGGCAAGAGACACAAAACAGCACCTTGACAAAGCTCTGTTTCCTTCAACAGGTGGGCAAAAAAAGGCCAAGTTATAAAGGAAGCCTCTGGTGACTTCTACGAAACCATCGTGGACCACACCTTCTTCTTTGAGCCCGTCTCCTGCGAGGTCACCAACGCACTGGGCAGCACAAACATCAGCAGGACTGTGGACGTCTACTGTAAGTAACCTGTCGGCTTGAGTCCAGCTTCCCAGGGTGAGCAGAGCTGCTGAAAATCAGTGGGGAGGACACACGGCTCAGTCTGACTTGCCCAGGGTGACCAGGACTTGCTGGACTCTCGTGCCACTCAGACACTGTAAATGATCTGGTGGTGGGACCTATGATTTCCTTATGAGCTTATGGGATGGCCCCCGGGGGAGCTGGACCCTCTGAGGTTACAGCAGGCACCTGTCTCAGCTTTTCTTTACTTGGGGCTCTTACCTGGCCCATAGGCCCATCAAGACCTACGTCTGCTCCCTCTGATCCCTTTGGTTGGAGAGTTTTCAGCTGCCACAGCCCACCACTGCAAGTAACTCTGGTTTCCTCTGTGCAGTTGGGCCCAGGATGGCGACAGAACCACAGTCCCTCCTGGTTGACCTGGGCTCAGACGCCGTCTTCAACTGTGCCTGGACTGGGAACCCTTCTCTCACCATCGTCTGGATGAAGCGAGGCTCAGGCGTGGTAAGAACCACTGTGGGATGGTGGGGCACACTCAGGGCATGGGGCATTGTGGGATGCTCCCCACGGAGCAAAGCCCATACCTGTGGGCTGGGAGCTACTGACTGGATGAGGCCCGTCCAGATGCAAAGGAGTCCTAAGAGGAGAATTGATTCCCATGATGATGGGCATAAGGGTTGAACAGAGATCAGAGCACCACTTAACATTTCACTGACAGGGAGCAGTTCTGCAATTTACCTGCATGCAGTTCCTTCAGGGATGGTCCTGTGATAGTCCTTCTTGGGATGGTCTATTCTGGGATGGTCCTTCCTGGCCCCCATATCTGGGAACTCACATCCAGGCACATTCACCATAGCTCTCCCCACTGTGGGCTGGAGCCTGCTCGAATAGGATCTGTCCCAGCAAACTGCTCCACGTCTGCTTTGTCCTGAAGAGTGTAAGGAGCTTTGTCAGTCGTAATTGCGGCTCACTCAGCCCAGGAAGGCAGGAGACGCTCTGATCCCTCTTTGCAGACAAGGAAGGCTGAGCAAAGTCAGGGTAAGAAGCTAAGGGAAGGCTGAGATGTGATACTCATGCAGAGGCACAGGCAGATTTGTGTTTGAAAAGATCTTTCATCTTCATCTGGGCAGGTGTGTCCTGGAGTCAGTGAAGCATCACTGCCACCAGCTCAGGGCTGCTACCAGTGAGCTGGGCCCCCTGCTCCCCGGGGACACTGAGGCATTGAGGCATTAATTCTGGAGTGTTTTTTCACAGCGATAATGACCCTGGTGAAGGCCATCTCCTGGGAAGCAATTATAGACTTGGGAGAGCTGATGGCTCCCACCAGTTGAGGAATCCCAGTGAGTCAATAATCCCTGGGTGGTTTCCCATCCCACAGCTACCATTGTTGTTTCTCTGGGTTATTATCATTGTAGGCAACACTTCTACCTTGCAGGCAGCTATTTTGTTGTCTCAAGGCTGCTGGAATGTGCAGGGCAGCTGCAAGGAGCCAGGCACAGCAGGAATAAGGGCCGCCTCACTCCTGTGCTCCAGCTCCAGCCACCCTTCAGGGCTTGTCTTCACTATCCAGCAGTGCCAAGGCATGGCTGCCTCCCATTTTATCTGCCTCCCTCCAGCTGAGCCCTGCCAGCTCGAAACATCTTGGATCAGGGCAAGAGAGGAGGTTCTGACACTCTGCTCTGCCATCATGAGACCCCCACCTGAAGTGCTGCCTCCAGCTCTGGAGCCCCAACATCAGAAGGACATGGAGCTTCTGAAGCAAGTCCAGAGGAGGACACAGAGATGCTCCAGGGGCTGGAGCCCCTCTGCTCTGGATACAGGCTGGGAGAGTTGAGGGTGTTCACCTGGAGAAAAGAAAGCTCCAGGGAGACCTGAGAGCCCCTTCCAGTGCCTAAAGGGGCTCTAAGAGAGCTGGAGAGGGACTTGGGACAAGGGCCTGGAAGGATAGAACAAGGGGGAATGGCTTCCCACTGTCAGAGGGTAGGGTTAGATGGGATATTGGGAAGGAATTCTTCCCTGTGAAGGTGGGGAGGTCCTGGCACAGGTTGCCCAGGGAAGCTGTGGCTGCCCCATCCCTGGAAATGTTCAAGGCCACATTGGACAGGGCTTAGAGCAACCTGGGATAATGGAAGGGGTCTTTGCACATGGCAGGGGAATTGCAGCAAGATGTCCCCTTCCAAGACAAACCATTCCATGATTCTCTGTTCTCAGGTCTCGACCCTCCAGCTGGTTTAACCCAGTGAGGATGTTTGTGCTGGTCAGCAAAGCTGCCTCCATTTTCCCAGGGAAAATGTGGCAGGAAATGCCACTTCGTAAAGCCATCAGCACCCAGCCATCCCACTGGGATGTGGGATCAGAGCTGCTTGTTTCCCAGCCCACACACTTTTTAGATCCAAGCTGAGGTCCCGTAAGATTGCCTTCTTCCCTCCTCTTTTCCCAGAAGAAGGCAAATCAGAGGCCAGAGAGAGGGTGAGGCCAAGAGAACACAACATTTGTATGGATAACTCTGCAGTCAATGCTAAAATAGATGGTTTAAAAGGGATCTGACACTGTGCCTCTGCCTCATGCCAGGTTAGGGCTGAGACCCCCATTCTTTTGCTACAGGGAGACCCAGATCCAAATCCAGCCACCACATCAGCCCTAATTCCCACAGGCATCAGCTGTGGGAGCAGCAACCAGCAGAACCAGGGGCTCGCCCAGGCAGTGGGTGCTGGAAGCAGGAGAGGTGATAGACTGGCCCCGGCCTGGAGAGCCCTGGGGGGAAGCCAAGGGCAACTGGAGGAGTTCGCTCCCGAGCACTGCTCCAGAAACCACTCCTTGTTTCACCTGTCATGTTTTTAAAATACTAGAAGTGCCAGGATCCTGCTGAGAGCCTCAGGCAGATCCCTTGACTTCCACAATTTTCAAGCTTTAATAAAACTGCTTTTTGCACAGTGGGGGCAGAGGGGCCGAGACAGGTTGCAGCCAGTCTATAGGGAGGGCTTGCCAAAGCCAGCTGGAATTTCCCTGGATATCCAGACACAATTCTCAGGCATCTGCCACCTCTCCCACTACTTCTGGGCTTGAAATCCCTGAGTTAATCCCAGCAGCTTCCTCTGCACCTGCTAACGTGGAGATGCAAGTGTGGAATGTGGTTCTCTCCAAGGTTCTTCTGTCACTGCAGCCACCAATATTTTTCTCTTGTATTTTAAAATTCTTGCAAAACTATGGTTTGTAAAAACTCAAATGAACAGGGACAGGATTTATAATTCCCAAAACCCCTGGGTTGTTTCTTTATTCCTTGGTCAACAGCAGTAAGTTATATTTCCATGCCATGGCAGACTGGGCTCATCTACTCTGTTTTCACCAGGATGCTCTGGAGCTGGTAACACATTTCTAGTAACTCAGGTCTCTTGTAACTTCTCATTACACCCCTGAAAGCCCTCCCTCCTCTCTTCCAGGTCCTGAGCAATGAGAACAAGCTGACCCTGAAGTCTGTCCGCCAGGAAGATGCCGGGAAATACGTGTGCCGAGCCGTGGTGCCGCGGGTGGGCGCGGGCGAGCGGGAGGTGACACTCACCGTCAACGGTACTTCCCACCTCCCTATCACCAGGCCCCCTACTTTGTTCCTGTTGCCAAATTGTCCTCTCAGATATTTCCTTTCAGAGCAAGCCCTACCCCCAGTTAGATCAGGAAGGTCCCTGACCTGTAGGCAATAGGAGTAAAGTGGATTTTGCCTTTATTCACCTGGAGACACATGAAAAAAGCCTCAATGTTAGCTCAGCCCCACATGGTTCCTTTTTACCAGCTGGGGTTCACTGAGTAGCTGGGAGTTGGCATCTTTAAATCTTTAATAGATTAATCTTGCAAAACCCTCGCAAGGTCGGAGAGCACTGTTGTCTCTGTTGTACAGGGACAGAGCTGGGAATTGAACCTGGATCCAAGACCAGCAGCCTAATCAATCTCTCTGACCCGTGTGAGAATCCCTATGAGGGTCCCTATGAGGACTCCTGTGGGTACCTCCAAGGATACCTCCACAGCTGCTTGAAGCTCACTCAGCACAGTGTCAGGATGTGTCCCAGACCCACACCCACAGCTCTGGAGTTTAATGCTGCCCTGGCCAGGACCCCACAGTATCCAATAACAAATTTCAGCCTAAATATGGCAGGGCGGGCTAAATGGTATAAACACAGGAGGAATTTTGTGTTGTCTCTCACCTGCATGAGACTGGCAGGTTTCAGTCTCCACTCACTGTCACAAGGGAAAAAAATAAGTAGGAGGCAGGTCAGACAACAACAAGCATTAATTTTAAACGCAAATAATGCAGATGGGTGGATGCCCCACCTTGGAAACATTCAAGAACATGCTCACAGGGCTCTGAGCAAACTGATCTACTTGAAGATGTCCCTGCTCATGGCAGGGGGGTTGGACTGAATGACCTTTCAGTGTCACTTCCCACCCAAATCATTCCAGGATTCTATAATCCTAGAAAGGGAAGCCAAGGGCAACACAGCAGGGAACTGAAAACCAACTCCTCCCTCAACTTCTACTCAGCTCCTGGGTGCCTGAATGCTCCTTCTCCAGTGGCTGCTGGGTTTTAATTACAATTAAATGAGCTCATGGAAAACAAAGCAACAAATTAGCACAAACAGAGAACATTCCTTCCCTGACACCTACCAGGCATACGGATGCTTGAACACAGAGCACAGGGTTCCATAGGCCCAGGGCATTCGGAGCATTCAGCATGAAAAGGCTTCTCTCCAGAGCTTTGCGGCTCACACCTGGCAGAGCTGACGGGGGGGAGCACATGAAATCCCTTCTTGGGGTCCACTGCTCAGGTCCCAGGAACTGACTGCCTGCAGCTTCCCATCCCATAGGGTGTGATTGGTACACCCCAAAGGTGACAATGTTGGGACATGGCATCACAGGCATAGGACTAAGAGAGAATCCTACCCTTCCAGGTCTCCTGGCCCTCCAAGGCAGGAGAACTGATCCCCAGAGCAGCAACCCAGGTCTGTCATCTGCCAAACAGCCTGTCCTGCAGCTGGAGCAGCGTTCCAGCTCTGGAGCACAGCACAGTGTGTCTAATCCAGCTAATGAATTCTGCTGGAAGCCTGTTCTGCTGTAATTCGAGAGGGAAGTTGAATGCCTCCTATTTTGAAGTGATTTTAAATCCAGAGGGTGATACAATTGTCTTGTTATTACCAGGTGCCTTTCTCTGTGGGCTGGGATTCGTCACAGGAAAATTAGGCATTTAGAAATGTCTATTCTGGGCTGGTTGCACAGACCCTGATCAGGGCACATGGGCTTTGGAGGGGCTGATTCATCCCACTGAGCACAGAGACACCGACTGAGGGATCATCTGACCCAGTCTGAGCTTGCAGTCCCATCTCTACAGCCCATCCACGCCCAAAATTGTCTGAAATCATGGCAGGACAATACTGGGGTGGGAGAACATCCTCCTGCCCTCCCTACCTGGCCTCACCAGCCCGGTCTGTGGTCACAGAACAGCCTGTCCCCATACCAGAGCCAAGGCCACCAGCCTGCAGGAAGCAGATAGGATTCAGAGCCTGGTTAGTGGGGAAGGAGGATTATGCAAAGTGGAAGAGTTGGCAGGGCCGGAGCAGCAGAGGCACAAGGGAAGAAGGATCTTTGTGCCATCATAAATCAGCAGCAGCTGGATTTACAGCAAAGCTTCTCAATGCTCCTAACTGTACCCAGCATGGTCACAGCTCCCACTCCAGGAAGGAGAAGCCCCCCCCAAAGATCACCTTCACAGATGGAATGTCAGCGGTACCGTCCGTCTGCCCAGGGTTGGCAGGAGCTGCTGAGCAGCGACCACCAGCCCTGCCCACTTCAGTCTACAAGAAGAGGTGTGTTGGAAGGGCTGGACAACTCCAGGTGACTAATTCGGGATTTAGTTTGCCTGAGATTCACCCCAACAAGCGATTGGGGCCAAGCATGCCCAAGAGCTGGGAGCAGGACAGGGGCTGACCAGCCACCCTGCTTGGTCAGGACACTTCATGGTGTCAGGACATGGGAAGGATGTGGCTGGAGTGAGTCCAGAGGAGGTAATGAAGGTGCTCCAAAACCTGGAGCCCTCTCTGCCTTGGAGACAGACTGGGAGAGCTGAGCGTGTTCAGCCTGGAGAAGAGAAGGATTGAGGGAGACCTCAGAGCCCCTTCCAGAGCCTAAGAGGGCTCTAGAAGAGCTGGAGAGAGACTTTGGACAAGGGGTGGAAGATCAGGACAAGGGGGAATGTCTTCCCACTGCCAGAGGGCAGGGTTGGATGGGATATTGGGAAGAAACCCTTCCCTGTGAGGGTGAGAAGGCTCTAGCATAGGTTGCCCAGAGAAGCTGTGGGTGCTCCATCCCTGGAAGTGTTCAAGGTCAGATTGGACAGGGCTTGGAGCAACCTGGTCTAGTGGAAGGTATCCCTGCCAATAGCATGGGTTTAGAATAAGATGGTCTTTAAGGTTCCTTCCAACCCAAACCATTCTATCTGTGATGGTCCTTTGGAACATTGGGCAACAACAGCCAGCCCAGGGCTCGTGTAGGAAGGCAAGAGTTAAACCAAACTCCCCTGCCAAACCATTATGTTCTTGGGTGGAAAGGTTCAGATGGACTCAAGCAGAATGGAGAAGCCAAGGCCATCTTTTCACTCGTGAAGGCTCCCACCTCTGCCTTCTCTTTTGTGTGAGCTGCCAGGACTGCACAAATAAATTGGCACCGACGTGCTAAAAATAACCTCAACCAATAGCTCCATCATTTATATCCATAGCAACATTGCTTAGAGCCTTTTCCCTGCCTGTGGGCTGTCTCACACTTGGCTCTGAATGCCAGGCTGGAGATTGGCAGCTTTCATAAGGAGCCAGAGCCTGGTGGAGAATCAAACGCCAGCCTCAAATGCGAAGAGGCTGCAACTTTGTGCTATTATTTCTGGGCATGTTCATCTCACAAATGGTCTTTAGTCATCCGCTATTATCATGATGATAAGCCTTCGACTCTGAACTCCTGAAGCAATAATAAAACCCAAAGCCATTGGCATTTGTGCCATTTAAAATCCACTTGCCTTGGGGAAAATGATCCTTTTAATGATTATTAAGCCATTTTTCTCCAGCGTCACCCAGTCTTGGAGCACTTCCAGAATTTATAAGTAATGTACAACCATTGAAATGGAAAAGAGGTGGTTCTTTTTATTATTATTTGGGCCTGGCCTGTAGAACCCATCGCTGCTCTCGACTCTGTTGGCCTTGGGATCATCAGGTGAGCACTGAGCACAGGATCTGATGCCTGCAAAGCAAGGATTCAAACCACCCCCACTGAGACCCTTAGCAAAGCTGGGTTGTCAGCAATGGATAAATGAGAATTCACACCTTGGGATCATGCCTAGAACAAATCCTTGAGCATTTGGGCCAAAAAAACACAACAAAGTGTCAAAATATATTTTTTAGTCTTCTTCGATCAAAAGGGGCACAAAAGTTTTCACTAATGCACAGCTGTGCCTGTTACATCAAAACAAGTCCTGACCTTCACGCCCGGCTCCTGCCACTCCTGATGTTGACGGCAGCTCCCTTCCAGCAGTAATTTCCTGAGCTGTCAGAACCTTGGTCTCTGGTCAGTGAATTGTGCTTCACTGAGCTCGTTTTCCATCCATCTCCCCCCAGAACAGTGAAGGAAGGAGGAACAAGGCTGTGTCTCAGTGGGAAGTGTGTGGGGACTGTGCGTTTGGTGCAGGAAGGGGTTACTGGGATAATTCCAATAGGCAGCTGCGTGTATGAATGCAATGGACTGATGGATTTGGTATACTGGTACATTTCTGTGTATTCTGGAAATTCATAAATGGGTGATTGGGATGAAAATTAGGCAGGAATACCCAGGTGAATCTTTCTCCTCACTTTACCCCAAATCCCTGAGACTTTTCTTGCAGGAACATGCCAAGCCCAGAGCGGGGGGGGTGGGGAAAATGGGAAAAAACCCACAAGCCTGTATTTTCTGGCACTGGGTTCAGTGACAGACTCCAAACCAGGAGTGACAACCTGAAATTGAATGAACACCCGAAATTCCTGAGCTGGGGCAAGGGGAGATCTTCCAGCCCTGTCTCCCCCCCTCTCCCTGCCCAGCATCCCAGCTTTGTGCTGTTTTCTGCCAGCAGCAAGCCACTCATGGAAATGCAAATCTGCTTTAATTAAGGAGGCTATTAAACAGCAATTAGGATCCCAGCTCTTATGTTGCTCTATTGGGGTCTCTCCCGCAGGGTTGTTGGAAGGTTGGGGCACAGCAATTCCACCAAGCCACGCTCTCCTTTCTCACTTCTTTTCCCCCAATCCCAGTACATCCACCACAGCAGGACATTTCCCATCCTAAGGTGTCTCAGGTGGTGGTTGGCCTCGTATTGCTCAGGAAGAGCCTTTCCCAGCCAGGCTGGGCTCCTTCCCACATCAGGATAGCCCAAGCTGATAGAGGAACAAGATTTTTCCAGGACAAACTTCACCTCATGAGGCAGGCTGAGTGCAGGTCACTGACAGTGCCTTGCAGGTACCAGCTGCCCTCCTACCACTTCCTTAAGCCCCTGTGGAGCAATGAGTGCAATGGGTGCTTAAGAAATCTGGGAAGTGCTGAATAGGAACCAGGTGAGATGGGATCCTGCTTTTGCTTCTGGAGCAAACAGCCTTTCTCAGAGGGCAGGAGAAGGCAGCAGGGTAATTTACGCCAGGGATGGGGGAGCAGAGATGGGGAACCTGGGGCTTTGTGGGGGCTTTGCAGAAACCCAGCAGAGCCCAAAGCCCCCACTCGATGTCCTTCTCTATCATGGGACCAGATGGAGCTATTGCTCCATTGCTGCCCCTCCAAGCAGGACCCCAATGTTCCTGCAAGGCTCTGTTAACACACCCCATCCCCATGGGGTGCCGGCAACCCTCTCCTCTCTCTGCAGGGCCGCCCATCATCTCCAGCACCCAGACCCAGCATGCCCTCCATGGCCAGAAGGGGCAGATCAAGTGTTTCATCCGCAGCACCCCACCACCAGACCGAATTGTGAGTAGCACCTTGGGGCCTGGTGGGTGCCTGGCACAGCTCAGGGTGCCCTGGGCTCACCCCTCTCTTGCTTGGCAGGCTTGGTCCTGGAAGGAGAATGTCCTGGAATCTGGGACCTCTGGGCGCTACACAGTGGAGACAGTCAGCACAGACGAGGGGGTCATCTCCACACTGACCATCAGCAACATTGTCCGGGCTGATTTCCAAACCATCTACAACTGCACTGCCTGGAACAGCTTTGGCTCTGACACAGAGATCATCCGTCTCAAGGAGCAAGGTGAGCCCTGCTGGGGAGCTGGTGGGGGCTGGAGGGCGGTGGGAATTAGCACCCACACAGTCTGAGACTGGGGAGATGCTGTGACAGGCAGGAGGTGCTCAGGAAAGTTCTTGGTCTGCCAAGGAGGAAATTAGGAAGGATGGTGACAATGTTCCAGCCATTGTAGCTGTAGGATTACACCCTTAGGTACCCGGTCCTGGCAGAGGGGCAGGAGGGGAGACAAGCCCTGCAAAGTCTCTGCTTGATAAGGTGTTCCCAGTTTTACTGTCCTGCTGAAGTTGGAGAGCACAGGATGATCCTGCACCACTTGGACCCTGTCCCACAGCATAAGGTGATGCCACAGCCTGGGGCTGGAGGATCATTTAGAGCCTTGGAGAGGCAGAAATAGCTGCTCTGAGCAGTCTCACTGCTCCACGGTGATGGGAATGAGCAAGAGGAAAGCGTCTAGGCTCATGGCAACTCTCCATCCCAGCCACGGTGCCAGCTTACCCACCCAGCCTCGAAGCAATTCCCAGGGGATGGCCAGGGGATTTCCACTCTCAGGACTCTCCATAGCAAGGGAGGGAGATGGCTTGTGAGAGGAATGCTTAGCTCCTGGAGGAACTCCAGTTCTCCTCTATTTTATTAAATGCCAGGGCAGGCAGGTGGATTGTTCTCATTAAGCCATGATTTATAGGCAAGGCTGGCGTCCAGATTAAATCAGAGCTAAATGAACCCCTTAAAATTAGCCTTGGGCTTCTTCCAATGCAAACAGAGCCAGTGGTTTTTCCAGGTCGTCTGCCAGTCAGAGGGAGCACTCGGTGGTAGGTCCAGGTCCCGGCGGAGGGTGGCCGGGCAGCTGCTGAGATCTGAGCATCCCTGCTAGGCCATGCAAGGGGACAGCCCTGCCCTGGGCAGGAGGACACTGGAGGGTGGCAGAGGCCATCCCCTTCACGGGGACAGCCCTGTGACCAGAGCAGAGAGCGGAGCAGAGGGCTGAGTGTTCAGGAAGGCTGCGGTGGGCGCTTGGGCTGTGCAAGGCTGTGGACACTTGCTTTATTTTCAAACAGGTACGGAAATGAAATCAGGAGCTGGTATTCAAGCAGGTATGGAAATCATGAGCTGACGGTGAATGTGAATTGTCCCGAGCCATTACCACACCTGAAGGCCCGGCATCCTTCTCCTGGCCCAGCAGCTTTCCAGCAGGGCAGGCAGGGCAGGAAGGGGCATAGGGAAGCTGCAGGGCAGTGACTGGGGCAGGACTGGGAAGCTGGAGCTGTCCAGGCTCCCCTGTGCCACTGACATGCTCTGCAAATCAAACACTTTCTGTGCCCCAGCTCCTCAGCCACTGAGAGGGGGACAATTTACACAGCCATGATTTAAATGCTGTGAAAGTCCCATAAAGTGCCGTTATAGGACAAAAAAAAAAGGAAGAAGTACAAGTCTTCAGAGTCATTTGCACACATGAGCTTGTAGGAGAGTGTATCCATTGGCACCAGAGCAGGTTTGGGTGGATCTTGGAGCAGATGCTGCAGGATATGCTGCCCTTCTGCCTTCCTCATCCCCTGCCCCAGAGCAGGGTTCCTGGAGGAACACATGGTCAAAAATCTGCTCCTCCTCAGCTCACTCATCCCTTTGGGACACAGTTTACCATTCCAGCCATTCCTGTCACTGCCCCTTTGCAGTTACCTTGGTCCCAGTCCAGGAGAGCCCCAGGTGCTTGGCTGGGGCTAACCCTAACCCTAACCCCTAACCCTCTCCCTGCATGATTCGTCCCCATCACCACCTGCTTCTCACTGAGTTCTGCATTGCAGATCCTGCTCCCACAGAGCTCAGAGCTAGCCAGCCCTCCCAGGGCCCTCAGGCTCCCATCTCCTCACCCTTTTGTTCCATATTCCTCTGGGAAGGCAAAAAAAATCCCATAGGGACTTGCCACTGTTTGCAAGAGACCTGCCTAGCAGGTAGGCTCAGAAAATCCCTATTTCTTCTTGCCATGGCTCAGCTGGTGGGTTGGAGGACACTGGTTTGAAGGTGAGCTTCCTAGAGCAGCTGGATACAGCTCCAGCTCGAGGATGCATGGAACTAGGAGGACTTGCCTTTTCTTTGGTTAGGCACTCTCCGAGGTTTGGTGATGGATTCAGTGCCACAGGATTCAAGTCACCAGTGGCCCAGCTTAAGTGATAAGTGACACATCAAGGGACCAGCAGGATCAGGAAGGAAATTCATGTGCAAGCCAAAAACTGAGAAACATCAACTCTTTTTAGTGTGTGAGCACAGCCTACACTCAACCAGCACCACTGTTTTATCACCCTGCAGTTCCCAAATTAAGGCTCAGGACTCAGGAGGCCCCAGAGCCACTGCTAAAGGATTACATGAAGCGGCTTTAGAGTTCCCAGCTGGGGTTAGATAACAATGAAGAAACCCTTTGCTGACTGCACAGTGGATGCTTGTGAAACTACAACTCCCCCCAGTCCCAGCAGTAAGGATATGTGCCCCTTAGGAAGGAGGAAAGGCACAAGTGGGATCTGTGGTCTCAGGTCCAGGATGAAATTTGTGCCCAACCCCAGCTCCACACTGGTGGGAAATGGGAAATGGTTCCTGTATCACCCAGTCAAGTGCAGATATGAGGCTGCCGAGCTTTGCTTCTCAGCAGGGTCACCCACATGTGCCCGTGTCCCCAGGGTCCAACAGCATCCACATCCCATACCTGCACAGACCTCTCTGCATCCATTTTCCCCTAAATTCATCCCATCCATTTCCAAGGCAGGGGCTCCAAGGAGAAAACATGCATTGAGGATGGCCAGGAAATTGGTGAGGACACACTTCCCTGGCTTAGCCAGCCATCCTGGAAAGGATCATCCCTCTTTCAGGTTCATGAGAGCCTATGAAGAGCATAGAAAGAGCAGGAATAGGGACCCAGAGATAGCTACAGCTTTTGGGGAGAGGGCCTTTTGGGATGTCGTTTATCATCCCAGAGAAGGAAGGCAATTTGTTGTACCCACAGCTCTGATGTCCCACAGTAGAAGTGCTGCCCGTCACTGCCTGTCTCTAACCCAGGGAGGAGCCACCAACCCAACACTAACCATTAAGTCAGAGCTATGCTTGGAGGGACTGGAGGAACTTGGCAGAGAGATAACAAGGTTCAGAGGCTCCAAATCTGAGCCTCTCACCATAAACGTGACTTTGTATTTCACCCTTCCCTGCACCTCCCAAGCTGCTGCTGGGATCTGCCTGGATAAATCAGCTTTGGCTGAGCCATGGTCCAAAATCCTCATGTGGAATCCAGCTCAAGTTTTTGTGGCAGAAGGATGTAACCCGAGCTCTGCCTGCCACAGATCCTGCCCCACATCCCACCCCAGGGCCTCAGCCCCAGCACAGACCATCCCTCCTGTACCAGTCCTTGTAGCACCTCAGGAGTCTAGGAAGGATGACAGAGTTGATAAGCCACAGCAGAAGGCAGAAAATTGGGATATAAAAGTGGCAGGGGCTGCGAATGATGGCTCTTGGGTGAGCTCATCCATCAGCCTGCTCAGATGCCATTTCTCTTTCTTAATAATATTAATACACTGAGTTCTTTTGCACTTCATCCTTTAGAAATGCTCATTCGTTAACCCGCAAGGCACTAAGGAGAGCAGTTGTTAACCTGCTCCCCTGGCTCCCCCCTCCTCTCCCTCCCAGAGGAAACTGAGGCACAGAGAGGCAAGGGTTGCACAAACTTCAGTGTCCCATGGGCAGCAGAACGGGGGAACAGGGAAGGAGACCCCAAAACCTCCCTGGGCTCATCACTGAGCCTCTTGCCGGTAGCCAGGGGTGGGTCCCTAGGGGAAAAGCTACCTCTGTGACCTTCATCCCTCTTCATGCTCCCTCTCCTTCCTCTTGCAGAGTCGGTGCCAATGGCAGTGATCATTGGAGTGGCCGTGGGGGCCGGCGTGGCGTTCCTGGTGCTGATGGCCACCATCGTCGCCTTCTGCTGTGCCCGCTCCCAGAGGAGTAAGTGACACTCCTGGCCCCACTGCATCCCTTCGGGAAGGGATGAGGGGAACTGGGGAGAGGGTGAATCGAGTGGGTCATGGAAAAATCAGAGCCTGAACTTACTGACAGGGCACCAGCACAAGCTGCTTCTCATGCTGGTCTTGCAAGTGTTTGCTGTGCACGGCAGCCCTGTGGGAAAAGGGACGGGTTTGTGAAAAAACATGCCAGAGTAACTGCTGATCCCTGTTAGCAGCACAGGCAGCTCAGGAAGCATGCAGGGGACATCTTAATCCCTCCATTGGAGAAATTCTGAAGTCCAAGAGCGAGAAGCATTCTCATTTGTGCCACACCAGTGCTTAAAAAGCCTCCTCGGTTCTGCGTCTGTTTTAATTCCAATTTTCCTGACATAAAATGCATATTCCTGGTGGGAATGACAGCAAGTGGAGGGGTTTTCATGGGACATGTGGGTTTTGGAGTCTGGCTGCTGTGGGAATACAAGTTAAGGTAACATTAGAGACGTGGGTAGGGGAGGAGGGGGAAAGAGCATAGCATTGAATGGTCTCATTACAAAGACACCAGGAAATGAAAGGAGGATTGTTGGCTCCATGAAAAGGCATCAAACCAGGAGGGAGAGGAGAATGATTGTCTGGAGCATCCCAAATCTCATGAGAGAGGAGGAATGCTCAGCAGTGCTCTGGGCTCACAAGTCACCTGGTACAGATACCGGGATGCCAAGCTCTCCACGTGTGTGCCAGAAAACCCAGTTGTTTTCCTTCTCCCATTGTTTTTCCCCCTTGATGGTTTGGAAAGCAATCAGAGACAAGAGGCTGCTCCCGAATTTGGTTCTGATGAGTGGCCTCCCACTGCAGAAATGTGTTTGATTTCCAGAGCGGTAATGAGGCCTCTCCCTCTTGTATCCCACTTTTTTCAACTCTCTCAGCCTCCATTAGCAAGAATTAACAAATTAAATGGGGGAATTGGTTAATCTTGCTTTTTGGAGAAGGATTGTTGGCAGACAGGACCCAAGACCAGGCCAGTTTGACATTGTGGAGATGATTTAGCAGTGATGAACGATTCCAACACCTGAAGGGAGCAGGGCCAATCCTATGTCCATGGGTTGTGCTTTCCACATGCCACATGCTCCAGAGCAGAGGAGAGTGTGTGGTTCATTATCTTCCTCTCATTTGATGGAACCAGATGGTGTGGAGTTCTTTACAGGACACAAAATTTCACAGGAATGCCATGACAACAGATCCCAGACATGGTGAACATGCCAGAATTTAGTCCCTCACAAGCTGGAGGCATTCAGGGATCAGCTGGTCTTCAGTGGAAAAGGCCAGGAAGGGACAACCCAATCCCACCTATGTGCCTTGTGTGATTTATCCCAGCGATAAATTGGGAAGAAGAGGCATTTTCCTCCCAGGGAGGAAATGTACTGGGAAGAGGGTACTGGGGACATGGTGGGAGGGTTTGAAGTCTTTTTCCTCCACTGTGCTTCCTGTGCTGTCCTGCTTAGAAAGAGCTTTTAGGTCTCTGATATGCCTTTACCTGCTTGGTCTGGGCATCTTCCCTGCTTCACTGGTCTTCAGCTTCTCCCACGTTGTGATTCCCTGGGGAGGGGTCAGCGGCCTCCATGGACCAGGGCACAGGTCCCTGTGCTCCCACTTTGTGGCTCCTCCTTTGCCACTTCACATTGGGATCAGAGCAAGCAAGAAAAGATCATCCAAGAGCTCAGGAGAGATCCCTGCTCTAATCTACCTTCCCTCCCTGAAGTGAAAAAGGAGGAGAGACAGACCCAACTGAGGACAGCAGCAAATCTGGGGTGCAAACGGTATTTTCCAGACTGAGATCCATGCAAGGGGTGCTGGTGGCTGTAGGGCCACTCAGTTCTCACTTAAATGGCTCCAAAGGCCACTTGGAGCTACAAAAAAACTGTCTCTCCTTGGCTTTTTGAGGGAGCTGGGAGCATCAGCAGGGCAGAACTCTTCAGGGGAGGACTTGAATGTGCCAAGGGAATGGATTTTTACCCCAGTTTTGAGGCGCTGATGCCAACTGGGTGTTGTGGCCACTGTCTCCAGTGGCAGGCAAGCAGCAGAAAGGTGGAACATGAGGCTGAAAGGTGAGGAAAGGAATTTCATCATGATTGGTAGTGTGTGATGAGCAGAGATATTACAGAGATCAGGTCAGGAACGACGGGACCAGCACAGCACTTGGATATCAAGAGAAGGACTCATTTCCTGCCAGGATGACTGCAGATTCCTCTCCCAAGACAAATACTGGAGCATTCTGGCATCATTTAAAACAACAACCTGGTGCAGGCTGCAGGAGCAGTTGTATGGAGGGGACAAAATGACCCAACAATAACTCTGGAGAAAGAATCTTCTGACTCAACCACTGATTACATCTAGTGGCACTGAAGGAGCCTTCCTGGCCTTGTTTTGGGGAAATGCAGCAAAAAAAAAAAATCAAAAAATAAAAAAGACCAGGTGCAGATACACTGAGCCTGGAGACTCTGGAAAAGAAAAAAATTAACTGCACATCTGTTGTTGTATCTTTGGTGACTTAACAGCTCAGAGTTATTTAAGGGGGAGCACTCCTGGGAGAGGAGGTGCAAGACAGTGATTAGCTTCTCCTTGCGATTAAAGACAAAGGCTCTGGCACCAGGAATGTGGTCCCAGCAGGAAAAAAATAAAAGAAAAAGCTGTAGTAACTTCCCAGCAAAAGCCTTTGCCTTGTGCCCTGAGACTTGCAGAGGTCTGGGGGCTGCTGGAAATTGAGGGCAGTGGATGTTGAGAAAGATAAATTCAAGGATGGAGCTTCAAGCTGGTCTCAGTTGCATCATTCAGTTTGGTTCAGAGAGAAAACTCTCGTCTGCTGGACTGATCCCTGCAATCCCAGGTTGGCAGAGCACTGCTGGTTCTGTCAGCTGGAGGTGGATCTGACAAACCCTTGGTTCAAGGCAGGTTTTGGGTCCGGGAGGGCTGGCATCAGCCATCCTGGGAGGTGAGAGCCAGATCCAAGGCTAGAGCCCGGCTTCAAAGCTGTTGAGGTCTCTGCTCGGATTTGCATCCGTCTCTGCTTTTCATCTCTGCTTTGCGCTGCCGCTTCTGCTGCTGCTGCTCCACGTCTGCGTTTAATTCTGCTAAAATGACTTGTTCAAAGCACGCCTGACACCTTCAGGGAAGGCAGGGAGTCTCTCCAGGAATGTTTCTCTCTGTTCTGTGTGAAAACAGGCTGCTTGGAGATGACAAAATCATCCCTGGCTACATCTGTGTTCATTTCTTGGTCTTTTCCATATATATTTGCACCCCAAACTGGGGAAGGCTTTTCTCAGGAGTTCCCAGTGTCCGGGCAGAGCTGGTCCATCCCTTGGGAGCAGTGTTTCCTATGGAACAGCAGGTTGGACAATGATGCCACTACCTATGTCAGCAGCTCTGCTGCAGCCCGGCCTCTTTTCACAGCACCGTGAGTGTGGCAGAGACCAACTAAGCTCTCAAAGGAATTCTAGTAAGAATCTGAGCTGCCCAGAGCTGAAGGCTTCCACACTCATGCCTTATGGCAATGCAAATATTGCTCCCCCAGTTCTTGGATGGACTGGTTTATTTTCCCTAGTGCTGTAAGGCATCCTCGGTCAGGTCCCTGTGGATGCTCCACCATTGCCTTGGACTAACCCCCTTCTCCATCTCCCTCTTTTCCCAGATCTCAAAGGCGTGGTTTCTGCCAAGAACGATATCCGTGTGGAGATCGTGCACAAGGAGCCGGCCTCGGGCAGGGAGGCAGAGGAGCACCCAACCATCAAGCAGCTGATGGTAAGGATTTCCTTCCCTTCCCAATGGCTCCAGGTGTTTGATGGTAACAAGCTGAGGCACCTGTCAAACATCCTCACCCGAACATCCTGCTCCTGAGACCCACATCCTCCTGCCATAAAACCCCTGGAGAGAAACTTGGCTAATGAGGAGACAGAGCTGGGAGGGGTTTATTGCAGTGGCCCAGATGCCCGAAGGGCTAATTGGAAAGCAAATTTGCCACCTCACACAGGGAGGCACCCCAGGGCTGAGCGAGTGATGATAACGAGCTCATTAACCAGCCAGGGCTGCTCGGAGGGTTCTTTGGGCAGAACCAAGGTGTGCCCGGCTGAGAGCAGCTCCAGAGAGTTCTGTGGGAGGTCCGAGGTGTGCACACAGATGGGAGTAGATCCAGAGAGTTCTCTGGGCAGAACCAAGGTGTGCTCACACAACTGGGAGCACATCAGGAATGCCGTGGGCCCGTAACAACCGGGAAGGTGTGATTCTTCCCCGAGGCCATTGCCTTTGCCCAAGGGGAGCAACAGACACAAGCCGGGCAAAATGGGGGTGGTTGAGATCCCAAGAAACTGAGCTCGAGCTCCTCTGGCTGCTGTGGCCTCTGATCTCTGTATCTCAGCCCCAGTTTTCCTTTGCTTTCCCTCACTGGTGTCATGTCATAGGTGAGAAATAGAAATCAAAAATGGCAAAGAAAAGCAAATGGCTGTAAAAGGGGAAAGAAAAAAGCAGTTGGGAAGAGGAGAAGAGATTGAAGAGGCTGGAAGATGCTTTCTAGACTTCTTGGTGTTTCTTTTCCTCTAACCGTCTTTTTTTAGGTAGGACTTGTATGTCCTGCTTGCAAAAGCTGTTCCATGAACTCTCAGTGGGAAGGCAGGGCTGAGCGTGTAGGGTGGATGGAATTGTTTGCTGGAATTATAGGAGTAGCTGGAGCACTTAGACAGTGAGGGAACCTCGAAACAAGGAGGCAGGAGGAGGTAGAGATCTGGCACCTTATCCCAGCACTGCTGGGGTTTCATTTCCAGAAGGTCTTTGTCCACAGAAATACAAAAATCCATGGTGGGATTTGCAAGGCTGTAAGGACAGAGGAGGCTGGGATTGGGTTTGGAGCAACCTGCTGGATGAAGGGGAATGAGAAGCTTCCTCTCCATGGGACACTGTACATCATCTGTGTGATCAGCAGCACCAAGCCCAGATTTGGCTCCCACAGGGAGGCCTGGGATTATCCCAAATGCCACTCCAGAGCATAACCACCAGGCTGGAAGCACACCCAAAGCCTCAGCAGAGGAGGCACGCACAGAACATTTACCACTATGAGTAAAGGAGGAAGACGATGATCGTGGAAGGCCAGACACAGGATCTTGGAAGACATCCTGGGGACGTTCCTAGGGTGCTTACCAGAGCCAGAGGGTGACTTCATATCAACGTGCCCTCGGCAAGGCTGGGAGTGGGGCAGTGCAGTGCTGTGCTGGACACATTGCAATAAGGATTCTGTCAGACTAGAAAATGGTGAGAAAAATTGACAACTTTTGTTTGACAGCCAGGAAAAAAATGCCTTATGGGGAGAGGTTACGGAGTTCTGGGGTTTATCAGCCAGACTTGTGAGAGGTGTTTTGGTCACCAGTGCAAAGGGGCTGTTTAAGAGCAAACAGGGTGGGCAAAGCCAAGGGCTTGTGTATACAACATGAGAGAGACTCACAGCCTGGCTGCTGGACCAGGAGAAGGCGATTTTCCCCCTCTCCTGGCCAAATCCAGGCATTTTCACTGAAAATACAGCAGCTGGAACCAGCACTGTTCAGGAGCTGGAAGAGGTGGTCCATGGTCTCTGACCTCCGTGCTGCATGGGTTTGGCACTGGTTGGGACATTCTACCTGCAGGAACAAGGCATCAAAGTCCCCTCCCTTGCCTGGACTGGAATGTCCCACTGTCATCTGCCCTCAGCAAGTTTCATTCCCAGGAAATACTTCTCAATTTTATCTCTCTTCAGAGTCCCTGGGACTGCTGCTCTCCCTCATCCTGCTCGTCACTACGTCCCAACAGCCAGTGTGGGCATCCTTCTCCAGGCACTAGAGACCCAGCCTTTAGATGCTAAACAGATTCCTGATAAAAGGCTCCAAGTTTGTCAATGAAATGATGGATTAAGTTAAAAACTTCCTCTTGCTGATGAGCAGCAATGAGACGTCTCAGACAGGAGCAGGGGAGCAGTGCCCAACACCTCCCTATCCTCACCCCAAGACTTTCCAGCTCTTCCCACTCTGTGCCAGCATCATTCCCCTTCTGCTCCCCTATTTGCCTTCTCTGAGTTTCCTGGGAGGCCTCCATCCCAGGCTCAACCTCAACAGCATCCTCTGAGATGTTCTCCTCGCCCTCACCAGTGTTCATCACATCTTGCAGCTTAATAACAACTGTGAATCTCCTTGCCACACCGGGGGCTTGGGATCATTAATGCAGATGTTAAGGAGGAGCAGCCACCCTGGCAAAGAGCTCCTCACTGCACTCCCCATCCTGACCCCATCCCAGCCCCTCAGCCGAGTCCCTGAGGTCCAGCAAAGCCTGACCTGCTCCTGCTGAATTTCAGGTTCCTCAGCCCTGCAGACGTGCCTTTGCTCCTCGGTTTCTCACCATGTCCCACTTTGCCAGAGCATTCCTCGTCGCAGAGTGCCAGCAGGACTCTCCTTCCCCCCCAAACGCTGTTGCATTTGTCATTCTCCAGCCATCTGTGACCTCAGCAGCTCGCCGTGCTTTTCACAAATAATTATTCATGCATCTATAAATTCATTAACACCTTAGGATACGTGCCACGCAGGCTGATTTGCATATGTTCACATTGCCTCAGCGCCGTTCCCAATGGTCCGTGAGCTGTTGTGCCTCTGCCAGGCAATGCCTACAGGCAGGGAAAAGGCTGCCAGCTCCAGTGGCTGGAGGCAAAAGAGCCTAGTAAAGGGTCTAATCCGGGGAAAAATAAACCACAACAGCAGCCTTCTTCCTCCTGCTGGGATACAGTTGAGCCCGGGCTGGGAGGAGAAGGATGAGGAGCATCCTCAGCCTCAGTGTGGTGTGAGCTCCTCCATTACCATGGCCGGGTTCATTCCTGGCTGATTGGACTCTGGGCCTCAGTTTCTCCATCTGTGAAATGGGGCTGGTGATCCCAAAGGAGCCACCCCCACTGCCAGGAGCAATCAGAGACGATCAGAAAGTGACAAACAGGCAGGAGAATCCCAAATCAAAAGGATGACCAAAGGATCACCTTTGATTGACTGTTCCACCCAAAATAACCTGTCCAGTGACAGGTTCATCTTTTCCTTACTCACCTTTCATTCCTGTGTCCTGAAACCCTTCCCTCTGCTCTGAGGGCTGTTCCCAGGTGGTCAACACCAGACACTTTTTCCACCCAGAAACTCAGTTCAGATCCTTGTGGAAGCGGAAAAATCAAAGAAGCAGAATTTCCATTCAGGGTGAGGCTCATTCCACCTGCAGTGGGCACAGCATCCCTTTCTCTGCCTTTCTTCCTGAAAAATGTTCTATTTGGGTGGTGCCATCACAGCCCTGAGAAGTACCAGCAACCCTCAAGCTGGCAGATGCAGGTCTGGATCACAGCCAGGCTGCACCTCCACAACATCCAGCCTCACCCAGGAGGCCCAGGGCACATACCTCCTGTGCAGCCGACCCTTTGTGGTGGCATCAGCCCATCCAAATGCAACATTCTGGGGAGAGGTGGGGCAAGGGATGCAGCTTCACCTGGGATGGGCACACACACACCTTGGTGGGAGTTCACATCATCAGGCAGCCAAGGCCAGAGCTAGTATTTGAAGGTGATAAACCTTGTCCAGATGGGAATTCTCAGAGAGGGTTTTTTTAATTTGTGGCTTGTTTCCTCCCTGCTGGGAGCAAAGGAAGCGGCTGTTTGGGAATCATCAACATCCCACCCCCTGGTAGGGTCTGACCCACACCAGTGTTGCCAGTGACATCCAATTACCCAACTAGTGGGAAAATACTGTAATTAAACCCAGAGCAAGGCAAGGGGGAGGCACCTCAAGCCAGCCTGGGGGATGCTCAGGGGATCCAGAGCAGCATTTTAAAAAACATATTGTCTCCTCTAATGAAAGCCAAGAATTTAATATCCTGTCAGATTCTCCATCCCAGCTGCAAGTGCCTTCATCTGGTGGTGTGAAAGGCAGGAGAGCTCCCGCAGGCAGCAGACCGGGTGGCATGGTGCTGGCGCTGCCCCCTGCTTCCACATTTAAGCACCATTTCTCTGCCTTGAGTGACTTCGTTCCACAGGGATGCACTCCCTCAGTGGTGGGAGCCAGCACAGCAAAGCTGAGGTGATGCTTTAGGATCTCAGGGGGGGTCCTGAACTGAGGAAGCAGCAATCAGGGTTGTGGTTCATTGTATCCCTCAGCCACCCTGATCGGGAGGGGCTGGCGAGGTTTGGGCACAGGCACGGCTTTGTGCCATGATGCCCAACTAGCCTGGGGATGGCGAAGTCTGCTGGCACCCGGCAGTGCCAGGCAGGATCAAATCCTGGCATGACATTCCCGGGATCAGAGCAGCTCTGGCAGGAGGGGAATGGCGGGCACATGGTTCTAACAGGAGGGTGCATCGCCGGCCACCTGCACGGCAGTGCCACAGCCGAGGCTCAGAGCGTATTGGTGCTGTCGCCCGGCTGGAGAAAGCCATGGCTCCGGAAAAAAGCCCGAGCACGATGCTGGAGCATCCCGTGCCAACGCACTCGGTCATTTGTGGCCTTTTTCCACATATTTCCCTCAATCCCTTTGTAATCCTCATTAATATTGGTGACGAAGTGAACTTGAGTCAACTTTCATTCCCTCCCGGTGTTTACCCGGCGACTGCAAAGCGGAAGCGATGCTAATGAGCATCCACCGCCTGCTAATTAATGGTGTAAGGTCACATCTGGGCTGAGCCGCCACGCACGTTTAATAAAGGTTGCATTAATGACTGGCCGTAATGGAGCAACTGGAGATTCAGTGATTTGATGGCGCCTTTCGAGGGCACCCCGCAGCTCCCAAATCCACGGGGTGCAGCTGGATCCAGAGCATCCTGCCAGCCCCAAGGACAGGCAGGGTCCCCACGGGGCTGGAGGAGCATCCCAGTGCTTGGGGCACTCCCACCATCACTGCAAGAGCGAGATAAAATAAAACACTCTGTCAAGCCCGACATTAATTCCAGGGAGGTTTGGCCACAGCGGGACTGTCCCCGTGGTGCCACCTCTCTTTTCTTCTCTCCATCTCTGGATCCGGTGTGCACCTCTTGACTCACGCCAAAAATCACTCCAAATCTAAGGAGGAGAAGCGTATTTTCCCGTTCTGTCTGAGCCACGACCTGTGAAACGCTTTCGATAGAGTTAATACCCCCAGTCCCTGCCTTTGATGCGATGCTTTAGGGGGTTTAGGGGGTTCTGGGGCTGGTAGAGGAAAAAAAAAATCCTCTGCATCCCGTTTTAGCTTCACTGGTTAATCCTCGGCGACACTTGCATTTATGGTAAATCAATGACTGATACAGGTTTTCTTTTCTCTAGGAAAACTCAGGTACTTTAATTTATTGCCTTTAACAGCCACATCAAAGGCTTTCGGGAGATGAACAGCAAGTGCCGCGGGGTGAATTTCCACAGCCACTTAGCATCTTAAAGAGAGAATCTGGGCAGTAAAAGGGGATTTGGGGGCTGATCTGGGGCTCTGACTCCAGAGAAGCCGGGGTGCAGGCACCAAATCAATAAGGGAGAAGCTACAAAAAGGCAACTGAGAAATTGGTTGATAATTACCGTGTTTCCTACACAGCCCCCGTGCAGAAGGGTAATTAAAGCGTGGTGTAATTAATGTGCACCTTGCCCATCCCCCCGACCAGGGCCATCCTTCAAAGGAAAACTAATGGGGTGGCCAAGTTCAGCTGAGGAGGGAAAGATGAAAACAAGAAAAGAAACAAGAAAATAAGATTTCTGGGAGTGTTGCTTTGGGGCCATGTGGTGCAGCCCCAGCCCTCACCACGGTAAATAATTCACTTTCTGCATCAGCCAAGCCTCTTTTGTTCTAAACAGAGGGAAAACCAACCTGAAACCCAGGGAATCGCGTGGGGTTTTTTTCCGGTCCTCTGCCCTCCGACACCGCCCCACTGCGGCTTCCCCGGGCAGATCCTTTAATCCGGCTGGTGAGAACTTCCCTGTTCCGTGGGGCTGATGATGGGTGTGGGGTTCGCTCCACGTGGCGTGAGGGGTGGTGTGGACAGCGAGAGCCAGTGGGTGCCTGAAAATGCTGACCCTCACCTGCATCCTTTCCTAGATGGACCGGGGGGAGTTTCAGCAGGATTCGGTGCTGAAACAGCTTGAGGTACTCAAGGAGGAGGAGAAGGAGTTTCAAAACCTTAAGGTAAGCCAGACCCGGAAGACATGGACCTCCTCTGTCCCCAGCCACATGAAGAGATGGGGCTCAGAAACCCCCCAGTCACTCCTGGAAGAGGGGCTGCACCCCGGGGTGCTGAGCACCCCTCTGCATGCCCACCTCCGGGCAGGATCAGCTCATCCCTTGCCTGGCATTGCTGTTGCCAGGCTTTCTGCCCTTGGGCCATATCCTCAGTGTCTCCAGTGCTGGCCCGTTCCCAGACAGAGGGAATTCTTGGTTCCTCTTGGCAAGGAGGGATGCTCTGGTACCCCTGGCACTGTTTTCTGGCTCCAGCACCCTCTGGGGGGATAACACAAAGGTGTGTGCCAGGACAGTGGGGGGCAAGGGGTATCTTTGCCCCAATCCAGAGGAGGCTGAGCACAGTGGGATACATGGGTGGCACGAGAGGACATTAGTGCTGCGGGTAGGATGGGTTGGTGGTTGGGGGCGTCTTCCAAAGCGGGGCTATGAACACAGTGAAGGGTCTAGAGGGGCCATGAGGTCATTTGCTTTGTTCAGCCTGGAGTAAAACAGAATGAGGGGAGACTCATCGGGGTCGGCAGCTTCCTCAGGAGGGGCAGCTCTGATCTCTGCTATGACCAGCGACAGGACCCAAGGGAATGGGTGGAGCTGTGTTGGAGCGAGGGCTGGTTGGGTTGGATCTCAGGTTGGCCCTGCAGAGGGTGGTCGGGCACTGGAACAGGTTCCCCAAGACAGTGGTCATGGCCACAAGGCTGCCAGAGCTCAAGGAGTGTTTGGACAACGCTCTCGCGGATACGGTGGGATTGTTGAGGCGTCCTGTGCAGGGCCAGGGCTTGGACTTTCATGATCCTTGTGTGTCCCTTCCTACTCAGAATATTGTGTGATTCTTGCACATCCTAAGTGGATGAGCAGGGTGGGCACCCCAAATGTCACGGCACTCAGTGAGAGGGAGAGTGGGCACCACCAACCTGCCCCTTTTCCACTCCCCAGGACCCCACCAACGGCTACTACAGCGTGAACACCTTCAAGGAGCACCACTCCACCCCCACCATCTCTCTGTCAGGCTGCCCAGCTGACCTGCGCCCAGCTGGGAAGCAGCGGGTGCCCACGGGCATGTCCTTCACCAACATCTACAGCACCCTGAGCGGGCAGAGCCGCCTCTACGACTACAGCCAGCGCTTCGTGCTGGGCATGGGCAGCAGCTCCATTGAGCTGTGCGAGCGCGAGTTCCAGCGCGGCTCCATGAGCGACAGCAGCTCCTTCCTCGACACCCAGTGCGACAGCAGCATCAGCAGCAGCGGGAAGCAGGATGGCTACGTGCAGTTCGACAAGGCCAGCAAGGCCTCTGCATCCTCCTCCCACCATTCCCAGTCTTCTTCCCAAAACTCAGACCCCAGCCGGCCCCTGCAGAGGCGGATGCAGACGCACGTTTGAGCCCCTCCGGGGATGCTCGGGACCCTCCACGTGGGCGCCGTGACTCCATGCTAGGACAGTCGTGCCCGCCGGCTGCAGCGGTGGGAAGAGGCCGGATCCAGCCCCCCAGAGCAGGGCTGCGGGGCAGGGGACCGGCCGAGCATCCCCCCCCTCCCCGGTACATGCTAAGCACAACCCCGCCGAGGACACGCTGAGCCCCGGGGAGCCAGAGCCGTCCCCTCTGTGGGGCTGGGGACACCCCCGGCCTCCCCACGCCCCCCCCAGCCGCTCGCCTCCGCTTCCCGCTGCCCTCTCCCAGCCGGCTCCTTCCCTTCCTTCGTGGTGTTCGGTGTCCATACTTATAGAGTCCATTTCGGGGGGGTTGGGGAGGGTCCCGCCATGTGGGACAGGATGGGGGGGATATTGGTGGGACAGGGACCCCTCGGGAAGGGCCTCTCCACACTGTATCACGGCGCTGCGGTCAATACAAGAGGTGTTTCTTGTGGCACGCCTGGGCTGGTGGCCACCTCATGGGGACATCAGCTTCTGTGACGCTTTGCCCTGGCAACAGACCTGGCCTGGAGCCTGGATGTGCCACGGCCTCCTGGCAGATACCAGGAGAGGGCAGAAATGGCTGGTGATGGAGGGAAACTGAGGCATGAGGCAGCTGGGAGCCCCACAATTCCAGCATGGAAGCCAGGAGGTGGGGCATCACAGCAGGTAAGGGGACATGGGGACAGGCCACCCTCCCTTCAGATCACAGTCCCAAGACTCCCTCACACTCTTCTCACCATTATGCCCCAGGAGCACCCAGCTCACCCCAGCCTCATCAGGACATTTATTGGGTGCCAAAACACCCCCAACCCTTTTTTCCCCCCAACACCCACAGCCCCAGCGCAGGAAGAGGGAACCCTACAGCAGCAGGGAAAAGGCACCAGTCAGCCTCTCCATGGGGGCACACTGGACACCGCAAACATCCACCCCCTGGAGCCGAGCAACCTGCCAGCCCCCCACCCAAGGCCCCTTGTCCCTGACACCAGTGGCACGCAGGCCTCATGTGAAGGCTCCACCATAAATAAGCATTTAAATTAATTAAATTAATCTGCACCTCCAAGAGGCCCCATCAGACCCTGAGGCCAAGCACCCCTGGGTGCCCCCACCCTGGGGGGCTGCGGGGATGAGCCCCCGCGCCAGCGCTAAGGCACAGGACAGGGCTGACAAGTAAAAAGGAAAATAAAAAAAAAAAAAGAGGGAATTAAATATTTGGGAGGAGGTCCAGGGCAGGGAGGAGGCAACATGAGCCTCCATAGGCTCCCATTCCCTGGGGGGAGGGTTCCAGGACCCCCGAAATCAGCCCCTTGGCAGGGCCCTCGTCTGAGTATGAGAGAATTAGGGGAAAGAGTAAGTCCAAGGCAAGGGCTCCTGCCCCACCTCGCCCCCCGGGCCTGCTGGGGGGTAGGACCCTCCATCCCAGAAATCCCCTCCAAGTCCTCGGTAGCTTCAGTGTGTTGGTAGAAAAGGCTCCGGGGCACGGCCCCATGGGGCTCCCTGCGCCCCCCAAGAGCTGTCCCCACCCCAAGGACCTGCAGTCCAGCACAGATCCCCAGCCCCATCCCTGCTCGCTCCAGCAGTCTCAGGGCACGGTGACAGCGGTGACAAGGACACTCTGCCCTCAGCTGCTTCGGCTGTGCCAGTGCAGTGTCCCCTCACGGTGGGAAATGATGTCCCCTCGCACTAGGGGATGACATCCCAGCACAACCCTGCCACCCTCAGAAGTAGGTGAGGTTCTTGACAAGTCCCAGCTCCAGCATTCGTTTGATGGCCATGGCCTCGTGCGACACGTTGTGCTCCGATGCCTGCGGGATGGGGAGCAGGGGGTGATGCCAGTGGCCAGCGAGGAGGGACCACGTGCTTTCCTCCCACCCCTTCCAGCCCTCCACCTTGACCACCCCACCAATGGGGAGTTGAGCTCCCCAAAAGGAGGGAAAGAGCCCTCCCTGCCCAATCCCCCTGTCAATGAGCCCTTCTCCGTAGTGATGGATTCAACTCTTTGTGCCTCCAAAGACATTGGGCTACAGGGAGAATTTGGATAATGACCATCCGGAGGTGGACACCAACACTCATCGTGGAAGGGGAGCGAGAGGTGCCAACAGGAAGAGCCTCCCAAACCACTCAGTATCATGGCAGTCCTCTCCTGGGCTGCCATCCCCCATCTCAGGTTAAAAAAAGGTGGGGAACATAGACAAAATTGCGAGGCAGACACTTACAGCCATGGACTTGAGCGTGACCTGTTCATAGTAGTGGATGCTTTGCTTCTTGTTGGCCGAATCAGGGTAGCCAAAGCCCGCGATGTGCACCAGGTCGCAGAAGTGCAGCGCCAAGGTGATAGCCAGGAGTCCCGTGGTGGGCTTCTGGGAGACAGGGGCAGAGAGCCATGGCCTTCAGAGAGCTGTACGGGCACAGGCTGTCCCCAAACAGGGTTGTGGGGGAACTGGCCATCCCCATCCCTTACCTGTTTGACTTTCCGTGATTGTTTCATGGGAAGGTTGAGCACTTTAGCAGCAGTTACTTCCATGTAGTAAGGGTTGAGAACACGCACTTGCTCTGGATTGGCATCCCAGATCAATGGAGGCTCTTTCCAAAACCCTTTACGAACCTACAACAGGACAGAGATGTCCCCAGGTGTAGGATGGGATAAGGGTTGCACTCTGGAGCAGTCAGGGAAGGGTCAGACTCAGTTGCCCACCACACTCACCCTCTTCTTGTCGTTGAGGATGGCCTCCATCCACTGGAAGTCCATGGGCTTGAAGGGCACCAGCACCAGCAGCGTGTCGGGGTTGTTTTCTGTCTGGGGGTTGAAGTGGGCCGACTCCGGGTAGAAGAGGCGCATGGTGGTCTTGGAGCCCACGTCCAGCTCATAACCATGGACTGGGGCATTGTTCAGCCTTGGGAGGGGACACAGGGATATCACAGGTGTCAGCCCTAGCTGTGAGTGGCGCTGGGGGAGGGAGCAGTGGGACAGACCTGGGGCTGTACCTGATCACAACATCATAGGTGTCGATGGTCTCCCCCATGGAGCTGTTGCGGAGCCGGTGCCCGTTGCCAACCACCGCACACCTCCGGCACTTCAAGCTGTGAGAGAAAACCCATCTCAACCAGACCTGCTCCAAAACTGGGGCAGTTTTAACCCTCAGGGAGGGTTAATGCCATGTTGCTCCATCTTCAAATCTTCCCACACTCCATCCACCACCCCTGGGACGTAGAGGTTCATCCTGACAAATCCTGGGCCCACATTAGACAAATTCCACCCCGACAAGAGAGCAACAATTAAGAGAAAGACACAGAAGCCCCTAAACCCACCCTGGCATTACCTCTGGATGTTCTCGGGCAGGGAGTAGTGGATGATGGACAGCAAACGCAGGAGGATGCCTTCTGCAAAGCAAGGGCCAGAAGAAGGTGAGGAAAGTGAGGAAGGCAGCTCCTGCCTGGCACAAGGCCCTGGGTGCTGCCCAATCCTCGCCGGATTTCCTCTTGCTGTTAATCCCAGCTCCGGGTGGATAAGCCATTGCTGAGTCTTGGTAAAGCCTGGCCCACCCTAAACCCTTTCAGAGGGCCCACACACACTCAGGGCACGGAGATACTGACACCAGAGTTTCCTGGGTGCCAATTTTAGGCAACGATACAAGCTGCAGAGTCTGAAAATCAAGCAAGTAACTTGCTGGGGTGAGTATAGTCCCAAAAAAATCAACCTGTAGCTGTTTTTAAGAAGAGGGAACCTGAAACCCCAGTGAGCAGCAGCAGACAGATGGACAGACCCCACAGAGCACTGCTGGTACTCACCACTTCCCTTGGTGCCATAGGGCAGCTCGTAGAGCGATGGTGTCTTCACCCAAAAATAATCTTTCAGCTGCAAGAAGAGCGGGTGGTCCCTCGTGTAGCTGCCGAGGAGCAAAGGGCCAGTGAGACTGGGATGGGGCACAGCACAGGGAGGGTGGTCCTGGCTCTGCACCCCCCCACTCCCTGCTCCCAGCCCCAAAACTCACTTCCCAATGAACTGCACTGCTTTCTTTTCCACCTCCCCAAGGGGACATGTTGTCTTGTTTTCTTGCACGGGGAAATAAAAGCTGTAAGGGAAGAGGTTAATTAAATCAGATTATGCCTGTTCCTCTGCATCCCCCTCCTGGCAAAGGGGGCTCTGACACCCCCAAACACCCCCCATAGCAGGATTCAAGCCATGCCCGAGATATTTCCAGCTGGATTTAAGGCTAGTGCTGCCTTGGATATTTATGTGCTGGGCTTGCAGCCTTGCATCAGAAGGGGTCTCTCTTGCCCTGCTCGTGGATCTCATGCTCTCTGCTTTCCCCATCTCTGTCAACTGGCACTGGGAAGACAGCAGGGTTTTCCCATCCTCCCAGGCTCAGAAAAACACAGGCATTCACCAAAATCCCTGCAGAGCCCATCNCCGACAGCAGCCAAGGATGCTGCCACCTCCTCAATCCCTACGGATCGAGCCAGGCGATGCTCCAGCATCCCTGTGCAGGACAGGCAGGAGGATGTCACCTTCTGGGAGTGAAGGAAAGAGCAGGAGGTCCCTTAAACTTGAATAAAAGGCACTCACAGCTGTATGTACCTGTCTTCCCGGTAGATTGAGTACCAAACCATCACCAGAAACAGCGCCAGCACCCCGAGTATCTTCCCTCCTGTGTGCCCAGAGGGCAGGGGGAGAGAAGAAACACCGTCAAGCTGGTGTCCTGGGGTTTGGATTATCAGGTGTGGGGTCCCACAGCTGGCTGGGGGTGTCCTACTAGGTCCAGCAGAGCCTTGTCCCTAGTGAGCAGCTTGGGGTTTGGGTGGCACAGTGTCCCCGAGAGGAGCAGCTCTGAGACTCAGGTGATTTTGTCCCGGGTCCAAAAGCCACTACAACGTTTCTGTTTCTGTTTCTATTTGCCTTGTGTCAAAACATCCCTCTTTCCGGGTGCCTCCACCCCATTTTTGTACCACAAAGCTCCAGATGCCCAAGGACCTCAGAACGAGCCTCCCCACTGCGACTTTGCCTGTGACACCCCAGCACTCCATCACCCCAATGGAGCCGCAGCAAACCAGTATCCAACCCACAAACACAGATTTCAAAATGCAAGCCCCCCAGGCCCCCCCATCCCTGCTTGGACAGAGGGAGATGGGACCCCGCCATGGGACTCACGAGACTTGTTGATCATTTTTATGAGAAGGAAGGGGATCAGGCGAGGGCTGGAGCTCTCATTGTGGCTGGTCACCTGCAGCAGGAAAACAGGGAATGGCATCAGTGAGGGCAAAACTCATCGGAACCACCTCAAAAACTCACCCAACTGCTTGTCCATCTGCACCTGTGGCTGAACAAGTGAGAGGGTTCCCCAAAGGATTAGTTTATTTAAATTCACATTTCTCTGCAGACAAAGACTGGCTTATAGTGTTTAACAAAGGCAGGTAAGTGGCTGTGCTTCCCAAGGAGCTCCAGCCCTACAGGTTAAAGGAAAAAAAAGGAAAAAAATGCAATTAAAGAAATAAAATGAGCCCCCATTGTGGTTTCAACCACAAAATCCCATGGGGGAAGATTTTAAACCCAGCTTAAGCATCCACCTGGCACCAGCAGCTACAAAACCCAACGCGCCGCCGCCACCACCGATCCAAGAAGAAAGGACACAAGCAGCTGAGCAGGATCAAACCAAGGAGCATCACGTACTTGGGGGACCTCCAACGCCTTCATTTCACCCATGCCAGCCCAGGGGAAGGGGATGCCCACGCCACACTGGCCAGGGAACCGGGGGCAACTTTTGTCTTCCTCCAAAACCTCTCGCTCCTGGAATAAGGAGCAAAAAGCCCTGATTGGAGTCATCCTGGGATCGGCTCAGCCCATCCCAACAGAACATGGCAAGGATGGAAAATTAACTTACCAGATGGGAGAAGCTTTGGGGCACATGGGAGGCTTTGCTCCCGGGAGTGAATTCTGCTCTAAAACCCTGCTCAGGGATGGGCTTGGCTTTGCCACCCCGTAACCAAGCTCCCCTCTGCTCCAACCAGCAGTGTCTTGATGCAGCACAGGAAGAGGAGTGTTAAATGCAAGGGCCAAAGTGCACACCCACACTGGGCAATCCAAACAGGCCCTCAATCACACTCTCTCAGTCTCAAGAGATTAGTCACCTGGTAGGAAGGGCACCCCCTCACACCCCTCCCCGCCTAAGGAAGAGCAGGTAATAAACCTGGCACCTGCCAACCACCTGGCAGGGCTGTGGCCCCACCCAGCCACAAGGGAGTCAAGCACAGCGGTTTTGGGGGCACAAAAGTATCAAGAATGAGGAGAAATGGGACCAAAGATGGTCCCACAGACATCAGCCTCTTCCCTGTCACAGGCTCTTGAAGTTTAAAGGGCAGGAGGGCAATTAAAAAGGAATTAAGGACAATTAAACAATTAAAGCAACGGGACGGGACACCAGGCAAAGAAAACTGTGTCCATTTGGCAGGAGAGAGCTGGGAACAGGGATGGGGGACAGGTGACGTGGTCCTCTGGGAAAGCGCCTACCTTCCCTGAAATGCTTCTCCTTCATAAACCATGGATAACTGAGCCCCACCATCACCTGAGGGCCCCAGGAAAGGGAAGCAAATCCTCCTCGTCCCAATTTACACCCTGGCTCTCATCTTGCATCCGTATTCCTGGCTCAACAATTCCAGCTTGGAAAGATGAAACCCACAACTGCACCTTTGAGGGTGGGAGCACACAGGGAGGAGGCACTGCGGGGGTCTCACCCCTATACATATTCCAATTACTTGGAAAAAATAAAATTAGGGGAAAGTAAAAAGCAGCTTGTGCTTCCTGGTTTGTTTTTTCTTAGCAAAACTGGCCGTGAAAGGCCCAAGGGGAAATGTGCCACACAGCTGGAGGCTGGTGATGCCCCTGGGGGCCTGTGATACTGACAGGCATCGGGACCTGAATTTAGCACCAAATCCACCCCCCAGCTCCCTCCTTGGGTGCCAAAACACCCAACCAAGCCCGCTTCACCCCTCCCACCAGTGAAGACACTGGGAAAATCCACTCTCCCCGCAGTGTTTGCCTTTACATACCAGCTTGTTTTATTTTTTTTTGAAGGCTTTATGATCTTTTCCCAGGCTTGTATGCACAAGCTGGGTCTGATGCAAAATTTATCTAAGGCAAACATAGCTAATAATCCCTGAGGAGAAGGAACACTGTTCGGTGAAGCGCTCAGGGAATGCAGAGCAAAACAGAGCACACCCAGCTGCCCCCACATCCGTGGTGCCTCTGGAATGAGTTCAAGCTCCCCCCAGCCCTACCAGATCCACAGCCCAAACCAGAGCAGCTGCTGGAGGTGGGAAGGTCTGAACACCCTCAGCCAGTGCCCCACATCTTCTTCATAGGGCTACTTGGGGGAGCAGTGCCAAAGGGTCCTGCTGGTCTCCACAGCATTCCCGGTCCTGCAGTGTCCTCAGACCCCACAGTATCCCTGTCCCATCAATCACAGCATCCCCAGAGCTCCCCATGGCAACCCTGGTCCTGCAGCATCCTTGGAGCCCCCTGCAGCAACCCAAGACCCACAATATCCACGGTCCTGCAGCATCCCTGTCCCTCCACAGGGCCCTTGGAGCCCCCCAGCATCCCCCAGATCCCCTCATCAAAACACCCTCCCTGGATCCCCCACCACAGCATCACCATCCAGCACAGAGAAACTCAGTGCTTCTCCCTCCCATGGGCGGGATCGACCCCCCTGCCCCCCCGGGGTCAGTCCAGGGCATCACCTGCCCTGCCAACCCCTCCAGCTGGGGGAAAGTCCCGGCTGGATTCAGCTCCCCACACCTGTAAGAAGCAACTAGAACAGCTCCTCTTTGATGTCAGAGGATCACAGCTCCCCAGGCTGCACAAAGCACTCAAAGTCCCTCCACCCATCCCCTCTTCCCCACCCTGTGTTCCTGGAAGGCCCTGTCCCGGGATGCTGCAGAGGCAGCTCACAGCCAAACCTCATGGGGTTTCCCTGTCTCTCTCTGACCTGGAATGGGGTTTTACCATTACCCTAGTTTTTCACCATGTCCCCTGGAAGATGCCAGCAACACCCACAGGGACTGACCCTCCTGCCAGGGGGAGACCTTGGAGAAGCTCGTCCCTGTATCCATCCATCCGTCCATCCATCCATCCATCCATCCATCCATCCATCCATCCATCCATCCATCCATCCATCCATCCATCCACCCATCCATCCATCCGTCCATCCATCCATCCCATCCATCCATCCATCCATCCATCCATCCATCCATCCACCCATCCACCCATCCATCCATCCGTCCATCCATCCATCCATCCATCCGTCCATCCATCCGTCCATCCATTTTCCCCTCAACCTCAACGGCTCCAGCATTTCTGAATTTAAGTCAAGTCAACCCACAAAGTGGCAGCAGGCACTGGCCAAGCAGCTCCCAGCCAAAACCAAAAAAAGGGTATTTAAAGCCATGGAACAAACACAAAGGTGGGGGGTAGTTACAGATTCCCCCAGCCCATCCCAGCATGGATGGATGGTGATCCCAGGCACCTGCTGCCACCCCAGCAAAGCTTCGTGGACCAGCACACCAAACATCAAAAGCTCTTAGAACTTTCATGTTTCCATGGTAACCCATGGATTGGGAAAAGCATGACATGAGGCGAGGACACTTCTCCTGTGCTCCCACCATCCCATCCCACATGTCCATGGGACACAGAGCCACCCACTGCCTGGCCCAGCTTCTCTGGGTGAGAAGGATGCTCAGTGGAGAACAAGCATCTCCGATAGTTTATCCAAAAAAGTACTCATTTATTTTTAACTGGAGGAGAGTTGGATAGCACCCCAGGAAGGGATGCACCGGCAGTCCCTAGAGATCCACTCCTGGCAGTGGGAACCAAAGGGAGAGACACAGACAGCCAGGACAGCACAGACCCCTTCAACCCCAGCCAGACCATCTCTCCCAACCTTTCCAGGCACATGGAGCTCTCAGGACCCAGCAGGGCAGATCCACCGAGGACAACTTTGTTCCCTTGAGGACAACAACCGGGATCGACGCTCGTGAAAGCAGCTTACAAGCCCGGGCCCGTCCAAGCCCCAGTCCCAGGGGGTCTGTGCAGGCAGCAGGGCTGGGATTGCCCAGCAGACGCCGACTCACCCCCACGCCGGCCCGGCCACATCCTGCCCCGGCACAACCCTCGCGTGCAGGAGCCTGAGCACAACCTGGGAGGCGGCCGGGGGCGATCCCGCAGGGAAAGGATCCAGCCAACTCCAGGCACTGCCGGGGCTTGGCACATCATCAAAGGCACCCAAATTCCTAGGCTGCCATCCCAAACCCTCACCCTGGCTGCTGCAATCTCCAGGTGCTCGGGGAATTTTTTTTTTCCAAGCTGGGAAGAAAACTGAGTGCCACAGTGGGGAGAAAATCCTTGTGGGATTTCAATAACCACTGTCACAAGCCCAAAAGGCAGCAGGGTCTGGATCCGAGCCCCCTCCAAGGGATGTTGCGTGGCATGGGGATGCTGGGGGGTAGACAGGGACACTGAGGGCAGACCAGGGATGCTGGGAGGGGACAAGGGATGACAAAAACTAGCAGGGCAGAGCGATGGCAAGAGCAGGAGCTACAAGTGCAAGGGGCTGGGGGGATGCAGAGGGTCATGAGGACAGCAGTACAAAAATCAATCCCGTTGGACACCGGACACAGCCCCCCCTGGAGGGCACAGAGCCAGCCCAGCCTGTGCACTGCTACCCACATTTATCCTATTTTAAGAGCCCTGCGAGTCACTTTAAAGGAATCTTAATTGCCTCTTCACCAGAGAGGCAGCACAGTTTCCTTAGTCCATGGTATCCCAGGCATACAATAACCCAGCCAAAGATCTACGATAGGGGAGAACAACCCCTCGTTGGCATGTGAGCCTTAACAAAACATTTACCCATGATCAGGTTGCAATTTTGAAAGTGGCAACAGAGAATAATCTCAGGTACAACAAGTCTTTCCACAGAGGCAGGTCTTCAAGATCAATTCAGGCTGCTTCTGCCTTCCCATGGCACTGTTTAATCACTCTTTCACTATTTAAAAAACTGAAAAAAAAGACCCTTTCCTGCTGGATGCAACTTGCTGCACTCCAGAGGTTATAACCAAGCTGCTGGAAGCGAGTGGAGCCACCCATGGAGGGACAACTCCCTGTTAAGGAGCAGGTGGACACCCAGCAGTGACCTGCGGGATTTCATCCCTGAAACCCTGACACCAACCCAGCCACCCACTCCTCCTACCTGCCCCATCCTGTCCCCACTTGCTGCCACCATCACCTCAGTGCCATGTTTACTCTGTGGTATCTCCATCCTCAGGGATCATCCAGGGATGCAGGCGGAACACCCACGTTTTGGGCTAAATCCCGGCAAAAAGCAACAGAAAGGGGGAAGCAGTGAGCTGGAGGTGTGGGCAGGGTGCAGGCAGCTCCTCCGTGCTCCCCCAGGAGCACCAGGCAGAGCACCCACAGGGAGCACTCACTCCCCTATAGTCCTGGGAGGTAAAAACTAAACCATGGAGATGCTCCAGCCCATCCCCAACCCAAACTCAAGCAACACCCAGATCCAACTCCAGCCCTCCAGGGAAAAGCGGTGGGAAATTTAGAGATCTCCAGCCCCAGGGCTGGGTTATCGTGCAGGCTGCTCCCGTACCCAGTAGCTCTTCACTCCAGGGATCCCCTTTTGGGGGCTCAGCAGCTGCCCTGCAGTCACCTTCCCCTTTGCATGGCTCGCTTGCCACCTCAACCCCCCCGGACCCGTGGTTTCCCCTCCGTTTCCTGTTTTGCTCCAGAATTGGTGCAGAACCCTCAGAGCAACCCCACGGACCACGCTCGACTGTCAGCCCTGAATCCCTGGTGATCTTCTCTGCCCTTTCCTCCCACGTTAATGGCCACGGAGGAAGATTCCCAGAAAATAACCAACTCCATCACTTTGCACCCCCGGCGTTGCATCGATGCTCCATTAGCCCTGCTTGGAGGAGGATTCCTGTGTCTCAGGGAGACCTTTTCCTGCATCCCCAGCAGTGGAAGAGACTCAACCTGGTCCCATCAGGGTGGGAATAAGCTGGCAGCAGGTCATGGCTACTTACGGTCCGTCCGCTTGGTCCAGGCAGAGCAGGCAGGAGCTCGGCGGGATCTACGGGGCCGTCCTCTCTTCCCCTAGCAAAGGGAAAAGGGAGAACATCCTTAGGGCTACAGCCACCCACAGCAGCAGCACCCGAGGGACGCTTTGCTTTGCAGCCATCTGCCTTCAAAGGATCCACAGATCCCTCTGGATCCCCAGCTGGCGCAGCTTGGAGCACCCGTGGGGAGGCAGCCCCAGGGGAGCGGAAGCGGGGCCCTGACGAGCCACCACACGTCACAGAGGAGTCTGTGCTCTCCAAAAAGCCACCCACNACTCCACGCCTCGGCAGCACCAGGGCTGGGCTGCCAGCTGCTCTTAAGGAAGGGCGTGGCCATCGGAGCACAGACCTCGCCGCAGGTTTCCCCAACACCTCCTGACCTTCCCCACCAAAATCCACTTCTATGACTCACTCAGGCTTTTAGGAAGACCCCAGGAGATGGAGTAATGTCCTTTCCCAGAGAAAGGGGGATGCAGCCCTGCTCCCCCTGGCATGCTTTACAGCTCTCTTGCCTTTCTTCTCCTTAATCCCACATCCCCATAATCTTCTCCCCAAAAACTTTCCAAACTGCACATTCTCACCAGGCACTGTAATATGTTTATGATTTGAGGAAAGCTCTGCCAAGAAGCTGCCAAGCACAGAAACCTCCTACCATGCTGCTCCTCAGAGAAAGCCTCTCTGGAGGGGCAGCCACTCTGCATCCCAAGTAATTACCCCAGATACCGAGTGGGCAAGGTGGGCTGAGAGGGAAAATGAGCTATCCAGGTGGAGTGAGTGGGGAAATGAGCCCACTTAGCCCCTGGAAGCCAGCTTTGCTCTTCCCACTGTGCTGGTGAGATGGACAGGAGGTGGTGGGAGTCATGGCTCTCCCCAAAAAAAGGTGCAAGGAAGAATCTCAGTCCAGTTCAGTGCAAGAAACAGTGATGCAGGTGAGGAAGACAAGGCTCTCTCCCAGCTGCTGCTCGAGCCCTGGCAGGGAAGGTGCTTCCGAGGGAGAAGCTCTGAAGGGCCAGAGGTTTCCTTACCTCTCTCCATCTCCTTCAGTTAGGAAAAGCAGATGAAAGGTCCGAGCTTTGGCCACAGCATGCTCTGCTCTTAATATCCCACTAAATTAACATCCTGTGCAAGAGATAGGGAAGGAAACCACCCAGCATCCTAAGATGGTTTCTTCTGAATACTTCTCCCGAAGGATCAGGCTTTCTGTCCATGCCTCAGTGGCTCCATCTCAGTGTCACACCTTCCTTTTCCACCCAAAGAGCCTCTGCTTCCTCCTTCCATCACCATTTTCCTTGGGGAGAGATTAACCCAGAGAGTTCCAGAAAATCAGCAGCCAAATCAGATGCACTTGGGGCCACAAAATTTACCTTCTGGCACCAGGGGTCTTTCTGCAGCCCCGAATCCACAGGAGCATCTGACATCACTGCCAACAAGGAGCCTTTTCATTTAGCACCATGAATTGTAGGATCCTCAAGGTTAAACTCTCCTCGGGGAGCTCTTGCTAAAGCACTTCACAGCACAGCATCAGCCCCTGCCTGCGCAGAGTAGGATGAGGAGCTGCCTGGGGGTGGGCAAGGGGGTCCCAGGAGGATCCTGCAGCCCTGGATGAGCAGGACCCTGCAATACCTTAAAGCACATTGGCCTGGACAGGAGGATCCAAGGTCTTGCCCCAAGCTGGTCTTTCCAGCTCGACTGGAAGAGCCAGGAGCTGGATCACTGCCAGTCTTCTTGGGAATGTTTTCCAGCCTCCCGAGCCGTCTCCCTGCCATCGGCTGACACAATCAGCTGTTTCCAGCCCAAGGTCCAGAAAAATCCCATCACGGTTCCGGCATCTGCCAGGTCAGGAACCGCTGTCTCCACCGCTCGCCGCAGGCAGCTCAACCCGTCCAGCAGCTGATCCCAGCAGGAAATGAATGTCCTGGAGCCCTTGAGAAACCCTAAACAAGCTGGATCTTGCTCCTTTCCCTCTCCAGCTATGCTGCCAGCCTCAGTCTCCCCTCCTGCCTATCAGTTTAATTGTTTAAATGATGATTTTCAAATCTGAAGGGCGAAATGGCACCTTGTGCCCGCTCCCCAACTTCTCCCTCCAGGGTGCTCATGGCTTCAGCCAAAAGAAAATGACAAAAACTCCTTCCCTTTCAAAGACCGAAGCCAGCCAGGACTGGCCCTTTGAGGGGCTCAGCTGCAGTGCAGGAGCATCCTGGGGAGGGACAAGGGACAGGCATTCCACGGGCAGGAGGGGACACAAGCAGGGCAGGGATGAGCCCCCAAATCCCTTCTGCCACCATCCTCCCCCTTGAGGACGAAACCCTCCAGGAGCTGTTAAAATGGAGGTGAGGGAGATGGAGACAGTTTCTCCCCCTGCCACCTGCCAGACCTGACGTGCGGCAGCCGTCCGTCCGTCCGTCCGTCCGCCGGAGCTCCAGCGCCAGCGCCAGTCTCCATCGGTTAAAATTACCTCCCGAGGCAGGAGAGAGCAAAAGCAGGGCTGGGAGGGGAATAAAATCCAGGTGAGCTCATCCTCCTCCAGAGAAAACGTCTCCACTTGGCATGAGTGAGATGTTTCCAAGCCCAGCACATCCCTCACGTCACCCCAGTCGCTATCGCCCCGGGACCAGCAGCTTGTTCATTCGGCAAGTATTTAGTGGGAGATAATCCAGCCACTTCTCAACCATCCTTTGGCCATGCCAGAGGTGTAATTCCAGTGTGGGATGTGATTTTTGGGAGAGGTTTCCCTAATGGTCATCCCAATGGATGTTCCCTCGCCCAGAGAGAATGGAAGAGCCACCACCGGCAGAACTTCCATCCCAACTGTAGTTTTTCAATTCTATTACCAATTCATTAAATTTATGAAACTGTTTTATTAAAAATAAAATAATAAACCTATTTCTGTCAAATCCCTGAGAATGGGGAGAAAAGCAAAGCAAAGCCAAGCCGGATTATCCAAAGCAGCGACCGACCTAAAAATAAACCATCGCTATTTAAGGATGAGCCTCCCACAATAACCCCCCCACAAAAAAAATAAAAGGAAAAAATAGACATGTTTTCAAGCAGGGGTGTTGAGCATCACCCACCAGACAAAAAAAAAAGCCTATTTTGGGTTTATTTCCTAGCAAAAGTCTGTGCTTCCAAGAGAACAGCATCCCCAGGCTTAAAGCCACTGATTTCCAGACACCCCATGCAAACAAATAATTAAGATTTAAAGCTGAGTTTGCATAATACAGATAATCTGTCGATTTAACTTGTAAATGCAGGGGAAAATAAGCTTGTTAATTAGGCAGCAAAGGGGCCTGGGAAGCACCAGTTCCATGGTAGATGCTGACAGACCATGAGGACGCTGAAGACAAATGTGCTGGGGATGCAGTGGGACCAGGTGCAGGGGCAGGTGCTGTGGTGCGACCACGAAAACACTGTGTTTAGCCATATTTTAACTGAAATATGCCCCCTAGTTCCTCCAGCCCTTCATCAGGAGCTGCCCGTCCCTTCCTGCCCAGCACTGAAACCCCCAAGGGCTGCAATCACCCCATGAGAAAAAAGGCAGTGGAAGAAGAGCCCGGGGTAAGATTTCTGAGGACAAATCACATAATTTTGTTGCATAAAGGACCGCCTCTGACAGCCAGGCTCTCAGCTGCCCTTGGCTCCCCCACCCCTAATACCAGACCCCACCCAGGAGTGAAACCTGTTGAGCCCAAATGTGCCTGAACAGACAGTTCTTTGTGATTCTTTTTTTTCCCTTCGCTTTTTCAGTTTGGAAGCAGCGCTGGTGATCGCACAGGGATGGGCCCGAGGACTTCCCAGCCCTTGGCACCATTCCTGAGCCTTGTTCAGAGGCAGGATCGTGTTTAACCCCTAAAGTCCTTTGCTCCCCTTCATCCCTGACACCATTCCTCTTCCCACAGCCCAGTCTTGTTCAGTCTCGTGTCCCCCCAATCCACTTGCATCCCCTCTCTCAGCATTCTTCTCACTTCTCACTTTCCACCCCATTTTTCTCCTCGATGCTTTGGCACTCTCCTCCATTCCCAACCCAGGCGGGTCCAATCCACCCTCATGCCATAAATTCCCACCCTACAAACCCCACAGCTGGAGTGTTGGATGAGCCCAGTGTCCACGAAGCAGCCAGAACGCGGAGTTAGTCACCATCCAGGGGTGTTTTATGATCCACTGTGGGAATGCTGGGGGCACAGTGTGCATGCAGCCTCAGCAAAGCCCCAGAGCAGCATTTAACCCACCTCAACTCTTGCTCAGCATTCCCCTGCCTCAGTTTCCCCCTACTCTGGGCTTCAAGGAAGCTCTGCCCCACCACCAGTGCAGGCAGGGGGTGCAGCAGGGACCCCAAACTCCATCCCAGTCCATGTAACTGTATTTTAAAAGAAATTTAAAAACCATTTGATGTCGCAAGAGGCTCAAACCCTGACGGAGGATCCACCCTGGGGCTCCTTGTGCAAGGCCACGGGGTGAGTTCCAACCTCTCACCGCTGGCATCGGGCTCTGGTTAACAAAAGGAGGGCCCGGCTGACTCAGCCTGGCCGGATATCAGGACGTCGAATCCAGCCGGGAAAACTTGGTCGGGCTGGGGGAGACATTTTGCAAGGGGAAGAGCTGGAGCAGAAACGGCATCTGGAAGCGATTGGAGGCAAGGAGCCTCTCCCAGGCACAGCAGGGAATTCCAACGGCGTGAGCTCAGGTTAAAGCCTCCTTCACAGACCCAGGATTAAAGGGAAGAACCAAACTTCAGCAGATTTATATATTTTTTAAACCTGCAAATAACGAGGGAAAGGGAGCCAGCTCGCCGTCAGTCCTATCTGGATGTGGCTTTGTGATTTAGGGTCATTCTGATTGCCTCCCACAATGATCCTTGAGCGGCAGCAAACCCAGGAGCATCCCAGCATCCTCAGGATGGCATGGCAGAGCTGAGGGAGGATGCCAGCCCAGCTTGGACTGAGCGGTTCTCCGCAAGGAACCGATGCAGTGGGGAGCCCCCGGCTTCTTCCAGTCCCTGCGCCAAGGGACAGGGAGAAACAGCAGCCACGGGTGGTCAAACCCACCTTCAGTGGACATCCCAGCAGAGCAACTTATGGCAGGGCAGGATCCACAGGGGATGGGCAGAACCCAGCCCCACTGTGTGCCTGCCCCATCCCAATCCCCAAAGCGCCGCTTCGGCCCCGCCACGCACCGAACACCCCGAAAGAAGCGCTCACCCACATCCCTCCCGGCTGCACCTTCCCAGCAGGGCAGGGGTCGCCGTCCCGCGCCGATCCGCGGCCCCGCAGAGCTGGGCCAGGCGGGAGCAGCGTCTGCCAGCGCTGCAGCTCCGAGGGCTCCGGCAGGCAAAGCACATCCTGGAGAGCAGCCGCAGCCTGCGCCAGCCCGAAACCACCCCGAGCATCCACCGCTCCCGAGGAGAACCAGGGCAGAGGGTGGCTCCTTTGGTTTTCCGTTCCTTGTCAGCCAAATCCCCTTTTCCTCCCTCCAACGAAACTTTCCAGCCCAACCCCGGTCACATGCAAGGGGTCAGCAGCTGGAAAGGCAAGAGATTAGCAGGTACTAGGGGGTTTTCCTCTTCCCTCCCAAGAACACACAGGGTTTTCCTAGAAAAAGCTCGACAAACAGGAGGGCCACGGCCAGAGGAGGGAGAAGTGTGAAAGGAAAGTGAGAGGAACTTAAGAAACACCAAAAAAGAGAACCACGAGTTGCAATGAGCAACGTGAAAGTATCACATAATTTCCTTTCCTCACTGCAAAACCAAAACCATTTGTGCAACTGTCCCCACCAGCAGGAGAGGAGGGGGATCCCAGCCTGGGATGGGGAGAGTGGGATGGGGGCCCAGAGGGATGCAGGTGAATCTGGGATGCCAAACCTCTGCAGGAGAGGGACCACATCCTTGTTCCTTACATGGCCATCAGGCTACACACAGAAAGAACAACCGAAAGGGAGAAAATAACATAAAATAAATTTATTTTTTTAAAAAAGCCCAATAGGGAAAGCTGGAGAAACAGCTGCCAGCCTGAATCAGCTCTGGAATATTCAAAGCTAAAGCAATAGGGCCATCACTTTATCCAAGAGAATAAGCAACAGAATACACAGGATTTAGAAATATTGCCAAATAATTAATTAGCAGGATTCAACCTGAGGATTGCTGCCAACCAAAAACCTCTGGAACCAGGCTGGGGAGGGCCCCAGTCCCAGCATTCCCACATCCTGCAGCCTGGCATCCACCTCTGACATAGGGTGCAAGGATGGGGATGACACAAGCTATAAAAATACAAGCCTGAAGATACCAGTACAACAGCTCCAAAGTTTGAAATGGACTTAAAGAGATGTTTTCCCTTCAGGGTGGGCTGGAGAGCAGGAAGATGTTCTGATCCCAGCTCTGGAAGACACCCTACTTGCTGATCTCCATAGTGGACATCCCTTAAAATCAGTGTGCACAGAGAGTTCCTCCTCTTACATTTACACTTTCAAAGGTCTTATTCCTTTGTGGAATTCGGTGCCTCGCTGGAGCAGCTGCAATTAACTCCCTGCTTGAGCTGGAGGAGCAAGCATCCCTCTAATGATGCAGATAATTAAGGATAAGGGCTAGGGAGAGTCCAGCAGAGCATGTTGATCCCATCCATGAACGTGAGGAGTTCATTCAAAGTTGGACACATCATTAGGAGCCATGGTTCCAGGGTTCTGCCCTGCCTGAGGTGTCCATCCCATGGAAAGCCTCAGCAGCAGCAGCTGGCAAAGCCTGGGCAATCCCTCTGCTCCACCACTGCCTCTGAGAGTGGTCAGAGCCTGGCAGAGAAGACAAGGGAGATTCAGCAGAGCTTCCCTAAAAGCTCCATCACAAGACTTTAATTAGCTCATCTCACCAAGAGATGGAAATTGGAGTCACTGAGCAGCAGGCACCAACCCACCAGGCATCTCCCCACTGATCCAATGGGAGAGATGCATCCCATGCCCAGTATCCAAGCTGAGGAGCACAAAAAAGTCCCCAGAGGAGGGTTTTTCCCTTGTTCTCCACTCCCCAGAACAATAAAACCCCACCATCTCACCTTGCAAAGACATGGCATGGAAAGATCAATGGGCAATGGTCCGGCTGGTCCTTTTCCTGCTGCCTCCAGGCAAGAGCATCCTTGTCCCTCCCTGGGAACAAGCCTGTGCCGTGGGAGAAGAAGGCTCCAGGCGCCCAGGATGGGGCAGGATGGGGTTTATCCTGCTCCAACATGACCAGATCCTGCTCCCAGCAGCTCTGTCCACACCAGGATCAGGTGGGAGAACATCAGGGACCCCCTCCTACCCCTTTGGGATCACCAGGCTACCGGAGCACATCCATCAACCAGTCAGAGGATGCTCAGGGATGGGGAAAAAAAGGCTCAGACCACTTCATAAATCCTCCTCAGCCCGTTGTTCCGCGGCAAGAGCCACGGCGTCCTGGGGCGCACACGGGGCACGTCCCCCCCTCCCAGGGCCCCCGGGAGCATTTCCCCGTCCTCTCCCGGGCATTCCCACCGACACGGGCCCCCCGCCTACTACGGCGAGATGCCAAACCCCCTCCTCTCGGGGGTCTCGAGGTGGCATCGCCTTCCTCAGGCGCGGCCGTGGGCACGAGCGATGCCGAAGGCCGTTTTTTCCCGGCGAGACGGGTTTTGTTGTGCCGGGAATGGGGCGGCAGCAGATGGAAGGACACTGGGAGAGCGGGGGCTTCCCTGTCGCCGCTGCCCACGCTCGCTTAGGGCACCGATTAAGTGCGTTAATTAGAAAAACAATCATAATAATTACAAAAACACCCCTAAACCATAGAAAGGAAGCCACTTTCTCCCTTCCCCATGTGCCACGCTCGCCAGAACATCGATGCCGAAGGCGCGAGATGCATCGCTGGGAGTCCAGACTGGGATTAAGGGGAGTCCCCCCTCATCCCCAGTTTGCACCCCCTGCCAGCCCTGCCCCGGTGCTGCCAAGGGGCAGCACCCCCTGCCCTGCGCTGCCCCTCCCAGTGCGGGGTCCCCCCATCCCAACCCCTCCAGCCCCGCAAAAAACCACCGGGGCTCGGGTCCCTCCCCGCCTGTTTTCGCTCCACGCTCCCCGACCGGCCACCGCGCTCCGGGGCCCGGGGGGACGCGGGGGCAGCCGGGGGCCCCCAGGCTGCAGACTCACCATGGGGCGGCGCGGGGGGGTCGGGGCGGCGGAGGATGCGGGGGGTGCGGGATGCGGGGCC